>OW026322.1:10301871-10841871 GCA_932273695.1 Apotomis betuletana
GTCCAGGATGCGCAATATTTGATAATTTTTTTTTTTTAATCAGTTGTATCCTAGCCAATGTTGATGCTCCAGGCAGGGTTCCATAGCCGCTATCACAAATATATTACAAGATCAAGAAGAGAAGTCTTGGTTTGGTGCGGGGGCTCATCCCCCCCGAGCCTTCCGCTTCGTAAATCTACTCGTGACTTGAAAGTTCAAAGTTGTGTTTATTATCTAAATACGGGGGCTCTGCCTCGAAACGAGAAAAAGAGAATTATTAACAACTTGAATAAAACTTTAAACTTACCAGCAAAGGCCTTAAATGCGACCCTTGACAATTGCTCTAAAAATTGTAGGTACTCTTAATTTTTATCAGACAGAAATAAATATAATTGCCCCTTTCAATTACTGTTTTTGTGCCTGACGCACCTATGACTGGTTTGTTTACGTTGGATTGACTGGTACAAGCGTTGGATTGACGGACAACGCTGTACTGACGGGCAGGGGTTTCTTCTAGTAATGAAACACTTCTTGAGTCTTCAAAGCCGGGGAGAGAGTTGGGCAGGGATTTCTTCTTAGCACTTGTAGCTTGCTGGATCGAATAATGCCGGTACGGTTTTTTTTTTTTTTTTAACTTTACTTTGCTTGCGGGCCCGTAGGGCCCTTTGCACTGCTTTTATACTGGCGCAGCCCGCCCTTTAGGGCGGGCCACCGAGATTTGACTTAACCTAAACTTATATACTAAAAACTAACCTACGAGCCGGGAGTATTCGGGACTCTCTGCTTTTCCTGTGGTGGCTGGGCTCCGCCGCGCCGGCCGCTGCTGCCGAGGGTTGCGGCAAATTAATTATCATTGTGCTTCCTCGTGGTCTCCCAATGGGGAGCTCGGGAGAAATAGCGAGCTCTCGCTACGTGAACTGCAGGAGCGCCGGGTCTCTGTTTCTTTGGGGGCTTCCACCTGGTGTGCTTCCTGATGGAAGCCCTCCATGGTTGTGTTGCTGCACGCTTATTGTGTCCAGACGTGCTGGGGTGTAAAATATGTGTATTGTGTGAGGACTCGAGCGCGGGCACGGGCGCGGGCCCGGGCGCGGGCACGGGCACGGGCGCGGGGGAGTTACTAATATCGTCCACTGCGGGTGAGATGTTTTGTTTGTCGGATTTGGGGCCAGGTGTCGAGTTGCTAAAATCGTCATCTGACTCCTCGTCCGTCCAGTAATTCGTTCTAATCATGTAAGATGGGGGATGATCGTGATGATGCTGGGCTAATTTGTTACGTCTGTCCGTCAGTATGTGTCTAGGTCTACGATCCTTAGTAGGCACATCTGGGGCTGGAATATATTTTACAGTGTTACTTATGAGTGGGTTCTTGCTAGTTTCCGCCTTTTCAAAGAACCTTTGCGAACAAATTTTTAGCCAGGTTTGTACTGGCTCAAGGTGGAGGTCACGGTGGAGGTCCGTGTCTCGTACGAAGGGCGGAGCCCCTACTGCATTTCGGAGAAATCTGCTCTGCAGCACCTGTAAGGATTGGATCCTGCTGGGTGCTGTATGGGCGAATGCGGGGCTCGCGTACGAGAACACGGGCCGTATGCAAGTTTTGTATATCGTAAGTTTATTGCGACGTGAGAGTTTGCTGCTGCGGTTTAAAAGGCAGTGAAGTCGACTTAAGTAATAGAGAGAGCGGTTTCTTACAGTGGTGATGTGCCTACTAAAATTAAGGCGCCGGTCAAGGATGACGCCTAAATACCGCGTCTCGTCTACCCACGGTATGGGTCTATTAAATAGGCACGGTTGTTTAAAGGTTCGGACGAACGCAGGATAGTCACCCCTTCGGGAAAATAGCATTGCCGCACTTTTGTCGGGGTTGACTTCAACCCTCCACCGGCGACACCAATCACCTAGGCGATTTAGTGCCTCCTGTAGGCGGTTCGTCAACAACCGACGGCGACGGTGGGAAACATATAAGGCGGTGTCATCTGCGAATAAGGCATAATTGACACCGCGGATTTTGGGAATGTCGTTAATGTACAACGAGAACAAAAGGGGAGATAGAACGGAGCCTTGCGGCACTCCGGCTCGTATGGGATGGCGGTCCGAAAGAGAGCCTTCGACTTTGTACCTAAAGCCTCTATTGGATAAGTAGTCTTGTACCAATAGTACAAGACGGTCCGGCACGTCGTAGTTGTACAATTTGTACAACAACCCGACATGCCAGACCTTGTCAAAGGCTTTAGCCACATCGAGGAAGACGGCGCCTGTAGGTACAGGCTTCTTTCGCCCCGTCAACCCCTCGAGAATATTTTCGGTGATGCGGTACACCTGATGAGTACTGGAGTGTTCTGCTCGAAAGCCAAACTGCTCGTCGACGATGAGGCCCGCGGTGGACACATGGTCCAAGATGCGGGCCTGGACAATCCGCTCAAATACTTTCCCCATAGTCTTTAAGAGGCTAATGGGGCGGTAGCTGGAAGGGTCTGGCCTTGGTTTACCAGGTTTATGAATGCCTATGACAACCGCCTCCTTCCATGCGGAGGGAAACTGGCAGTTGCATAGGGCACTATTGAAAATAGAGACGAGAGAGGATAGAACCGAATTGGGCATTAACCTGAGCATCTTGTTCGGGATGCTGTCCTCCCCTGGTGCCTTTCTTACTGGAAGCCTCTTGACCCGAGACTTAACCTCGTCTATTGATACAATTTTAATGGGTGAGCTAGTTGGGGGCGAAGACAAACGCCTGGCTACCTCGCTTACCACCACTTGGTGGTGCTCACAGTCGAGCGGCTGGAGGCTGGGAGAGCACTGCTTCTCCAGCGAGGCCGCCAAACATTCAGCCTTCTCCTCATCCGTGAAAGCCAATGAGGCAGAGTCAGGAGCCACAAGCGGGGGCATCGCCACCACGGAGGGATCCTTTAGTTTGCGTGCGAGCTGCTAGAATGCTTGATGATGCGGCGTGATCTCCTCCATGGTGTCATCCCACCTCTGACTCCTGAATTGCCTCATTTCTCGTTTTAATTTAGTTCGCAAATGATTTAAAATGTTCTTATTGTCAGGGCAAGGATACTTGTCGTAATTGTGAGTTGCGCGGTTCTTTTCCTTCACGAGCTCGCTCAGGCTGCGCGGCAGGCGCCATCTTTGGCCCTCATCCGCCGGGCCCTCAATGGAGCATTTGGACATTATGCCTTGGAGCGAGCCCGTGAAGGCTTCGACTGCTAAGTTGGTCTCGTCCGGGCCCATAAGGCCGGGTGGGACCAGGCTGAGTAAAACGTTATCGTCTTTTTTGTTTAGTTCCACTCCAACCCGGTCCCAGTCGACCCTACGCACCGTTTGTGGCGGGAGGTCACAAGGGGGACCGAGTTTGATTATTACCGGTCGGTGGTCCGACAGCAGTTCATGATGAACTTTAATCTTAAAGAATCTTAATCCCACCTTTTTGAGGATGAAGATGTCTAGTATGTCCCCCTTATAACCGTCCGTGGTTGGGATACGTGTCGGTTCAACCGGGGCGATGAGGTCTGCATGTAATGACCTAAACATTGTGTATAGAAGTCTGCCATTTCGGTTGCTCGTGCGGCAATTCCATGCCTCGTTCTTCGAGTTGAAGTCGCCGGCCAATATGACCGACTCATCCAACCCGAAGAGGATTTCTAAGTCCTTCTTTAGTATCTCTTTGCTGGGTGAGAGATATACGGAGCACAAGGTGATTGGGACATGCCCCATCATCGCCAGCCTGATGACCGACAATTCAAGATTTGTAAGCCCAGGAGGCGGGTCCAGTGGTGAGCAGTGTAGCGCTGCTTTATAGTATATTAAAGTACCCCCTAGACGACCATCAGTACGGTCATCGAACTAATTTATAATTTGCTATTTTGGGGTCCCGTGTCCTGGGCTTGAGGAAGGTCTCCTGGACCATCAGGACATCAATATGATGTTCCCTCAGGTACAGGGAGACCTCCTCCTTTTGGTGCTTAAGGCTATTGGCATTAAAGGTCGCCAAAGTTAATTGTGATGGTTTAATTCTGCTTACGGGTGTATTTATCCATTGGTGGTATTTAATTGCTTAAGGTTCCTAAGTAGCTGCGCATGTTGGTGCAGCGCAGTGAGTTGGTCCAATTGTGAAGTGGCCCCACTCAGCTTGGTGGCTAATGTGCACACTTCGTCAATATCGATTAGATTGGCTATATTTAAAATTAGTTGCATGCTTGACCTAAGGTCACCAACATGCGCAGCCTGGTTCTGTGTAGTATGGTTTTTATTGGCAGGATCGGGGAAGATAGGCGCTGTGGTATTTTTTGAATAATTTTTTGAATTATTTTTATTAATTTTTTGAGGTAAGGGGTCCAACCCTACCCACGCTCCCCTTTGGTCAAAATTTGGTGGTCCACCTTTGCTAATTGGGGGAGGGTGATTGTTTTTATTATTCGCGACTGTGTTAGCATAATTTCTATTTCTGTTATTTGCAGGTAAATATGCAGCGGGTGCAGCAGGGGCGCGTTGGGGTGCACCTTGTTGTGTACCCTGCGCCGGCGTCTCGTTCAAGTTACCCGTGACGACTGCGGCGGCGGCAACTGGCCCCACCGAGGACTTTTTGAGCGGCGGGAACGCCTTTTCGAGGTAGCTGCTATTTGTGAACGTACTCGTACTAGTCAGCTGTGGGGGAGATTGGGAGGCACCCCCCAAGGCGTCGGGATTTACCCCGGCGAAGTCAGGGATGGGGACCGCCCATTCTCCACCTTGGCTGGCTTTATTTTTGTTCTTTTTGTTTTTCTTTTTATTTTTATTTTTGTTACCCGTTTTGCTTCGGATCACAGGCATTGACGGGCAGTTAAAATAGTTTGACCAGTGTGGGCCCTCACAGTTAGCGCATTTAATCGGTATTTTATCTAAATTGTCTGCGGTTTGTTCGCAGACTGTAGTTGAGTGGGGGCCCGCGCACTTTCGGCAGCGGTCCGGCATTGTGCAGTACTTTTGAGTGTGTCCCCACCTTTGACACTTGTGGCACTGGCACGGCCGACCAAAAGTTTCATAGTTTGAAATGCGGAGGCCGCTGAGGCCACATACCGCGCGTAGGTTGAAAACCTGCTTTCCTTCAGCAGATCTGTCCAGTGCCACTTTCACCGCGTTGAAGATTTCGCGGGCTTCTCCCCGTCTCATCCTCTGTACCGAGTGAGCGGGGAGGCCTTGAGCTATAAGGTCTTCGAGGACCTCGTCCTCTTCGATGGTGGTGGGGACGCCGCGGATCATCACGCGCATCACCTTTTCGTCTTCCATTGGGAAGGTATAAAAATTCGCACCAAGTAGCTGGCGCCACTGCCGAAACTGCTCAATATTTTGAGTAAAGACCTCGGTACCATGCTTGTGCTCCTGAGCCTTGAGAAAATGAATGCCCATGTTATAGGCTCTCTTTGAAATTTGCGTCCATTTAATATGAGCCCCGATCACAAATGGCGGCGGTTTAATAATACGCGGGGAGTCCTCCTTATTATTATTACTAATTTGGGTTGTGGGGACGTGCCGGACGGCACCGTCGGTACTGGTATTATTTAAACTTGCGGTTGGTTGTAACGAAGAGGGCGTCGCGGGCCCTGTCGCACCCGTCTGCGTGTTATTTGATGAGTTTAATTTCGAGTTAGGCCCTTTCGGTCCTGAACCGTTGGGGTTGGGCCCCATATGTCGTCCTTCATTTTTTTTTAAAATATTTGGTTGCGAGCCGGGACCTTCCCCGATTCTGCCAATTTTGCCCTTAGAATTTCTAATTGTGATACTTTTCCGGCCCGGGGAGAGCGGGGGGGAGGGGGTGGGCGTTTCCCTTTTGCGCTTATGTTTGCGTTTAGCTTTAACTTCTGTAAATCCGTCATTATCAGAAATGACGGATTCATACTCCATTTCGTTTGCCGTATAGTCGGAGTCAATTTGTACCCGCCCCCTCGCACTACCCGGACTGGCGAGTGAGTCCTCCCGGGAGGGCCCCTCTACTGAGCCGACGGGCGAGGCGAAAATATGTGTCGTGTCAATTGTAAGAGTCTGTGGTTGTGTATTTGGACAAACCTGACCAAGTTGTAGTACCGAGTCCTGGGTACGCTGGCCCAGGGGCAGCTGGGTGTCCACGGTGGTGGTGGTGGCGCCGCTCAGCGGGGAGGGCGACCTCGGGGCCGTGTCGAACACCACTGCCGCGGCGTTGGTGTTTTTCGAGATATAAGGGTAAGGCCGGGTTCGAACCGACCTTTCGTTACTAGTATGGTGTGGCCCGGGGCCTGTCCCTGATTTTGTCATGAAATCTGACGGGGTACCTGGTTGGGCCTCGGCTGGCGAGGGCCCAGTACTACCAAAATCCGGAGTGTGGAGCTCCCGTTCGGGCATCGGCGTGCTCGCGAGCTCCGCCTCAGCCGCTCCCTCCTCGTGTAGAAATTCCTCCCACAGGCGTGGGTTTTTCCTCAGTATAAAGGACACAAAGGCCATAAGGTCCTTGGATTGTTCCTCACTGTTAGCACTGTTTGCACTGTTTGCCATGTTTACAGAGTTTTGAGCGTCCGCACTAGTCCATGGCATATCTAGGGGCACTATAAAGTCACTGTCTTTGTTTATTTCCGTATTATTACGCAACATACGAAAAAGTTGCGCAATAGCACAAAAAGTTGCGTAATGCACTTGAAAACACTGCACATGCACTCAACCCATACGGGGAGGCACGGCTAAGCACTGAACACGCGGCGCAGCGGCAGGGCCGCGCGCGGTTGGAACTAGCACTGCGCAGGGCGCGGGTTTCGTTTTCCTTGCGGAGCTGCAAACGACGAACGTGCGCTCGACGCAAAGGACGGAACGGAACCATGCCGGTACGGCGCAATGTATCGCCTTTTATTTCAATCCGTGCCTCCCCCTCTCCTGCCACAACACTTTATTATTATTAATTTTGTTTACATTACACAATCAAGACTTAAACACTAAAGAACACTAATAAATCTTATACAATAACAATCGTACCTTATACCTAACTATAATCTAACAAGATTCCAATTGGTAACTATCAAATAAACACTAGATTAGACCCTAATTTCGACTAGGAACTACCTGCGCAGGCGTCAGCGGGGCGCGGGTGGGAGCGGGGCGTGGCTTCCTCGCCTCCCGACCCTTTTCCGCGCTACCTCCCCTCTGACGCCCGTCAGTCTGCGGGATGTCGTCGTGCGTTTAGTCCATATTCGTAATTTCAGTTTCACAATTGGCTACCAAAGAAGAATTATTTTTCACTGTTTCGTAATTGATTATTAAACAAGAATTTATTTTCTGGATTCGTAATTGACTTTCGTAATCAACTACGAAAGAAGATTTTTTTTCTGTGTTCGTAATTGTTAGTTACGAAAGAGGAATTATTTTTCTCTGTTTAATAATTAATTATTAAACCAGAATTTATTTTCCGGATTCGTAATCGACTTTCGTAATCAACTACGAAATAATAAAAAATAGTGTTCATAAGTAATTGACTACGAACGAGGAATAATTTTTTATTGTTTTGTAATTGAGTATTAAATTAAACAATAAGTTGGATACATGTGATTACTTTCTTGTAGTTGATAATCATCGACATCACCATCTCGCATGAGGAGAACCGGAGAACCTCGTGAAAGTAGGATTAATTCAGGAAATACCTCTCTTGATTTGGCTCACGTGGTGACCACCATGTGGGATGTTGATTCGCCAATCATTGTTTCGATAGTCCTTTCGGTAAACGGTTGTATATAGCAACAGAGTCTAGACAAACATCCTTGAAAAACTGGTTAAAGCGGTGTGATGGTTTCTCTCGACCAGCACGTGATAGAGAGATTTAAAAATGCGCAGTGCAGGTCAGGCCAGGAAGCATACTTACTGGCCCTCTTCTTTTGTATCAAGAGATAATTTAGGGAAACTGCATTATTCAATATAAAAAAAACCGGTCAAGTACTAGTATCTACTAGGTACTGCGCGAGTCAGACTAGGTCTAGGTCAGACAAACATCGATATAAGTAGGTTTTTCGAGATAAAAGGTAGCCTATTTCTTAATCCAGAATTAGTCCAGCCGTTTGAGAGTGAAGAAGAAACAGACTCACATCCATTGTTACTTATTTTAGAATCACTCTTATATTTTATAAAGATAAGAGTTTAAGTAACAGTGAAAGGGAGCACCACAACAGTTGGTTAAAACTGCTTAATTTCAAATCTCATATTAATTTATTTTGCTCTTTTAAAAATTACGCAGCCCTTATTTTTTTTAGCGGTATGTATGTACATCGACAGCAAAATTCTTGTTTGATAATTAATTACGAACAAAGAAAAAGGAAAAATTGTTTGGTAATCAACTACAAAAGAAGAAATATCATCGATTACTAAAACAGAAAATAAATTCTTGTTTAATAATCAATTGCGAAACAGTGAAAAATAATTCTTCTTTGGTAGCCAATTGTGAAACTGAAATTACGAATATGGACTAAACGGTCGTCGTGCTGTTAGGATCTAATCGTTATAACTTAGTACTTGTCCAAGTACTAAGCTATACTATGGGGAAATGAAATGCAATCAAGATAATTATTTATTTCCTTAGCCTATCCTACTTAACCTACACGTTTATTCACCTATTATGTTACTAAAGCGTCATATTTCTTATAGCTAATAACCAACAACAAAACGTAATATTTATTGAACATAAGATAACAAAACAAAACATAACTTCTTAATTAAATTGCCGTCGTTGGGTTAGCCGGGCTGCACAGTTTTAAATTTGTATTATTGAAATTTTTCGCAAATGTATTAAAAAACGTTGTTTGGTACACGTGTGGAAGTGTCATTTTAACTCGTCCCGAGTCTTGACCCTCGCCTTGCGGCTCAGGCCAAGACTCCTCGGGACTCGTTCAAAATGACATACTTTCCACACTTGTATCAAAAACTACTATTTCTCAAACATGCAATTAAATATTGTCTTTACGTTCCTTATAATAGGCTCGGAAGTATCGCTTTTTGGGCGCAACAACTCGAGAGGACTGTAAAGGGATTTCATACTGCTTTTCAGGCCTAGGCCTGCAAAGTAACTTTTTTTTGGTTTCAACAACAAGGTCATTCACACAGCTGGCTGGTTTGACAAAAAGCTGGTTTTGTTTTTAAAGGTTGTTTGTTAAACTAAAATGTCCTATTTGTCAATTAATAAAATGTTGTTCTTTGAAGTATATTTTTTTATTTCATTGTATGTTTGAGAAAAGCACTATACATGCCTCGTCGTGAAAACGGATTCCCGGCCTCGTATCAGTATCCGGCCTCGCTCGCACGCTCGCTCGGCCGTATATACCTACTTGGCCGGAAATCCTCATTTTCCCGGCCTCTGATGTAATGTACTATTCTTTGTTTCCAGCCGGATGCTCTCGCAGCCTGCCCGCCGCGGCCTCCCTCGCCGCCGAAACAACAATCAAGTAAATTGTTTTTCATCTCTCCTGTTCGGAAAGTGTAATTTTCATAAGTAGATAGCCGGGTGTAAAATAGCTTTTCCATCCCTAGGGTGGAAAGTAATTTTTTTTTAATTGCCACGGAGTCAAAGATAAGCGCCATCTAGATACACGTCGTGACCAACTCAATTAGGTACAATCTAGTCGGCCGTGGTAAGTGGCCATTGAAAAAATGTCTCCAAAAGTTAGATATATGCAAGCTAAATTTATTTACATCTAATTATTAAATATAAATAAATAAATCTAAATATATAAAAGAAGAAACTGACTGACTGACTGACATATCAACGCACAGCCCAAACCGCTGGTTCTAGAGAGTCCAAATTTGGCACGTAGGTTCCTTATAAGGTGTAGGGGTGCACTAAGAAAGGATTTTTCAAAATTCACCCCCGAAAGGGGTAAAATGGGGGTCCAAAGTTTGTATGGGGAAACAAGATTAGTTAGACTATT
Source organism: Apotomis betuletana (assembly GCA_932273695.1). Lineage (NCBI taxonomy): Eukaryota > Metazoa > Arthropoda > Insecta > Lepidoptera > Tortricidae > Apotomis > Apotomis betuletana. Next base: position 10,311,759 of record OW026322.1, read on the forward strand.
TTATTCGAAACTTCACAGGAGTATTTCTAACGATAAATGAGTAAACACGTGTTTCAGGTTTTTTAAATATATAAAAGAAGAAACTGACTGACTGACTGACATATCAACGCACAGCCCAAACCGCTGGTTCTAGAGAGTCCAAATTTGGCACGTAGGTTCCTTATAAGGTGTAGGGGTGCACTAAGAAAGGATTTTTCAAAATTCACCCCCGAAAGGGGTAAAATGGGGGTCCAAAGTTTGTATGGGGAAACAAGATTAGTTAGACTATTTTATTCGAAACTTCACAGGAGTATTTCTAACGATAAATGAGTAAACACGTGTTTCAGGTTTTTTGAAAATTCTACCCTTAAAAGGGAGAAATGTGGTGACAAAGTCTGAAAATCAACATGGGTATTGTTTTTATGGTTTATCGGCTCGCTGATTACGAAAACCGCAACGATTTTAAAATTCAACGTGGCGGACGTGAATTACCATCTCCCCTGTTGGGGTGAAATGGGGTTGAAATGTCTAAATACTAAACCGCTGGTTCTAGAGAGTCCAAATTTGGCACGTAGGTTCCTTATAAGGTGTAGCGGTGCACTAAGAGAGAATTTTTCAAAATTCACCCCTTAAAGGGGAGAAATGTGAGTACAAAGTTTGTATGGGGAAACAAGATTAGTTAATTTTATTCGAAACTTCACAGGAGTATTTCTAACAATAAATGAGAAAACACGTGCTTTCGGTTTTTTGAGAACTCAACTCCTAAAAGGGAGAAATGTGGTGAAAAGGTCTGAAAATCAACATGGGTATTGTTTTTATGGTTTATCGGCTCGCTGATTACGAAAACCGCAACGATTTTAAAATTCAACGTGGCGGACGTGAATTACCATCTCCCCTGTTGGGGTGAAATGGGGTTGAAATGTCTAAATACTAAACCGCTGGTTCTAGAGAGTCAAAATTTGGCACGTAGGTTCCTTATAAGGTGTAGCGGTGCACTAAGAGAGAATTTTTCAAAATTCACCCCTTAAAGGGGAGAAATGTGAGTACAAAGTTTGTATGGGGAAACAAGATTAGTTAATTTTATTCGAAACTTCACAGGAGTATTTCTAACAATAAATGAGAAAACACGTGCTTTCGGTTTTTTGAGAACTCAACTCCTAAAAGGGAGAAATGTGGTGAAAAGGTCTGAAAATCAACATGGGTATTGTTTTTATGGTTTATCGGCTCGCTGATTACGAAAACCGCAACGATTTTAAAATTCAACGTGGCGGACGTGAATTACCATCTCCCCTGTTGGGGTGAAATGGGGTTGAAATGTCTAAATACTAAACCGCTGGTTCTAGAGAGTCAAAATTTGGCACGTAGGTTCCTTATAAGGTGTAGCGGTGCACTAAGAGAATTTTTCAAAATTCACCCCTTAAAGGGGAGAAATGTGAGTACAAAGTTTGTATGGGGAAACAAGATTAGTTAATTTTATTCGAAACTTCACAGGAGTATTTCTAACAATAAATGAGAAAACACGTGCTTTCGGTTTTTTGAGAACTCAACTCCTAAAAGGGAGAAATGTGGTGAAAAGGTCTGAAAATCAACATGGGTATTGTTTTTATGGTTTATCGGCTCGCTGATTACGAAAACCGCAACGATTTTAAAATTCAACGTGGCGGACGTGAATTACCATCTCCCCTGTTGGGGTGAAATGGGGTTGAAATGTCTAAATACTAAACCGCTGGTTCTAGAGAGTCCAAATTTGGCACGTAGGTTCCTTATAAGGTGTAGCGGTGCACTAAGAGAGAATTTTTCAAAATTCACCCCTTAAAGGGGAGAAATGTGAGTACAAAGTTTGTATGGGGTAACAAGATTAGTTAATTTTATTCGAAACTTCACAGGAGTATTTTTAACAATAAATGAGAAAACACGTGCTTTCGGTTTTTTGAGAACTCAACTCCTAAAAGGGAGAAATGTGGTGAAAAAGTCTGAAAATCAACATGGGTATTGTTATTATGGTTTATCGGGTCGCTGATTACGAAAACCGCAACGATTTTAAAATCCAACGTGACGGACGTGAATTACCATCTCCCCTGTTGGGGTGAAATTGGGTTGATATGTCTAAATACTAAACCGCTGGTTCTAGAGTGTCCAAATTTGGCACGTAGGTTCCTTATAAGGTGTAGGGGTGCACTAAGAAAGGATTTTTCAAAATTCACTCCCTAAAGGGGTAATATGGGGGTCCAAAGTTTGTATGGGGAAACAAGATTAGATAACTTGGTAGGTACCCTGTATCCCGGAAGAGGGAAGAGGGAAGAGTTGGTTTCTATGGATTATCGGGTCGCTGATTACGAAAACCGCAACGATTTTAAAATTCAACGTGGCGGAAGTGTAATACCATCTCTCATGTTAGGGCGCGATGGGGTAGAAATGTCTAAATAATGTCTAAAAATATGGGTGTCGTTTTTAAACGCACAGCCCAAAACCGCTGATTCTAAAGAGTCCAAATTTGGAGGTAGTTCCTTATAAGGTCTAGGGGTGCACTAATAAACGATTTTTCTAAAGGGGATGAAATAGAGAGATCCAAAGTTTGTATGGGGAAACAAGATTAGACTAGGTATTTATATTCGAAACTTCACAGGAGTATTTCTAACAATAAATTAGTAAACCTACAAGTCCTCTTTATTGCACACCTCATAAAATATACAGGAGAAATACAATGCAAGACATTACAATTAGAGGTAAACAACAGGCGGTCTTATCGCTAAAGAGCGATCTCTTCCAGACAACCTTTGGGTAGTGGAGAACTTGAAATAATAAGATTTTGTTATGAGGCGGTGCAAAAATCGGATAATAATAATAATAATATATACATAAAAAACAAATAAAAACATAAATATCATAAAAAAATAATACTTAAATACATACATACCTTCAGCCAACAGATCAGATCAGAAGAGGACCATTTGAATAAAATACGAATTATGAAAGGGATAGATAGTGTTCTTTCAGTTGAGCTTTGAAAGAAACAAGAGATTAGCGCGTCTTAAGCTAACAGGCAAGGAGTTCCATAAGCAGACAGCTTTAAAAGTAAAGGAATTATTATAAAATTTTGAGACGGAAGAAGGTACGGCAAGGAGCAAATTTTGGGCAGATCGAGCAGAAGTGAGATAAGTGAAACGCTCTTTGAGATAGCGGGGAGTTGCAGGATGAATAAGTATACTATAAAGAAAAGCAAGAATATGAGAGTTACGACTTAAACTTAAACCTAATAGATGTTTAAATTTGTATTTGGTGCCATCTCGATTGTCGTCAAGGCCAGTGCGGGCGGCGCGGCGGGACTGGAGGAGTAGTCATCGGAAAACTTCCTGCAGCCGTAATAAATGCATTCAAGCTTTTCAACAATAAAACGGCTAGACGGATATGCATGAGGGATAAGCAGATAATACCCTAACTTTAACAAATAGCCTAATTTTTAACCTAGAAAAAGAAGGATAATGTATATTGTATAGGAACGCGGGCGAAGCCGCGGGTTAATGCTAGTTAAATATAAATATGCATTATATTTGATTATATTCATAATACATACATATAATTCTGTCCCTGATTTATTGATAGAATCGTACATTTAGATAAAAAACAAAATAGAAACCATTGGATTTGTTTTTTTTTTAATATGTTGGCGGTAGGTACGTATATGTCGGGGATGGTCCGATATAGGTGTTAAAAGGTTACCTTGTCAAATATATTTTTTTTTTATTAAAAATAATAGGTAATAATTAAACTTTGCAAAAGAAAAAGCGGGAACACGAGATTAAATATAAATACCGTGTCTTTTATTAATTATTGGTTAAAAATGACATGGAAATTAATTTAACACACTCATGACATGTGCGTGTAGTATTTTATTTTCCTCGCAGTCGAAATGAAAAGTAGAGTGTTTAACTCGGGTGAAATTACCCATTTCACCCTCGAACTATTGGCGCTCTCACTGCGTTCGAGCGCCAGAAATATCTCGGGTGCAATGGGTCACTTTCTACCCTTGGTTAACAATCTACTATTTATAACCGCAAGTAATGAACATTCTCACGACCAGGAGAACGTAGTTACTAGCGTTCGTCGAACAAATCACCGAATCAGCTTAAAAGCAGAATAAATACCTATAGTAGAGTTGTTAGTCCGCTGTTTTCTAACATAATTGTGCGCATCGGGTTACAAGCATGAAATTTCTACCACAGATAGAGTGTTCCACGGTGATTATTTTCAGATGTGGAGGGAAGTCAGATTCGTCCCCTGTGAGGCGGGAGAGCGGAGTGAATACGGCCAAGTATCCCTCTTTTCTTTCTTTATTGCTGGTCAGTTAAGTCTACCAGGACGTGTTTGGTATCGTTTCCGTGTACAACAAATATCAGAAATTCATTGTTTATGTTATTTTCGTATAGTTCTATATAAAAATATGGGTGTAATGGCCGAAAAGGTAAAAATCATAACAAGTTTTTTTATTCAGGGAGGTAAATTAGTTCAATTTCGTGAACATTTTCAAATTATTATTATTATTTCAAAAAGTTCATTGAATCTGGTTTCTAAAAATATATTAATGTTGGGCACTTCTCATACAAACAGTAGCTGAAAATATATCTTTACGTCGGCGTAACCAACGTAAATCTCCGAACGCATCCTATTTCGCTTCATTAAATACATTAAATAATGATTATTAACATGCTTTTACATATAATATTTACTATATACGTCCTAAAAAAACAAATTAATGTAATTAAAACAATTTTTTTTTTGCTAATGTATCACGAGCACGCGGGCTAATCTCAACATCAACAATTTATTTAAGTTACTGTTTGTATGAAGAGTGCCCAATCTATATACATATATAAAACTCAAAGGTGACTGACTGACTGACTGACTGACTGACATAGTGATCTATCAACGCACAGCCCAAACCACTGGACGGATCGGGCTGAAATTTGGCATGCAGGTAGATGTTATGACGTAGACATCCGCTAAGAAAGGATTTTTCAAAATTCACCCCCTAAAGGGGTGAAATGGGGGTCCAAAGTTTGTATGGGGAAACAAGATTAGTTAGACTATTTTATTCGAAACTTCACAGGAGTATTCCTAACAATAAATGAGTAAACCCGTGTTTCAGGTTTTTTGAAAATTCAACCCCTAAAAGGGAGAAATGTGGTGACAAAGTCTGAAAATCAGCATGGGTATTGTTTTTATGGTTTATCGGGTCGCTGATTAGTGATTACAAAAACCGCAACGATTTTAAAATCCAACGTGGCGGACGTGAGTTACCATCTCCCCTGTTGGAGTGAAATGGGGTTGAAATGTCTAAATACTAAACCGCTGGTTCTAGAGAGTTCAAATTTGGCACGTAGGTTCCTTATAAGGTGTAGGGGTGCGCTAAGAAAGGATTTTTCAAAATTTACCCCCTAAAGGGGTGAAATGGGGGTCCAAAGTTTGTATGGCGAAAGAAGATTAGTTAGACTATTTTATTCGAAACTTCACAGGAGTATTTCTAACAATAAATGAGTTAACACGTGTTTCAGGTTTTTTTTAATTCAACACCTAAAAGGGAGAAATGTGGTGACAAAGTCTGAAAATCCATTGGTAATGCTTTAATGGTTTATCGGGTCGGGTCGCCTTTTGAGGTGCGATGGGGTTGAAATGACTAAATATGAGTACGGGTGTAATTTTTATGGTTTGTTGGGACGTTAATTACGAAAATGCCACCGATTTTGAAATTTTATTTGTGGTCATGAAAATTCTTGAAAGCATTTGCGCCAAATTGCAATTTAATAGGTCCAGTAGTTTTGCAGCAAATCGATTGTAACAGACGGACTGAAAGACAGCTACACGTGATCCTCTAAGGGGGTTCTTTTTTTGCTTTTGAGGTATGGATAGAGACCCGTGTTATCCTAATAGATTAAAAAAGTAGTATTTGGTGGCATCTCGATCGTCGTCAATCGGTACCTATAGGCGGGCGGCGCGTTGGGACGGGATGAGTAATGATCGGGAAACTTCCTGCATCCGGAATAAATACATTCAAGCTTTTCAATAATAAGTCATTTCAGAATTCTGAATTACGTTTATCTGGCTCAGAACATACATTTTTCAGATACATTTTTTATTCATCAACGAAGAGAACCTCAATATCTTACAATAGAACATGACGTAACTTATAACATGGCTTAGAATCATTAAACCAATCTTGAATAACAAGTCTCAGGGGCAAACTCTCAAATATGCGGGTATTGACTTGAGAGAACATTGCTTCTCTCATGGACAGTTTTATGTTGCTTGCTCTCGAGTAAGTTCACCCAGTAGCTTGATAGTTTTAGCGCCTAATGACAGATTAGTCAAGAATATTGTGTACAAAGAAGTTTTGTAGGCCCTATTTTTTTACACACGCTAAACAAAAGTAAAGCCGCAAAAACTATACATAATTAATAATAATACTTCTTAACGCGAGCGAAGCCGCGGGCACAAGCTAGTATTTATATATTTTTAGAAACAAGATTAAATTTGCTATTTTCCAATATTTTTTTTAGTTGTATATATTCAGGAAATATAACTAATTTATCTCCCTGAATAAAAAAATCTTGTTGTGATTTTTACAATTTCGGAAATACAACCATATTTTTATATGGTACTATGAATAAATAACATGAAAAATGAATTCTTGATATCTGTTTTACACGAAAACGATACGACACAAGTCCTACTAGCGTTACCTGATCAGTAATATAAAAATAAAAAGAGGACTCCTTTGTCCTATTCACCCCGCTTTCCCGCCGCACAGGGGACGAATCTGACTTCCTTCTACATCTGAAACAATCACCGCAGAATACTCTATCTGTGGTAGAAATTTGGTGGTTGTATCCCGATGTACACAATTTCGCGACTTAGGAACTAGAACACGCAGGCTAGGCTTAACATCAACATTTTTTTCAAGGTACTTTTTGTATCAGATGTGCCCAATATGTATACATTTTTAAAAACAACATTAAATTTGCTGTTTAGTTATATTTTTTTAAATTGTAAATATTCATAATAGATAACTAATTTATCGTTCTGAATTAAAAAAACTTGTTGTGATTTTTACCTTTTCGGCAATAAACCCAAATTTTTATATGAAACTATTCTTAAATAACATGAAAAATTAATAGCTGATATCTATTTTACACGAAAACGATGTCGCACAAGCCCTAATACCCTTAACTGATCAGTAATAAAAAAAGAAAAAGCTCCTCTTCACCCCGCTCTCCCACCACACAGGGGACGAATCTGACTTCCCTCCACATCTGAAAATAATCACCGTGGAACGTTCTATGTGTGGTAGAAATTTCATGCTTGTAACCCGATGCGCACAATTTCGCGGCTTAGCAACTCTACTACTACTCCTGTACCTATTAAGAGGCCTTATTCCTTTTAAAATGCTGATTGTTTAGACATTTTTCTCTATGATCAAACATGTTTCTTAACATACTATTGATGTTACTTTCTAGAACAGGGCTATTGGGATTTATTAGTTTATATTTAAAACCTACAGTTTGAATTTTTCATTGATAATTTTTGTTTCAAAAACTACTCGAAATGGACAAAATTCACGATGAAAATTAGTTTTTTCAACTTATTTTCGACTGCACGCAATAAAAGCATGAAAAAGCTATGTTACTTCCTAGAACTCGGGGAAAAGTATTATTCACTTCAAAAAGTTCGTTGAAATTATCAATATATTTGTCATAATATGAAAAAAATAAATTTCAAAAGGAATAAGGCCTCTTAATAACATCCAGGTAGTCTCTCTCTATGACAGAAAGAGAAAGGAAGTGTGAATTAGAGCTAGACATCATTTTCCAATTGCGTAAATAGTCATTCTGAACAAACGAGTAAATTTTCCCTAAAATCGAAATCGTTACATTCACGGCCGGATGGAAGTTATTAGCAAAAAACTCGAATATTCTAGAGATTTGGTATGCATATGGCATACCATTAGAATTGTCATGAACTGTAGATGTTTTCAGGAAATTCGAAGAACTCTGGTATTTTTTTTTATTTTTTTATTTCAGTGTAAAGTTGAGGTTGAAAGATTTTTGTACTCGTTCCTGAAACTTTTGTATATATTGTTTTTTTTTTCTGTGTGGCCGTTCGTAAGAATAAATTCAAATTCAAATTCAAATTAGCTTTATTGACACAACATTAAAACACAATATTAACAATATAAGTATACATACAGAAGCGGAGAAAAAAAAAAGAAGAGAAAAAAAAAAAAGTATACGTATACAATATTATCTACAAAAAAAACAATAATGTTGGCCAAGGGTACCAAGCTCAGCATATGCTGGCCGTTGGACGAACAGCGCTGATTTTCAGCTTGGCCCCTTTATGTTCGAGGTCGTAACACTGATATTGACATTGATATGTTTAATTAGATATTTAATGTACAGAAGCACTAAGGGGCGTAAACGGCGGCACGTTCGTTCCCGCTCTCGCCACCCACGCCGCCGCTCTCGCTCGCACTCCTGTCGCCGCCGCCGCCACAGCTCGTCGCGAAGCAAGTCCTCCAGATCATCAAGTAATCCAAGAAAATTAGATTGCAATATATGGAAAATTTGGCAAAATTAAAGGACAACTTTTATCTATCAGGATATGTAGGTTATAGAGCCAAGTTTAATTTTATCTACTCTCCCCCTCTCTCAGGGGTGAGCGTCACCCCCCCGCGACCTCGAATGTGTCCCGGAGCGCGGTATTTTCCACTTTAAAAGAAAACCGTGTACGATACATACAAAGTGTATAGGAACGAAATAATCCTAAATAAATTTACTATAAACCTTTATACATACAAAAGCGATATCACTTATAGAATCGGCGCAATCTGTTACCAAATACTAACATTTTTAATTATTGATCTTTTTTTTCTGCTAAAAGGTTAGTTATCTCAAAAACTGCACACTTCTCGGCCAAAATATGTATGACAAAAGTAAAGAATGGAAAATGTTCTTTCTAAAAATGTATAATTTATTTCTGTTTCTCTTTCATTTACCGTTGCAATGCTATTTTTAAAATGTATGTCATTTGGCCATTATGCGAAATATAAATATTCGTACTAGTTAAACGGTGTTACTTGCAATACCATAGACTTCTTATATGTTTTTCTGTAATCTATATGTATTGAACTATATTTTGTATTTTTTTTATTTTTTTAGCCTCACTATTTTAGGAAATAAGGGGTGTGTGGGGAAATCGTCAAGTTTTGCTCATTTTCGTAAATAACTTCAAAACCGTTTAATTTAGAATTATATAATACATATATTTGAGATGTTCATAATATACCCTTTCATTTGATATGTCACACGATATACTATGCCATTTTTTTTTCTATTTTGCCCCCTAAACTGGCCCTCATATCAAAATTTATTTATTTGCGTTACGTTACGTTACACGTCCATGTTTGGGTCATCAATTTACATACGTGTACGAAATTTCAACTCAATCGGTCCAGTAGTTTCGGAGCAAATTGGCTATGACCGACGGACGGACTGACACAGACACACGAGGGATCCTACTATAATCATAGCAAATTTTCTCCGAAACTACTAGACCGATTGAGTTGAAATTTAGTACACGTTTGTAAATTGATGACCCAAATATGGAAATGTAACGTAACGTAAAGTAAATCAAGTAATTTGAAACATGGGGGCCAGATTTGAGGGGTAAATTAGAAAAAAAAATAGCAAAGTATATCGTGTGACATATCAAATGAAAGAGTACATTATGAATATCTCAAATATATATATTTAATAATTCAAAATTAAACGGTTTTGAAGTTATTTACAAAAACGAGCAAAACTTGACGATTTCCCCACACACCCCTTATTTCCTTAAATAGTAAGTCTAAAAAAAAAAAAAAAAAAAAACAGGATATAGTTCAATATTTGTAAATTACAGAAAAACATAAAAGAAGTCTATGGTATTGCAAGTAACACCGTTTAACTAGTACGAATATTTATATTTCGCATAATGGCCAAATGACATACATTTTAAAAATAGCATTGCAACGGTAAATTAAAGAGAAACAGAAATAAATTATACATTTTTAGAAAGAACATTGTCCATTCTTTACTTTTGTCATACATATTTTGGCCGAGAAGTGTGCAGTTTTTGAGATAACTAACCTTTTAGCAGAAAAAAAAGATCAATAATTAAAAACGTTAGTATTTGGTAATAGATTGCGCTGATTGTATAAGTGCTATCGCTTTTGTATGTATGAAAGGTTCATAGTAAATTTATTCAGGATTATTTCGTTCTCATACACTTTGTATGTATCGTACACGGTTTTCTTCTAAAGTGGAAAATACCGCGCTCCGGGACACATTCGAGGGCGCGGGGGGGTGACGCTCACCCCTGAGAGGGGGGGAGAATAGATAAAATTAAACTTGGCTCTATAACCTACATATCCTGATAGATAAAAGTTGTCCTTTCATTTTGCCAAATTTTCAGCTAATCTTACTGAATTAAAGAAGTTATTCGCGTTCCCGCTCCCGCTCAGGCAAGTGCAGCCCACACGAGGACGCTCCTACTATTGTGCCGCAGTCCGCACCCCCAGCACTGCTGCCGACGCCGAAACCTCTCCTCCCGACTCCTATCGGTCCCCAGCTGCCGACAAGGCACGCCGCATTGGGACTCCCTCTTAACAAAATTTTTATTATTTATTATTTTGATTATTATTTATTCTCAAAAGCGAGGTGTCGTACTGGGCATTGTTAAAAAATGTACGCACTAATTTATAGTAGAGAATAATTTTTTTTCTTTGTCTCCAGCCGGGTCATCCGCCGAGCTCCGCCCTCCCAGAAAAGTAAGAAGACTATTTTATATATTTTATTTTTATAAATACGTTTTTATGTATTCCCTTTTTATATTTGCGAATAAATTCCAATTAACGATTAAAAATCTATTTGTTCCTCATTTTAAAAGACCATAGGCGAAAGGTAATTGGTCACAGCGCAGTAAATCATAAGTCGGACTATTACTAAGGCGGATTTAGTATAAAAATTGTAGCGCTGTTCTTTTATAGGCTACGACTGTCAATTTTCCACAAGGTGTCGTCATTTGAGTGCTGATTGATTTGAGTCTTAGACGACGCTGCTTTCACATTTATATTTAGTATTTTCAAAACTAGTCCGTATAATCAAATAAAAATAATATAGGTACTTGGGTTCTCTGATAATAAAAGTAATGAAATTAGTTTAAACTTTAAATAATATGTATTTACAACAATTGTTTCTAAACAAAATTTTTGATTTGCTCTTGAATACTGTAGAATTTTTCTGGCCAGTACTAAAAAACTAGGATGAAACTTCTTCTTTCTTCTTTTTCTTCTTTTCTACTCAGGATACTTTTAATCCATCGTGACAGTCCACGTTCATGGACGCACCGCCTTATTGGGACATTCTGTAACAAAGCAAAATTAAATAGTAAAATTGTAAACGACATAAGTAGATAGGTTATCACCAATACTAGTTGCTAAAAAATCAAATTTTTCTCAGGCCTAGCTATTCATTTTTTACACGGTTCTTTCTCTGTCGGAATCGGAGAACTGAAAATATCAATTTGCTATAGATTCCCCAAATATGGGGGTAATTTTTATTTTATATCTAGGCATCCCCAAATTGGATTATAAACCGACTGATTTATTTAGACGTCTATGTTAGCTGGCTTCTATCGTAGATTTATGCTACGCAATTTGACCGATTTGCAATATTGACATGTCAAAATGCTCCGAGTTATTTTGAAAATAATTTACAGAATTTTCCTATTTTATCAAGTTTTTTCATGATATAACTAATGATTTAACTTTGTAACTTGATTCTTGTGAGATTTGAGAAAGAAATAGGTGATCAAAACACAAAGAAACTTGTACTTACGCATGAAATGTAAAATCCGCTTATTTTCGTTAACTGTTGCTTTTCTAACCAAGCACTGAACACCCCACCATTTTTGAGGCTACACACAAACACTCCACATCCGTTAATATGTCAATTATCTGGTAATAACAATTATTTAATACACAAAATCTTCTATTTCTATACCGCTTTTGATACTACCTGATTGTTTTGCTTCGATTTTGAAGTGTGCCAATAACCCGACCATGAAAAAATGCTCGGTCGCTGATAAAGACAAAACATGGCACTCTTTTCTATTTCTTCTTTTAGGAATCTCAATAAGGCTATCTTTATCGATCAAAGCGTGTCAGACCCTTGGTTTAATTTAACCTTCCGTCGTCCGGCAAACGACCAAATTGCCCAGTGTACTATCGCCCAACGCTACGGGTTCACACCTCTAGGGTTATTTTCGAATGCACTTCAAAGCGTTTCCTATTTATGGTACGAATTTTCTAAGCTGAGCCGATCCACTTACCTGCATTCACAATAGCATTGTGTCTAATACAATCCTATCTGCTTTTGTTCAAATAAGCGCCGACCTGGCGCCAACCAGTTACTTACAAAAAAAGGTTAGAACTACATTGCGTGGATATTGAATTTTCAGCCTTATTCCTTGTTGAATAGGTTTAAAATGTTTGTTGACGAGAGATCATAGTCCTTTTTCAAGAGAATACGGTCTTGAGAAGGTTCGGACGGTTGTAAAATTCCAAAAAGTTATGATCACCATTATTCTGTTAGTGCATTTTGTAGTCTAATGTCCAAGGAAATAGAGTCGATAATCTATATTAACCTTCCAAGGTGGTTACAATCTGCTTTTACTACGAGCTCGTTATCTTAATTTGCGGTTTACCAGTTGTGGTTTGTTCAATGGTATTCAGTTCTTAAGTGGATTAGCTCAGCTTGCCTTACTTCAACTATTTTTTTTTTTTTATACATCATCCACCAATAGAAACCGCCAGTGAATCTTTGACCAGTAACTCTTGTGAATTCATTTTGATTTATACTATCTTAACAATACGGTACAAATTAGAACGACTCGGAAATTCCAGGACTGGCCTTTTTTTTTGCACTGCGTGTAAACATGTAAATATATCAACTTTTGTATCCTAAAAATACGGTTCAAAATACTAAGATTGCTATTATACCAAACATGTGGTGACCAGATTGCTAATAGTTCTAGTTTCTGGCTGGTATTTCATTTCTCTTTATTTGACCATCCTATTCCTAGCTGTTGATGAATAACAGCGGCGTCTATCTGGTGCATTCGTGCGCTGAACCGACAAATTCCAATACGTTTAGGCTTTAGTAGGCTTTGGTGGACATGCACTTTTAGGTAGGCATTCCACTAATGACTGTGTGTGTGTGTGTCAAAGCGCGGAACACGAGTAGTGATGAAAGAGACTCAGTCTTTTAAGGCCTTTTATTAAGACTCGACTCCTTTTTAAAAAACTCGACTATTAATTAAGACTGGAGGTTGGACTTATTTTTAAAAGGACTCAGTCGTTATACTAAACGACTTAAACGACTCAAGTCGTTTTAAAAGGACTCAGGCGATAGTCTTGCTGGAAACAGCTCAAGCTCTTAGGCTTGTAGGACTTTAACAGCTGGCATATGAAAATATTTAGTATACATAATTTGAAACTTTTGAAAACCTTATCTAAATAATGACATATAGGTATTAAAGACCACGATGCTTGACATGTCTTTTTTGATAATTTTGTTTCAAGATAATATATATAAACGTTCCATTTGGTCAGATGTACCAGTTTCATAGAAGGTGATGAAATTAAAAATATTTTTTATTTAACAATCCAGTGGTACTTTTAGCACCGAAAATCTATGTACAATATTACGTTTATTTTTTAACATTAAGCATTCGTAACATTGTTCATGGACTTTTGTTCTGATGCTGATGGTGACGGTAGATATCGTTTCGTTTTACCTGGGAACGTAAAAAATACCTAAAAAATCGTCAACATTGATAGGCCAATTTGTACTACCTTTTGCGTTTTATTTAACCCAAGGTTTAAAAAAAATAACACATGCTGTAGTTAATGTTCACGTTTATTTTTACAAATCTTAACATAAACATTGTATGTATAAGAGGAAAATTTTAGCCTATTTATTATTATATTATTAAAGTATCTTATAGTTTAGATATATAGTTTACATATTACTATATATCTGTCTGTCTGTCCGTCTGTCACCAGGCTGTATCTCATGAACGGTGATAGCTAGAGAGTTGAAATTTTCACACATGATGTATTTCTGTTACCGCTATACAGAATAAAATACAAAAAACAGAATAAAATAAATATTTAAGTGGGGCTACCATACAACAAACGTGATCGGTTGCGTTAACTTTGCGCCTCATTTGTATGCGGCGCCATACATACCAGGTGCAAACTTAACCCAGCCAGTTAAGATGGGAAGTGTTTGTACGGAACCCTCTGTGCGCGAGTCCGACCCGACTCGTGCTTGGCCGGTGTTTTTTTGGTACAATAAAGTGTTTACATACATAATAATATATAACTATAGAACTTCCATCCACGATGATAAGCACATTGATGCCCTAATGCTTTTATTGCCCAATCGATTACGTTTTTTATTAATTAAATTGCCTGATTTAGAAAAAGCTTGTTCACTAGGAACACTTGATGCTGGTATGCACAATATATTATATGCCATTTGTGTCAAATGGGGTAAATGATATGTTTGATTTGACCACCAAGATAAAACTTCGGTGTCTTCTGCCTCAAGTGGTAATGATAAATACTTGTCTATTTCATCTTGCGCTCTGATATTTTTTTGCTTGTAGACCGAAGAAAAAACGTTCTGTTTTGAATATTGTGATTGTACATTTTCTGACTCGCATTGATTGATAGGCGTTGTTACTGTCATCTGTTCGTCTGTACTATTTGAAGAATAATAGGTGTTATAATACATTTTAAAACGAAACAGCGTTTCTTCATTTCTCTGTTCAGAAAAATAAGTATTTTTTAAACGTGGATCTAATAACACGGCAAATTTGGCGAAATCAGTGCTTAAGTGTGGCATGAATTCCTCCAATTTTTCTTTCATGACTGTAACACAATTTTTAAGCAGTTCATTATTTGCATGTTTATAAATATGTTCATTGATAACGTCCACTATGGGTATAACATAAAATAGACTAGGGTACTTGGACTTCGAGAGCAACAATGTTGCATCGTAGAATGGTTGAAGAAATCGTATCTGTTGAATATTTATGCATGGTATCCCTATAATGTTTTTAGGTGTTTTATAAATGTATATAGCAACTCTCCTTCTGTTCTGTCAAAGCCTCTACCCAACCCGGTACGCCATTTCTTCTTGTATATTA
The DNA here is from genome assembly GCA_932273695.1 of Apotomis betuletana. Taxonomy (NCBI): domain Eukaryota; kingdom Metazoa; phylum Arthropoda; class Insecta; order Lepidoptera; family Tortricidae; genus Apotomis; species Apotomis betuletana. Next base: position 10,327,047 of record OW026322.1, read on the forward strand.
TATTTAAATTTATTAACGCCATCCACGATCCGTTCTTCATTGTGAAAGTGAATTCTCATATACTGAAGACAAATAAATCAGGAGCTTCCGTTATTTCATTGGTTTGTTTTATTCCTCTAAACCCTCATCAATATCTAGTTAGGTTATTCCACTGCAGTCTTTATTTCAATAGGCTATGTGCCCAGGCTTCGCATAAATACAACCTTTAGATACTTATTGATGGGTGCGCAATAAAACAAACACAATGAGTGACGATGGGCAAGAACGCCCCAACGAGGAAAATCGTCACGCTCCTGACAATGGTGCCGCGGGCGCACACCGTGCCGCCGGCGCCATGCCGCCGACCGCGCAGCTGCCCATGCTGCCCTTGGCGATGTCCGCGCCGCCGCCGAGCAGCGGTAACGTGTCTATCGACAAGCTGGAAGGTACGGGCGATTACAACACGTGGAAGTTTGCCATGAGGATGGCGCTGTCGCTTGAAGGCCTGTGGGCCTGTGTCGACGGCACGTATAACGGTGTTCACCACGAGGATCGGGATCAGCGCGCGCTGGCTAGAATCTGCCTAGCAGTTAAATCTACATGTTATCAGTATGTGCGCGACGCTGCCACCGCGAAACAAGCGTGGGATAACCTCGCCAACGTGTTCGAGGACCGTGGGCTGTACCGGCGTGTATTGTTACTGCGCAAGCTCCACAAAATAAAATTTACCACGATGGTGGAATACATTGCTCAAATTATGACGTTAGTGCAACAGTTAGCCGATATCGGTAAAGTAATTGAAGATGATGAAGTGGCCGAGCTGCTGCTCAGCGGGCTGCCGTCCGAGTACGACGCCCTAGTCTCTAATCTTGAGACGGTATGTATGGCCTCATCTTTATCGAGCGAGCTTGTGAGAGCAAGATTGCTGCAGGAGGAATTCCGGAGGGCATCTAATAATTCAAGCAATAATAATAGTGATAACTCAGCATTTTATTCAAATCACAAAAACATTCAGTGTAACTATTGTAAAAAGAAAGGACATATTAAATCGAAGTGTTATAAGTTTAAGCGAGACAAGAAGAACCCAAATACACTTAATGCTGGCCAAAGCTTTGTAGCTACAGCTTTTTTGGCCAAAAAGGATGATTGGGTGGTTGATTCTGGTGCTTCACAGCATATGTCAAATAATTTGAAGAATATGGACAATTTTATAGACTCTAAAAGTGTATAGCTATTGCTAATAATGAAAAATTAGAATGCCATGGTCAAGGCAACATTATTTTGGACAATCAGCTGGTAAGCAAAATTAATAATGTTTTATATGTTCCTGACCTTTCTGTGAACCTTCTGTCAGTAAGTTGCCTGGTAAATAAGGGGTTTTCTGTTTTATTTGACAAACAGGGTTGTTTTATTTATAATAAGTGTCAAATTTCTGGAAGCATAGTGGCAAAGGCTAATTTAAATAATGGGCTTTATGTTTTAGATAAAAGTAACTGTAATGTGTCAGGTAACTCCCATAGAGAGCATTCTTCAATGTTCTTGTGTCAAAATGACGGTAGACAAGAGCAACAGAGTGCTAATGTTGCTGCCTCAGCGGTGCCTGTCGATCTCTTGCACCGTAGGGTTGGTCACTTAAGCCTTAAAGGCTTAAGAACCTTAACAGATTGTGTTTCTGGTATTCAGTTTCAGAGTGACTTGCAGAAATTGGACTGCGAGGCCTGTCTCAAGGGTAAAATGTGCGCACTTCCTTATCCAGTGGGAGAAGCTTCGCGTGCCAGCAAGCGCCTGGAATTAGTTCATTCAGATGTGATGGGACCAATGCAGGAGGACAGCTGGGGAGGTGGCAGATACCTGGTCACGTTCACTGATGATTACTCTCGGCGAACTCATGGATATATTATAAAACAAAAATCCGAGGTAATGTCATGTTTTCTTACTTATAAGGCCCTAGTCGAGAAACAGTCTGGTCTGCCTATACTTTGTCTTCGTACGGATGGGGGTGGTGAGTACTGTAATTCTGCATTTAATACATATTTGCAGAAACAGGGTATAATACATCAAAAGATTGTACCGTACTGTCATCAACAACTTGGTGTAGCGGAAAGGTTAAACCGCACTTTGGCTGAGAAAGCAAGGTGTATGCTATTTGGTGCAGGTCTCTGCAACAGATATTGGGGTGAGTCCATTATGACAGCTGTATATCTCAAAAACAGGAGCCCCACATCTGCGTTGTCAGGACTGACACCAGAGGAAGTATGGACTGGGTCAAGGCCGGACCTCAGCCATCTTCATGTCTTTGGCTGTATTGCTTATTCTCTAGTACCAAGTGAATGTCGCCGAAAACTGGATCCTAAAAGTAAACAGTTTCTATTTGTAGGTTATAGTGAAACCTCCAAAGGATACAGGTTGGCGGACCCCCTTAATCCAAAGAAAGTGATAATTTCCAGAAATGTTGCATTTTTAGAAAATAAATTTTATTATGATATTGACATTCAAAACAAAACTAGTGATATTTTAAATAATGAATGTATATTTTATGAATGGTCATGTAATGACAATTTTATTAATTCAATGAATTTAAATGAGATTAATAATTCTAGTAATGTTGAAATCTATATCAATGGTAATAATAATTCTTCTAGCAATGAAGTGAATAATAATATAAGTAATTTAAATTCTAGTCATGATGTTAGTATAGGTCCCAGTGATGAAATCACTTTTAATGATTCTAACGAAAATGTTTCTCAAATTTCAGGAGCTGATGAGTACTGCACAGGCAGCGAGCACGAATCGAGCTCAGATGGGTCGCCGGTGCCGGACGCGCGCCCTAAGCGCGTGACGTCCTCGTACCAGTCGCCAGTTGGTGGGGAAGATGTGAGTCGCCCCCTGTCGCCTGTGCTCGGCAATGCACGCGCCGCTCGCAGTACACGCTCCAAACTACCTATCAGGTACCAAGACTATGAGATGGATTATTCGCTCATAGCAGAAAGTATTTCTATTGATGAGCCACAGTCGTATGAAGAAGCCATCTCTAGTCCTAATTGTGCACAGTGGCAAGCTGCCATGCAGCTTGAGTATGATTCTATGTTATCTAATAATGTGTGGAAATTGATCGATCGTCCCTCAGGGGAAAACATTGTCAAAAGTAAGTGGGTTTTCAAAACTAAACACGATGCTTCTGGAAATTTTGACAAGCATAAAGCTAGGATCGTGGCTCGCGGTTACTCGCAAGTTCACGGTATAGATTATTTTGAAACCCATTCACCAGTTGTCAGGCACAGTAGCATGAGAATATTATTTTCTTTAGCTAATAAATTAGATTTAAACATTGATCACATTGATCAGCATTGAACAGCATTTTTGAATGGAACTCTTGAAGAGACAATTTATATGGAACAGCCTCCTGGCTTCAATAATGATAAGTTGATAAGTTTTACGTTTTGATATGGTACCTTTGTATGACTTGTTGGAATGATTTGCATATGATAACTTGATAAGTTTTGATATGATACCTATGTATAGCTTGTTCGGAATGATTAGCATATGATAGGTTTTAAGTGTCATGTGATACCTTTGTTAGTTTGCTTGATACCTAAGCATGTTATAACATTATAAGGATATGGGGAAGTGTTGAATATTTATGCATGGTATCCCTATAATGTTTTTAGGTGTTTTATAAATGTGTATAGCAACTCTCCTTCTGTTCTGTCAAAGCCTCTACCCAACCCGGTACGCCATTTCTTCTTGTATATTATATTTAAATTTATTAACGCCATCCACGATCCGTTCTTCATTGTGAAAGTGAATTCTCATATACTGAAGACAAATAAATCAGGAGCTTCCGTTATTTCATTGGTTTGTTTTATTCCTCTAAACCCTCATCAATATCTAGTTAGGTTATTCCACTGCAGTCTTTATTTCAATAGTATCAAATCATGTATTTCATTCCAGTTCGCTATTAGATAATCTTTAAATTCTTTTTTCTCTCTGCAGATGTGGTCCAAAACAGTCTTCATATTATATGCATCACGCTCGAGCATCAAAAATACTGAATTCCATCGTATGGGCATATCCTGGAGAAGACTCATTTCAGGAGCGTCCAATAATTTGCAAGTTTCATAGTACATTTGCTTCTTTTTTGGCGAAAAATTTATTGTTCTTACTAATTTTGCAACATCAGAAACTTGTTTCTCAATCTTCTTTAATCCTCTCTTTACAACCAAATTTAAAACATGTGCAAAACACCTCGTATGAATGATATCCTCAAAATTACTGCGACATAATGTCAATAATTGCAGCAGCTTAATATTTGCAGCTTCATTATCAGTTGTGATTGATACCATATTTATACCATATTTCTCCAATATTTCGATTAGTTTGGGCAAAATGTGTTCGCTTTTATGCGGATATGGGAGCAAGTCGAATTCCAAAATTACTGCAGTTAATTTTGATTCGAGCATAAAGTGTGCTGTGACGACAATATAGGGTTTACTCGTTACAGACGTCCAAAAGTCTAATGTCAACGCAATCTTATTTGGAACCGTTTTCAAACACTCTGTAACTTGAATCTGCTTTTCTGTGAAAAGAGTGTGTATATTGCAAGTTAATTGTGTACGACTGAGCCCAGGATATGCCGGATTTAGCCCTTTGACAAGTTTCACAAAATGTTCTTCCTCAACAATTGAAAAGGGATGACTTCCTCGAACAACAAAATGTAACACCAACTTGTCATAATACTTATTATTCCGAGTCTTGTTTTGCGAAGATTGACCAGGATCTCCAGAATTTTCATGTTTCTTGTAATGATTCTTCAACATAGAATGCGAAGTTTTTTTTGAAAATGTTTTTTCGCATACTTTACACTTCACTAATGCGTTACTTCTATCGAATTGTTCTAGAACCAATGATTTTCTGCTTCGCTTTTTGTGACTCATATTATTACGCTTGAAACAGTTACGTTATTGAAATAATTATGAAAACCACAACACTATTAAATGTGCGCCTTTTACGAGAATTATGCAGCTAGTAAGCCGTTGTAGAAAACCTTCGAGATAACCAAGATACCTTCAACCATTTTTATAGAATACCCTCAATCAAATCTAATGATTATTTATTGTCGGTGGTAACATTGTTATCTACATGTACGTATGAATGGCAATTTCAAATAATATAATTCTAAATAAAGAGGTCACACGAGTTAAAATTTTCTAATACAAAAATATGTACCTGTTCCTCTAGTTCGTTAATACAAAATAACATCAACATAATTCGTAAGCGCCTGATAAAAAGCTAACGCAACTGGTTTCTTTACGTATAATTATTTGTGTTAAGAGGCCTTATTCCTTTTAAAATGCTGATTGTTTAGACATTTTTCTCTATGATCAAACATGTTTCTTAATACACTATTGATGTTACTTTCTAGAACAGGGCTATTGGGATTTATTGGTATATATTTGAAACCTACAGTTTGAATTTTTCATTGATAATTTTTGTTTCAAAAACTACTCGAAATTGACAAAATTCACGCGGAAAATTAGTTTTTTTAACTTATTTTCGACTGTACGCAATGAAAGCGTGAAATAACTATGTTACTACCTAGAACTCGGGGAAAAGTATTATTCACTTCAAGAAGTTGGTTGAAATTATCAATATATTTGTCATAATATGAAAAAAATAAATTTTAAAAGGAATAAGGCCTCTTAATATATTAGGCAGCCGTTACAGAATACTGTTTAATAGTCTTCAAAAAAAGGAGGAAGGTTCTTAATTCGACTGTATTTTTTAGGGTTCCGTACCCAAAGGGTAAAAACGGGGCCCTATTACTGAGACTTCGCTGTCCATCCGTCTGTCACCAGGCTGTATCTCAAGAACGGTGATAGCTAGACGGTTGAAATTTTCACAGATGATGTAATTCTATTGCCGCTTTAAAAACAAATACTAAAAATAAAATAAACTAAATATTTAAGGGGGGCTCCCGAACAACAAACTTGTTATAGATTATGGTACGGAACCCTTCATACGCGAGTCGGACTCGCACTCCTCACCTCAGAACTTTTGACTGGGTAAACTAATTTTGATGATTCTATTTTTTTTTTTAACTAAAAAAACCGACTTCAAACAAAATTTTAAGTCGGCGATATTAAAATAAGAATTATCAGTCTTTTTAACCGACTTCAAAAAAGGAGGGGGCTCTCAGTTCGGTTGTATGTTTTTTTTTTTTTTTTTTTATGTTTGTTACCTCATAACTCCGTCATTTATGAGTCGATTTAGAAAATTCTTTTTACGTTCATGAATAGACATCTCAAGGTTGGTCCCATAAAATTTTGGTGAAGATCGGATGACGAGATCCATGAGGAATTGAAGGAATTCCTGAAATTTTATAGGCACTCATGATATTTTTCATATATTTTCTAAAATTATTTAAGTATGTATTTGCATATGGTAGTCATCATCTTTCAATGCTGAACTGATGATGGAAGGTACAACTCCTTAACGGTTAAGAGTTAGGAGATAATTCCAGCGAGATGCATGCCTTCAAGACCTCCCTGATCACCCCGCCATAAGTATTTTATATGAATCACTCGAAAAAAAAAAAATTAACAAAAAAAAGAACCGACTTCAGTAAAACTAAAAAGCCGAAAATAACCCGTTCAAGTACAGATTGCATTTGACTCACCCTTTGAAGTCGGTGCCAAACCTCACGTAAACTTTAATATATAAATATAATAACAGTGGTTTGGGATCGATTTCAAAGGGTGAGTCAAATGTAATCTGTACTTGAACGGGTTATTTTCGGCTTTTTAGTTTTACTGAAGTCGGTTCTTTTTTTTGTTAAAATTTTTTTTTCAATGACCGAATGAAGGTACGTAGGAGTTTCAGTCTCCTTTACTCTACATATTTTTATTAATTAATGCCTGAACCTGAACCTAACATTAATTAAGTACCTACTGTAGATACTCATTTTCTAATTTATACTGCGCACACGCTTTCCGACTCGCGGTTTCGAGGTTATGAGGCGTGAGTCCTTTAAGTCCTATAAGCCTTTTGAATTGTGACTTAGTCGTTTAGGCATGAGGTTAAAAAACTACGACTCATTTTAGTCTGTAGTTTTAGTCTCATGACTCGAGACCTTAGGGTTTAAAAGACTAGTCTAGTCGTGAGGCGTTAAAAATGAGGCGAGTCTTTTTAAAAGGCCTTAAAAGACTGAGTTTCTTTCATCACTAAACACGAGTCTAATAAATGAATATATCGCGTTTAGTATCATTATTGGCATATTCAATTTCGACGTTTCGAGCCTTGATGATAATGGTAGGTGATTATTGACTAAATACATGTAAACATTTGTAAAACATGCCATAAAATATTCCATTCAAAGTTCCATTCTTAATACTTAACGGTGAAAAGTTTATGGGTATCGGTCATCTGTTTGAAATGCAACATCTGGTCATGTCCTTTAGGACCCCAGCAGGTAAACGCAGTTTAGCCCTTATTCGATGCTTGACAGGCCAACGAAAATCCCCCACGCTTATTAACGCATAAGGGCCCGTCTAAGTAATATTTTGGACCCCTAGACTAGTAGTAACCGTAGGATGAGGAAGCTCAAAATATGTTGGTCCCAGTATGGTGTTGACAACTTTGCAGGCTACGAAATAAGTGAAACCGCCTCTACGAAGCTGCGCAAATTTGTCACCGACTTTTAATATTACCGATTATATTTACTAAGAGTATGTTTAACCTTTTACCTGAATTTATATTACCGGGTGGCAAAATTCACACTCCTCAGGCAAGTAATGTCCATAAACGGATGTTTCGCACACACTGCACCAAAAATAAAATTGGTTCATTAATACTACTAAATTATGTCCAAAACTTAAATCTACGATAAAATATTCTAAATGTCCCACATCCGTAACAATAAGTCCACAGTTAACACAATTATGTTTTAATACAAAATGAGTTTTGTCCCACGGCCAAATAAGTCCACTATTATTATTATTATAGCCTCAATTTATTCCTTAATAAATACAATAAAATAATATTTCATTTTTAAATTTAGCATGCACACTAAATTACATTAGCAAAATTCGAGATTTAATAAATTAAAATATATGATAATTCTTTTTTTTTTTTTTTTTTTTTTATTTACATTGTACCATATTTTTATTATACATATTTAATTTTTATTTATTATTATTATTTTTCAGGTTATGTCATGCATTTAGTTAATTTTTACTAAGGACCTCTCAACGAGTAAAGGCCTCCTCCATCGTTTTCCAAACATCTCTATCGTTGGCTATGGTCATCCATTTTTTTCCAGCTACTCTGTTTATTTCATCTATCCATCTTTGTCTTGGTCTTCCCCGTTTACGTTTATGTCGCGGTCCTGTCCATGTAGTTACTTTATATGTCCATTTCTGTTTGCACGTACGTGCTACATAAGTCCACTATCCAACATAAATATAAAATCACTTTTTTTTAATGTTTGGTCCACGTATTAAAATACTTAAACGGGTTTACTCACGCCGTAGAAGTCGAATAACGCTCGACATGTTTCGAATCGGTACGCGATTGGTCCACGTCCATAAATATCACCATTTTTAGGGTTCCGTACCTCAAAAGGAAAAAACGGAACCCTTATAGGATCACTTTGTTGTCCGTCTGTCCGTCCGTCCGTCCGTCTGTCAAGACCCTTTTTCTCAGGAACGCGTGGAGGTATGAAGCTGAAATTTATATCAATTACTCAGGTCTACTGTCCCTTGAAGCTGTGAAAAAATCAAACTTCTAAGCCAACGCAATCAAAAGATACAGCCGTTTATGCCGCAAATTTTCGACACTTGCAAGGGAATCAAAACCTACAGGGTGCTTCCCGTGAACTCAGAATCTTGAAATTTGGTACGAAGCAACGTCTTATAGCATAGATAAAGGAATAATTACGAAAACCATAATTTTTTTTTTTAATACCTAACTTTGCACCTAATTTATATGGGGCGCTATACATACCAGGTGCAAACTTAACTTAACCACTTAGGGATGGAAAGTGTTTGTACGGAACCCTCGGTGCGCGAGTCCGACTCGCACTTGGCCGGTTTTTTTTAACTAACTAAATTATCCTATAACTAAACTATCCTACTATTTAAAAAACCTAATAATACACACAATCTCACCGACTTTACTCAAGCAATTGCTATAGTGCTCTGAGTCTTTTGAGGGTCAACAATTGTTAATACTTCACCTCATTATATTAAATCTCTATTTAGATTAAGTGCGGTGTGTGGATTTGAAGGAACTTTAAACTTAACCGTGATAATGATGATTTGTTACCCGCCACTACAAAGTTGTGCAAGAGGACACTTGTAAACCACTTTGAAAAGTTCCGACCATATTTCAATTCAATAGAACTTCAGTTTAGTTCACAATATTTGAAAGCTCTTACTGCCTCAACTATAAAGTCGAGTTCATTCATTTTATTGTGCACATTCCAACCATGCCATTGTTTTTACTAGGTCGGGAGAGACGATAACAATTATTTAAACATTCACATCTATACAACAATGCTTTTTTGCTTAGGTTTAAAAATAGCGAATTGGGTTAAAATAATGTGTTAAGTTGTAAAATAACGCATCTGGATCGGCTTTCCTGCCATTTTTAACCATAAAGTCGTCTTTCAAGTTGTCTACTAAAACTTGATCTCCAAGCTACGAAGCAAATACACCACGCTGTGTGTTAAACACTGGCCACCTGGTCTTGACGCTGACAAGTTTAAATGAATGAATGAATATGAATTATTTATTTGCCGAAATAATTTGGTATGTCCGTCCAGCTTCAAGTCCGAGGTTTAAATTACAAGAAAGATTTCAAGCTCTATAAAAAGGACGTAAACGCCAGAGTAACTGTAATTACTTTTTTTTTTTTTATTCAAAATAGCCATGCATTTAACCTCGATTGCACCTGATGTTAAGTGACAATAAGGCCTAAGATGGAGCAGGCTTGGCTAGAAGATGCCTATTCACTCTCGACTTGAAGAGATCCAAGTTATATTTTTCAGGAAACAGGTGCGCAGGAAGAGAATTCCATTCCTTAGCTGTCCTCATAAGGAAAGTAGACGCAAAGCGTTTCGTACGAATCAGTGGTATATCGACAATATAAGGGTGGAATCCAAGTCCGCGCCGAGTACTGTATTGTCTGAACGGAGACGGTGGAATTAATTCATGCAGTCCTAGTTCACACTCACCAAAGTGTATCCGGTAGAAAACCGATAAACAGGCGACTTTCCTGCGGTGTTCGAGGTTTTGCAGCTTTTCCTGAACTAAGGCAGGGTCGCCAATGAGCTTCTTCGCACGTTTGTCAATTGAATCCAAGGCGGCCAGTTGGTATTTGGCGGACCCATTCCAAAGGCAGCAGTAATCCATGCATGATCGGACTTGCGCCTGATATAATTGAAGCAGCTGTCTCGGCGTGAAGTACCGCCTCACCTTAGATAGGATCCCAAGTTTTTTTGCTGCAGTTGTAGCCAAGGATTCAATGTATTGGCCGAAGTTCAGGTTGGATGATAAGGTCATCCCAAGAAGCTCTAGGTGGTCTGAGATCGGAACGGATACACCTTGGAAAGTGGGAGTCAGGTCAAAGGGACTCCGTTTAGCGGAAAACAGACACGCCTGAGTCTTGATGGCACTGAATCCAACTAAATTGGCATCTCCCCACTCGGACATTGCCACGAGAGTTTGGTTCAATCGATCCACCATCGCCTCTCGACAAGACTGGATTACGTCCCTTATTACCTATTATTACTTATTACCTTCTGGAAGTTATCGATTATACGCGCTAGACTGAGCGCAATATTTTAAAAAGTATATGGCACTTAACTAATATGTGTAACGTTCGAAGTATAAGGACAAATAACAGTTCAAGTAAGTATTATATTTTCGTATTTTTTGCCTAACACGAAAACTAATAAATTTTCGTGTTAGGCGATAACAAGGTTTCAAGGGTTTCTCATTTGGATACTTGGATACTGGGGGTTGGGAGAGGCGTCATTATAGGAGGGTGCAATGGAGCACCCTTCCAGGCAGCACCAGCATCTACAGGGGAAGGGGGCCTGTGGGGGTCTTCCAACCACCCGGTGCAGGCCACCCCTGATCCCCTTCACACCACCACCACCACCACCACCATCACCACCACCAGCATCACAAAAATGTAAGTTTTTCGAATAGTGAAAAAAAATAAGAAACGGAGAGTGTTATAGTTTGTGTTTTCATAATTATTTTTAATGTAATAATGCTATAGTTTTCATTATCATCATTATTATTTCAGACATAGGGCGTCCACTGCTAGAAACAGGGACTCATCAATAGACCTCCACCACATGGGCCGGATAACAGCGACCCGCATCCAGCGAGTCCCCGCAACTCTAATAACTTTCCCAAGTTCTCATATTTACACTTTTGAAAGTATGATTTTTGTCTTTATCGCTCACGCAATAAGGTTGTATTTTAAATGGTTATCGTTATGGTAAGTAACGTTGAGTTTTGTGTAACACAGACTTTTGAGTTGTCTTCTGAGTTTTAGATTCTTCCGGTTACTTCCTCTTCTTGTGGCCTGCACATACAAAAATTTCGTTGCATCAAAGTGCATATAAAATATACTACGTGTCTTTGGCGTCGGTCTATTAAAAAAAACTTACCAGATCCATTTCAAGATTTGACTGATTATGGTATTCAAACCAATTTGATTTTGTACAAAAAATTATTGTCTCCAAGACACTTGACACAAACTTTAAACCTCAAGCTTTAAGTGGATCTTGTTTCGGCAGTCAAGTCATTTGTTTCATCTGATTTGAACAAAATGGACCCTTTCATAGATGTGGACGGATTTCTGGAACGTGGAGAATTATTGAATAATTTAAATAGTGGATTAGTTTGGCCATGGGATGAGACGCATTTCGTGGCCAGAGACAATTGTGCGGGATGTGGAGTTTTTTTTAATTTAATTATAAGACATTTTTATGTAGATTTAAGTTTCAATCCGAATGTTATGTTGTTATTGGACACGGAAGAACTGTGGTGTGATGATTGTGGGACGTGTCGGTACGACCACTATTTGCCGGACGAATGTGATGTGTGCCAACAGGTAAGGATAGAGAGATTCCTCTTTGTTTTTATTATCCCTATTATAAAAAAAAAACAATAAACTCCCTATAAAGTAATAAATAAACTTTATTTCTAACATTACGAGTAACCCGTAACATGTGATGTATAGAGACCTTTATTCACTCATATTTGTTTATTACCAATAATCTAAACCAAAGCCCTTTGTCGGCCTGTAACTGAATCCGATGATATTATTATAAGGCGACACTTGTCTTAGATGAAACTCATAGCCAAAATGTATACATTTAAGTTCAGTCTTACTGTGGACACAGAGGGGGAACATGGAAAGATTTCTAAATTGGTTTAGCTGTTTTTACAGGTAAATATATATTTTTAAATCTTTGATTTCCCTTTGTAAATTTTATTGGAGGAAATTATCGGCTTATTAACTGAATCTGTGATGGTAATAAACCATTAAATTTAGCATACGTCGCGATTAGTATTATAGTAGAGCAATATCACACTTATATTATAAACGTGAAAGTTTGTGAGTATGCTCTTATGCCTATATTGTTCTTATGTTACTTCTTCACGTTCAAATGGCAGGGCGCAGCTAGTAAATTTTATTTTATAGGTAATAGAAATACATAATTTCAACTGTCTAGCTATCACCGTTCTTGAGATACAGCCTGGTGACAGACGGGCGAACGGACGGACGGACGGACAGCGAAGTCTCAGTAATATGGTCCCGTTTTTAGGGTTCCGTACCTCAAAAGGAAAAAACGGAACCCTTATAGGATCACTTTGTTGTCCGTCTGTCCGTCCGTCCGTCCGTCTGTCAAGACCCTTTTTCTCAGGAACGCGTGGAGGTATGAAGCTGAAATTTATATCAATTACTCAGGTCTACTGTCCCTTGAAGCTGTGAAAAAATCAAACTTCTAAGCCAACGCAATCAAAAGATACAGCCGTTTATGCCGCAAATTTTCGACACTTGCAAGGGAATCAAAACCGACAGGGTGCTTCCCGTGAACTCAGAATCTTGAAATTTGGTACGAAGCAACGTCTTATAGCATAGATAAAGGAATAATTACGAAAACCATAATTTTTTTTTTAATACTTAACTTTGCACCTAATTTATATGGGGCGCTATACATACCAGGTGCAAACTTAACTTAACCACTTAGGGATGGAAAGTGTTTGTACGGAACCCTCGGTGCGCGAGTCCGACTCGCACTTGGCCGGTTTTTTTTTTATATAAAATATGAGTTTGAGGAGGTTATCCTTTATGTAATCATGTTTTATGGTCACGTCATGAATAAAATGTATTTCTTTTTTGCTTTCTTTCAGAACACGAGAGCTGGAAGCGCTCCGCACGGAAGAGCAGAGCAAAGTTTTCAGCCTGAAGGCCAAGAGCCAAGCTCTGACAGCAGAGCTGAGCACCGTCGCCACGCGGGCCAGCAACTTGGCGAAAGAAATCAGAAGCAGCAGAACTGCTGTCGCCGCCGCTAAGTGTATCTACCATCGATGGAATGAGGTACGTATAGGTTTTTCATTACACTTGCTCGTAAACAAGAGTTTACATGCTGGAAAAGCGGGCGGTAAATCTTAAATTACGCCCTAGGGCGGTGACAAATTTTTATCACACTTTAAGGATTTACATGCTAGAAACTGGGTGGTAAGTCGTATATTACGCCGGCGGTAAGTAATTTTGATATTGACTACTATTTATTACTTTTGTTTCATTTCCTCCAAAGTGTGATGAAAAACGTCGTACGTGACTCTGGTGGTAAGGGAATTCCAAACTCGTGTCATTAAAGCATTCTAATAGACAATCGTTTGTAATTCCTCGTTTACCACGTTACGTAATGCACTATCACGTCTCTCTAGGCCGTAAGTTCAATTTACTGCCCGGGGAGAAACCCACTTCCCGGCCAAGGCAAGACGTATAAAACATAAGACAAATTACGGGCGGTAATTCGTAAAGCCCCAGATTCATGTACCGAACTGTTCGAGCCTCTTTGGCTCTAGCCGCAGACACCGGCGATGTGTTGTCGCCGATGACAAAAAGAAATATTTTCAAGAGTCGATTATATTTTTGGACGTATATTACAATGAAAAAACACGCAATTTTCATTTTATTATTGACTAGCGATCCGCCCCGGCTTCGCACGGGTGGAATGCTATATTATGCATGTGTTATACATATAAACCTTCCTTTTGAATCACTCTGTCCACTCAATTGATTTTGGTAACTACGGCTACCTGTCAGGTTAGCCGTGACAAGGCTTGCCGCCTTCGTATCATTATCTGGTCTATACCTAAGGTCTTCGCACATTATAACAACTCAACGGCGCGACTCGATTCTATGCCAAATATTGAAATTTAAGCCCTATGTCATATTCACTAGGTTTAATTTCAAAAAATGATATTAGTAGTGGACGACGAGTGGACGACGCGTCGTACATTTAGAATCGAGTCGCCGATGAGTTGTTATAATGTGCGAAGACCTCTACTCAGCCGGCAAGCCCTTATTTCCCGGCGTCTACAGTAATGTACTATTGTTCTGTCAAATGTGCTTATTTATGCTTTTTTTTGTCAGGTCCGACCGAGACTCCAGCATGGCAGAAATGCAACAACTAAAGGCGCGCGTGAAGGAATTGAACGCGAAGCAGATCGCTCTCAACAAGGAGAAGGCGGAGCTGGACGCCAAGGTACCTTTAGCACTTACTTTCATAGTGTTCTTGGAACCCTTGACCTCTAACATGACCAGTGATCAGCACAGTCCGTGCACAGTGTTGGGCGTAACAAAAAATACGAAAATTGTTTCTAACAGTTTATTTATAAATAAACAATAAAAATATAAAAATGTAGTAAAAGAGGGAAATTATTGTAATAAATATCACTTTAAATTGTATTTTTTCTTTAAAAAAACATGTAGGTATAAGTGGTAAAAGAGTTAAATTATTGAAATAAATATAATTTTTACTTAAACTTAACAAAAAGAAACATATGGTAAAAGAGGAAAATTATTGAAATAAATTTATATATTTTTTTACATAAACTTAGAAGTTTGATCTTTTAACAGGCCTGCAGACAGTATATGGTTTTAATTTCAACTCGTTACCACCACGCGTTCCCGAGATAAAGAGTCTTGACAGACAGACGGACGGACAACAAAATGATCTTATAAGGGTTCCGTTTTTTTTCCTTTTGAGGTACGAAACCCTAAAAAAAACTGGTCGATGGTTGACATTTGTCAATGTCATTAGTTCAACGGTTTGAGTGAAATATGACGAAATTTCAACGGGTTCATTGACGCGTGCCAACCAACGAGTAGTTTTTTTTTATTCGGTTTTGAAGGCAGAGCATCTTCCAGCCAAAAAAGCAAACTGTCAAGACAGAATGTTTTTTATTTTATTATTATTGTATATAAAAAAAACGTTTTTAATTTTGACCTCTATCTAACATATCAAATTTAAGACCATAACACACTCAAATCCAAACCATAACAAGAGAAAAGCACACGTATTCAAAATTAGAAAGAAAAGTTATCTATATAGACAAGTTTGTATATAGACGTGTTCGAAATTCAAATGACTTTTGCGAGCTAGCGGATAAAATAGACTTTTGCACGCATATTTTGCGCTATCAACGGAGGTATTCCGAGCGAGTGACGAGAAAATAACTATTTCATCACATTTGCTCGTAAAAGATGGTATTACATGCAGGTGTACTGAAGGACAAAGGCCTATATAGTTCCCGCGGGAGTTATAAATTGTCATAACTCCCGAGGGAGTTATGGTTTTAGTTTTAAAATATAGTACCCACTCGTACATTGCTTCAGACTAAGGAGGTTTCAACCCAGCCAAGGTTTTTTGTTGTATCAACAAAACTTGCCTACCAGCAAATTTTAATGTGTATTGAATTAATATGGTATATAAACTGCATTAATATTTATGTATTACAATTATTTAAGTGTATTTTGCAATTGTTTTATTAAATTTAATTTTGAATTATCGTTACAATCTGGCAGTATAGCCTGTCAAGTTTCTAAACTAAACACAGTTCTTACCATTATCTGTGGTAGACGACACAAAAAAAAAGAAAAAAAGTTAAATATTATTGGTTAGATACCTACTATTTAGTTTTGTAACAAAAATACTGTTCGTATTTAAGTTTTATAATATTACGGTGTTAATTATTGCTGCATTATATTGTTAATTGTTATTTGTTTAATGATAAATAGTAAGACTCTGTGTACATTTGTTTTCTTTTTTAAGCTGATGGCCGTTTTGCCAGTGCTTATAGTAAATTAAAAAAATATATAGGTACAGAAAAAGTTAGTTGTCAATCGTTATCGTTTAATGTTTATTTTGACGTGACAACGTCTTAAATTAGGTTGCGGCTCGGAGTCACTCATGAAAAAGTGTAACGCCCGCTCACGGTTGATCGCTCACGGTTGATGAGTGAGAGAGACAAAATATATTTCTATAGTTAAAATTTGTGCAATTCTTATTTTCATTCATCGAGCATTACTGTAACAAGAGGGAAGAGGGCGGAAGAGGGAAGAGGGAAGAGGAACAAAATATATTTCTATAGTTAAAATTTGTGCAATTCTTATTTTCATTCATTGTTCCTATTGTGCAATTTAATAATATTCATATCAATAAATATTCTACCGAGAATAAGACGTTGTCACGTAAAATCTTCCTTCGCCCGTAAAACCGACTTTACAGGCAACCATTTTTTTTACTTATTTATTTGTTATTTACTCCCAAATGTGATGAAAAATATTGTGTGTAAGGCGGGAAGTAAGGGGATTACAAACTCAGGACATTAAAAGCCCTCCGCCTTCGGCGTCGGGCTTCTAATAGTCCTTCGTTAGTAATTCCCTACTTACTACCCTTATGACACAATATACTAATACCTGCCCTTTTAAATGTGTTCACAGGCGAAGGCGTCAGAGGGCGCTGGCGAAGACGGAAAACTGAGCATGATGGAGGTCACACTCAAGCAACTGAGAGACAAGGTATGCGAAGTCATAATATAAACTGCATTAGGCATCATAAAAAAAAAACCTACTATACAGTAGTTCATTGTGTCTTAATCATATGGGTGGTAAAAAGGAGATCACTAATGAAGAAACTTTAATGGCCTGCTTTTTTAATGCCCTTACGGGCACGTCATACACACAATGTTTTTCATCACATTTGGGAGGAAATAAAAAATACATAAGACAAAAATAAACATTTTAAACGATCATCAACTAACAGGTTTACTGTTTCTTTAACTAAAAGCATTGGCAACACGGCTATCAGCAAAATAGAAAACATATGTATAGACTCTTACACCATTCTTCCTCGGGAGTTATAACAATCCATAACTCCCGCGGGAACAATATAGGCCTTTGTCCTTCAGTAGGTACACCTGCTTGCATCTTTTACGAGCAAATGTAATGAAATGGTACATTATTGTACATTTTTACATAATAGTATATTTTTGGTAACTGACATTGAAAATCAGTGCATGGCACTGATGTAAACAAGGAGGAATTATTCCGCAAATTAAAAGCATATTTTCCAAGTAGGACCATCACTTGTTAGGCTATACATGGTTATATTTCTACAGGTCGAGGCGGCCAAGGCAATAGTCGAGAGCAAGAGAACCGACCTGGACACCAACAAGTCTCAACTGTCAGAGTTGACAGCCACTGTCACGGAACTCGGTGACAAGTGTCAAAAAGTGTGGCAGCTGTACGAGGAGAAACGGCAGGAATACTTGGAGCGAAAGACCACCGCGCCCGCTGAGTCGGCTTGGCCTGCTACGTAATCGGTATTGGTGAGTAATCTCTTAGTGAGCTCTGGGTTCCTGGTACTTTTGGAGTAATCGGTTCAATAGTTTCAACGAATTGACAACGCTGCCGCCTCTCTCTCTATCTCTCTCTCTCTCTCACACACACACACACACACACAAACGCACGCACGCACGCACGCACGCACGCACGCACACACACGCACACACACACACATACACACACACACAACACACACACACACACACACACACTACTTACTACTACTACTGCCTCTCCTCGGGTTGGCCTTCGAAATAACTCGTCCATCTATTGCTTACTTTCCAGCCTCTACAACAATGCACTGATTTGTCATTTGCCAGACTCCTAGCTTATCTTTACATTTCTGAAAATCATTCACATCATCAATCCCTTAACATATCTGAGAATAAAGATTTTTTACAATATACGTCCCCCAAAATTTGCCCCTTGATTTGTCTTTCGCATTACAAATGTTGTTTATTTTTTAAAAGAGCTCTTAATAAAGTTTTGAATTAGAATCTTGTTTGTTCAGAAGCGGACTGGGGCACGTCGGAGGACGCGTGGGGGGAGCCAGCGGCAGCGGAGTGGGGCGACGCGCCCGCCACCACGGGTGAGCCCGCGCCCGCACCAAGTACACACATACATGTCTAGGCATGCACCCCGTATCACCCTGTATACTGCCCAAGTACCTGTGTCCTATTGCGTCCTTCGACTTTCCTATTTTCTCTATAAATCCATGCATGTACTCATAGAATGCCTGAAACGGAGATTATGTCGGTTTATTTTTATTAAAAGATTTCTTCTAATTTGTTTTCTACAGCATTTCAATTTCCAGTCTACCATACTTACCAAACTATGAATCGTAACGAAACACAAGTTTCTTTTGATTCAACTACGTAAATAATCTGAGTCTAGTTACGAATAAGAAACGCTCAAAGGCGACTGTACTTAAGTTCTCTATGTATTTTTTTTCCTTTGGTACCGTTTGGTAACTAGAAATCCGTAACCAGCTTCGAAACGGGAAATATTATCCCGTGTTGTAACTGGTTACAAAACGGAACTTTTCTATACCGATTCGTTACCGCCGTTGGTTGGCTTCGAACGGGAATAAAATCCCATTCAGTAACTAGCTTCAATATTCCAACAGGGGATTTCGGAATCCCCTTTTGTAACCACTTGCACGGCAAGGCACTACGCAGGCCCATTACGTAACCGACATCCAAGCAGGGAATTTCGGATTCCCATTTGTTTTTTTATATGAATATGTTATGAATAAATGGGCTATGTTCGGAGTTGCTTTGCGAGATCGAAGTAGAAGAACCAGGGTAACCGACATAGCCCGAAGGATAGCAAAACTTAAGTTTCAATGGGCAGGGCACATCGCTCGTAGAACCGACGGCCGCTGGGGCCATCGAGTTGTTGAGTGGCGACCATGCACCGGACGACGTAGCGTGGGTAGGCCCCCCACTAGGTGGACTGATGACCTGGTGAAAGTCGCTGGAGTCCGCTCGATGCGGTAGTCCTATTTGTTATGAAAAAAAGCTGCACTCTGTGATGGAAGCAAGCCGTTTTGCACAGTGATAATATAGACCAAAATAAACGATTTCACTCGAGGCGAAATTAGTTTCACCCCTTAGGAATAGAGATGGCGCCACTTATTCAAAAAAAGTTTAAAAAATTCTAAATCCTGAACGGATACTCCGATTTTGACGTAAGAGGTGCCAATCGGCAGATAATAACCCAATTTAACATGAAAAAAATTAAAATCACGTAGAAAATAATTTTGGATACCTAAGAAATAATATTTTCTGAAAAAAATATTTAAAATTTGTGATTTTTGGAATTTTACTCGTAAAAGTGTATGTACATGGTACTTTTTTTATTTATTTATATTAATACACAACTAATTTTACATTTACGAAAAAAAACCGCATATCATTAGCTCGTATAATTCCAAAGTTATTGAAGAATACAGACATGGCGCCGCTGGGTCAAAAAATCTTACAAAACAATCTTAAACCTCAACGGATTTTCCGATTTTGATAATTAAGGTGCTAATCAACAGATAATTACTTAAACTAGTTTCAAAAAATAAAATAAAAATTCAAATAGGCAAAAAGTAATAATATTTCCAAAAAAACATACATTTTGATAAAATATATTTTTTTTTTGGGGCTTTTATGTAATTTCATATAAAAAAAAACTATGAATATGGCTTTATTTTACTTATGTATATTATAACACTATTAGGTAATTGATCGTTTAATAAAAAACCGCATATCGAGAACTTGTACAGTTCCAAAGGTATTGAAAATTTTACTATAGGGTGCCGGTGCGATGTTGCCGCCGCACGTGCAACTTATGTACATGTATCTAGAAAAGTATTCTCCCGCTTCGAAGGTACTGATTACCCTGAAAATATAACCACAATTGAAAGTACAAATAATAATCATCCCAAGTAGCACACAACACACTTAAATATCCCTTGTACAGCTTAAATTAGAGTTTTAACGGGTGAATAGGCTCCTATACAACCTGTTTGCTAATTTCACAAGTATATTAGATGCTAAATAGCATTTCTGAATCAATATTTTACTTACTTTACGTTTTATTTTCACTTTAGTCTTTGCAGGCTTTGCATTGTAACGTGCAAGTTTAGGCCGTCGCATCATAAAAAAAAACAACAACGCATTATGCCACAGCCCAATTTGTATCCATAATGTTCAAGGAGTTTCCAAATTGAACTAACCTTCTACTATTGTGGACCCCACCTACCTTTGATGCCGTTTCATTCCCAAAAAGAAGGACTTGGGACTCGATATTTCCAAATTAAAACGTGAACCCACATTTGGTTTGCATGAAACGGTATTCAATGGCAGCTGAAATAGATGGAAGGTATCTTACAAGCTTGTTTAATTTAGTGTTTTTTAGTTTAAACAGATCTTTTCGAATCGCATTAACAGTAATAATATATGCTCTGTTGGAGCATCGTATAGCCTGCATGTGAATCTGGGACCAACAACGTTACGATTAATTGAGAACCAATTAATGACATTAATATAGTGATTGAATCACGATTTTCACACATTATATTAAAATAATAAAACAGGACTTAATTGCGGTAAATAAACATTTTTGAACTCGTTTAAATCCCGTTTTGTTATAATAATGAATGGCATTAATTATGTAAGCACACTCTAAAAAAAAGAAACAAAAATGGCCCTAAGTAATCGTTTCACATGAGCCGTTACGTATCGAGAGAGAATTTCTATAGATAGCGATGTACTTGCAAAAGCAGTAGTTATTTCAGGGTATAACATGCAAGTTTTAAAACAGGTCTCTTTTCTTATTGTATTAAAATTAGACGTCTTGTCATACTCTGTGAAAGCCTTGAAGTGCAGTCATAATTTCATTACTTAAAGTAATAACTGTTTTGTAAACTGCTACTAGTACACCGTTGCACTGACGACTGCAATTTGAATGCTTCGATGCTTTCACAGAGCTGGCGACAAGCCTTTCGCCGACTACTTCAGCTGCCATTGAACAACATGTTCTGCGTGTAGCGTTTCAAGCGAGCCAAATGTGAAATAAACGTCTTAATTTGGATATATCCTGTCCCAAGTCCTTTCTTTTTGGGAATGGAATGGCGTTGGAAGCAGGTTGCAGGTGCGATCCACAATAGAACAGTTAGTATAGGTGCAAATCGAGCTATGGAAAAATGCGTTCTTGCAGCCGATGCAACGGCCTAACATGCACGTTACAATGCACAGTTTAGTGAAAATATGCAGAATATACTTGTGATATTAGCAAACTGGTTGTATAAGAGCCTATTCACCCGTTAAAACTCTAATTTAAGCTGTAAAAGGGATATAAGTGTGTTGTGTGCTACTTGGGATGATTATTATTTGTACTTTCAATTGTGGTTATATTTTCAGGGTAATCAGTACCTTCGAAACGGGAGAATACTTTTCTAGATACATGTACATAAGTTGCACGTGTGGCGGCAACATCGCACCGGCACCTTATAGTAAAATCTTCAATACCGTTGGAACTGTACAAGTTCTCGATATGCGGTTTTTTATTAAACGATCAATTACCTAATAGTGTTATAATATACATAAGTAAAATAAAGCCATATTTATATTTTTTTTTATATGAAATTACATAAAAGTCCCAAATAAAATTATATTTTTTCAAAAAATATGTTTTTTTTTTTGGAAATATTATTACTTTTTGCCTAATTGAATTTTTATTTTATTTTTTTAAACTTATTTAAGTAATTATCTGTCGATTAGCACCTTAATTATTAAAATCGGAATATCCGTTGAGGTTTTAGATTTTTTGTAAGATTTTTTGACCCAGCGGCGCCATGTCTGTATTCTTCAATAACTTTGGAATTATACGAGCTAATGATATGCGGTTTTTTTTTCGTAAATGTAAAATTAGTTGTGTATTAATATAAATAAATAAAAAAAGTACCATGTACATACACTTTTACGAGTAAAATTCCAAAAATCACAAATTTTAAATATTTTTTTCAGAAAATATTATTTCTTAGGTATCCAAAATTATTTTCTACGTGATTTTAATTTTTTTCATGTTAAATTGGGTTATTATCTGCCGATTGGCACTTTTTAGGATTTAGAATTTTTTAAACTTTTTTTGAATAAGTGGCGCCATCTCTGTTCCTAAGGGGTTAAACTAATTTCGCCTCGAGTGAAATCGTTTATTTTGGTCTATATTATCACTGTGCAAAACGGCTTGCTTCCATCACAAAGTGCAGCTTTCAGGCCAAAACCGTCCATAACAAGTAAGACTACGGGGGCAGGACCGGTCATGGTGGCGTTCTCTGGGCGAGGCCTATGTCCAGCAGTGGAGGTCTTTTGGCTGATAATAATGATGATGAATAAATTGAATTATATAATGTATTGAGGGGATGTTGTCCGCAGCGACGGAGCCGGTGTCGTCGTTGTCGTCGACGACGTCTGCGCCGCGTTGGCGTTGCGTGTACGAGTTCACGGCGCGTACTGTCGACGAGCTGAGCTTGCAGTGCGGCGACCTGGTAAGTGCGACTCTTGTCATCGGCCATGCCCCGACTGGGTGCACGTTTTATACCGGGTCTTCTTATTTTCCTTAACCTTTTCCCATTATCTGGGGTCGGCTCTCCTTGTCTGTTGTCTCTTAATCTGCATTGAGCAGTTTCAGCGTCTATATTATTATCTTTTAGGTCTTTTGTGACCGTCGTTAGCCAGGTGGCGGGAGGCCTTCCTCGCCCACGCTTTGCAGTGGGTAGCTCAAGCGCTACTTTAACCATGTGTTCCACCGCACGTCTTACTACGTGGCCATACCATCTTAAGCGTATCTCCTTCACTTTTTCGTCAATAGGAGCAATCTTGTAGCTACCGCGGATATAGGTGTTTCGTATTTTATCTTTTAGAGTGACTAATATACCGGGTGATCAATCCAAATGGGTCAATAATAGACTATTTGATGACAGCTCAAATCAGCTACTCTTTATGAAATGTCAAAAACGATCTGTTAGTATGAAACTTCTATGATGGTACAGGCATGTGACGTCATAAAAAGGAGTCGTCAAAACACGTCTTCTTCTTATCTTATCTTATCTTATGTCCAAAAGTTAGTGATGGTTTATTTGGTTCCGCGTATTTTTTAATGTATGTTTAGTGGATTAAATGCCACAATTTATATTCACTAAAGTCAAACAGCGTATTAGAAAACGAAAACTATAAGAGACAGGTAAATCTTATCTTAAGAACCATGGCGTTGATTTTGGATTTAATAAAAACTTTTTTTCTATAAAATCATACATAACCCGGTCAAAACCGCTGTAAAGAAGTGATTTGGCATTTAATGTATTATTATTTTATAGTATATCGGCGGGGATGGTGCAATACCGCGTAAGTAACAAGTGTAGATACGATTCAATATTCAAACAAATGTTAAGTATTTTATTGAAATGAGAACTTTACCGACAGCTGTTATTTACGCGGTATTGCACTATCCCCGGCGATATATTTAAAACCTACAGTTTCAATTTTTCATTGATAAATCAAAAACTACTCCAAAGTGACAAAATTCACGCAGAAAACTGTTACTTTTATTCGACTGCACGCAGTGAAAGTATGAAATAGCTATGTTACTATCTAGAACTCAGAGAAAGTTGGTTGAAATTATTAATATATTTGCCATAATATGAAAAAATAAGGTTTTTTTTTATGTATCGGTTCTTAACTGAGATCATTTGCTGCAGGTGAGCGATGCTGTGGCACCGAGAGGTTGCAGCGATGCTGTGGCACGCTGAACCCGGATGGAGATGGGGAACTGCTAGAGGTCAGTAGTTTATGCTACTGTTACATAATGAGAGGTCTTTGTTTAACAAGCCAAAGGCGAGTTTCGTAAAAGGATCATACACGTGTTTTAAGACCTAATAATACGCTCATCGGTTTCGTGGTCTAATAGGTAAGACGCACGTGTTTGCTCGTAAAGCCTTGAAAAAGCGGATTAAAGCCCTACCCAAACCTTTTTTGAACGGGTTCCGTACCCGAAGGGGTTTTTACCCTATTACTAAGACTCCGCAATCCGTCTGTTTGTCCGTCTGTCACCAGGCTGTTGCTCATGAACCGTGATCATAAGAAAGGTGAACATTTCACAAGCCTCTGTAACAACAAATACAAAAAAACAGAATAAAACAAATATATTTAAGGGGGCTTCCATACAACAAACGTGATCGGTTGCGTTAACTTAGTACCTCATTTGATACCAGGTGCAAACTTAACCCAGCCAGTTGAGATGGGATGAGTATGGAACCCTCGGTGCGCGAGTCAGACTCGCACTTAGCCGGTTTTATTTTTATTTTTCGCTTCGATGTGAACGTTTTTTTAATCCCTGTCAAGGCAATCTGGCTGGTTTCCGGAGTCGTACGTGGAGGACATCAACGCCGCCTCGGCCTACGCGACGGAGGTCATTGAACCTCTGGAAACCAAGACGCAACTTGAAGGTATGACGAATTGTCTTCTGACAACCAAAACTCAAATAACAAAAAAGTACTTAAAACATAGCTCGTATCTCAGTATCTACAAACTAGATACGAGGTTTTGAAGATCAGTGACGGATTGTTTTGTGAGTTTTGATTGTCACCAGGCGATATTATTAGAGTTGTGTTAGACTAACTGATTTTCCTACGGGCGTACACGGCTCATAATGCGAAAGGGACAATTTGCGAAAGGGACGTTATGCAGCAGGGACGTTCAACTAAAAAGGGCTTTCGCGAAAGGGGCGTTCAACTTAAGAGGCTTTTGTAGAAGGGATGTTATGCAGTAGGGACGCTCAACGAAAAGGTCTGCAGAGGGGACATTTTGCGAAAGGGACGTTATGCAGCAGGGACGTTCAACTAAAAAGGGCTTTCGCGAAAGGGACGTTCACCTTAAGAGGCTTTTGTAGAAGGGGTGTTATGCAGTAGGGACGCTTAACGAAAAGGCCTTCTGCAGAGAGGACATTTTACGAAAGGGACGTTATGCAGCAGGGACGTTCAACTAAAGGGGTTTTTGCAGAAGGGACGTTATGCGGTAGGGTCGTTCAACGAAAAGGCCATTTGCGAATGGGACGTTATACAGCAGGGACGTTCAACGAAATGGGGCTTTTGCAGAGGGGACATTTTGCGAAAGGGACGTTATGTAGCAGGGACGTTCAACTAAAGGGGCTTTTGCAGAAGAGACGTTATGCAGTAGGGACGTTCGACTAAAAAGGCTTGCAAAAGGGACGTTATACAGCAGGGACGTTCAACGAAAAGGCCTTTTGTAGAAGGGACATTTGTCGAAAGGGACGTTGTACAGCAGGGACGTTCAACTAAACGAGTTCTTTCAGAAGGGATGTCTTACCCAAACATCCCAACGTCACAAATATTAAATAATGCTTTTGAAAAGGATGTTATCAATATGGTTCGTATGTTTTATAGGCATAGCTGAAGTACCAGAAGCGGAAATTGCAAATGACCTCGGTGGAGCCATGCCTGCTGTCGGTACGTTAAAAAACTTATTTTTTGGGTCAAAA
Organism: Apotomis betuletana; assembly: GCA_932273695.1. Taxonomy (NCBI): domain Eukaryota; kingdom Metazoa; phylum Arthropoda; class Insecta; order Lepidoptera; family Tortricidae; genus Apotomis; species Apotomis betuletana. The sequence continues at coordinate 10,353,015 of OW026322.1, forward strand.
TTATTTCTAACCCCCGAAGAAAAAAGAGAGGTGTTGTAAGTTTAACATGTGTATCCGTGTATTTGCGTGTCTGTGTGTCTGTTTGTGGCATCGTAGCTCCCAAACGGACCGATCAATTTGATTATGGTTTTTTTAATCGCTTCGAGACCATAAACTAGTGCTATTTCCGAAACTTTCCTCATTTTGTATGAGAAAAGAGGGAAGATTCCGGATTTTTTCGAAAATTGCTCATCTCTAAACGTAGCATCACGTTCGAAACGTCGAGGTAATAAAAGAAACACTTTTTGAACGTAATTAACCCTTTCGCAACCGAGGATTGCGTAGCGCGTAGCCGATAACATGGGGAAATGCGTATGTAGCGGAAACTCGCTACGAGCACAGTGCCCACGGAGCCGGTTCCCGGTGTTCAAAGTGTTAAGCCCTGATTTCTTATAATAACACGATATACATAGCCATGTATTTATTTGTAGAAGGTGGAGACTTCTACATAGCTGCGTACCCCTACAACTCCGCCGAGCCTGGAGACCTGGTCTTCGAGGCTGGCGAGAGGATAGAGGTCATGCGCCGAGATGGAGACTGGTGGACCGGCCGCATTGGCAACAGGTGAGACTCCTGATGATGTGGAGACATACCCTTACTGCTGAGTTTGAAGCTGGTGTTCGAGGATCGAGAGGATCCAAGTCATGTGGGGTGGAGACTGGTGGACCGGCCGCATTGGCAACAGGTGAGACTCCTGATGATGTGGAGACATAGCCTTACTGCTGAGCTTCGTCCTCGTGTTCGACGATCTAGAGGCTAAATTTTACTCCTAAAAAAATGATTTCAAATGAAATCAACCTAATGATACAGATTTTCAAAATGTACATTGGTGACTATTTCTTTGTATATTTAGAGAAAACACTATACAGGCCTCTGCGGAACGTCAGTTCGTAGATGCGTTTTAATTGAAGGACAAGGCGTAGTCGAGTCACACTCAACCACGAACTGACTTCTAATATTTTATTATACAGTGATCAACGATTATATAACCATTATGAATTACTTCCAGAACCGGCATTTTCCCCTCCAACTACGTGACCAAGGACGCGACCACGTCGGAGGCCATCTCGTCCATCTCGGAGGCCGCGGAGCCGGAGCCGGAGCCGGAGCCGGAGCCGGAGCCGGAGCCCGAGCCCGCGCCCGCGCCGCCCGCCGCCAGCCCCGCCGCGCCCGCGCCCAGCGAACCCGTGCTGGTTGGTACTCATCATCATCATCATCATTTTAGCCATAGGACGTCCACTGCTGGACACAGGCCTCCTCAATTGACTTCCACATGGGCCTGATAGAAGCGACCCGCATCCAGCGAGTCCCCGCAACCATGACCAGGTCGTCCGACCACCTTGCGGGTGGCCGTCCTACACTGTCCTTACGTGGTCTCCACTCGAGAACCTTTCTGCCCCAACGGCCATCGGTTCTTCGAGCTATGTGCCCCGCCCATTGCCACTTCAGTTTGCTAACCCTGGTTGGTACTTACGTATTCATTTTCATATGAAAATATCGGGTGATAGATCCAAATGGGACAGTACGGAGAAAACTCAAACTATAAGAGATAGAGAAATCTGTTCTTAGGAACCATGGCGTCGATTTTAGATTTAATAAAATGCATTATTTATTAAAAGCTTTTATTTAACTTGCAATGTATGTATGTAAGTATGTTTGTTCGGGTGGAATCTTGCAACTCAATTTTGAAGCAGATATCGTCAACCGATTGAGCTGAAATTTTGCATACTTTCTTAACTTTGATGACAATACAATAATATGGTACCATGGGGCTGATCTGATGATGGAGCCGGAAGGTGGCCATAGGAACTCTATAATAGAAAAAGCAATCCTACCGAGCTTGGGCTCTTTAGAATCGTCTCAGTGAGCATTTGATGGATATCCAAAGAAAAGTACAGTCGGCTATAAAATCTTGCCACTAAAATGTCATTTTTGACAGAAACTTATTTATTTATAAAACGGTTAATTTGCAAAAATGTGACTGACAAAGAAAAATAATATTTTTTCTCAGTCAACCTTTGACAACGGCAACTGTAATAGTTGCCGAAACGTCATGAAGGCTAAAATAATGAATACACGATATATAATCCACTTAAATTGTTTTTCTCAAACATGCAACAAAATGTCGTCATAACGTGTGTTATAATAGACTTTAAAGTATCATGTTTCGGGCGGAACAACTCGAGAGAACAATTGTATGACAACCATGAACTTAAACGCACTTTTTCACGGTGAAAATGGCAAATTTCTTAATTTCTCCATACAATTATTGGTACCTATACCGGCCTGTGACGTCACTAGCCGGGACGCCTTTTGTATGGAGCGTTTTTAGCGCTACGTAGGAATGGTTAACTTTGACGGTAATTTCTGACGTTTAGAGCAGTCTAAGTGTAGTCAGTCCCATATAGACATTTGATCACAATCGAAAATAGAATCGATTGACATCCTCAAAAAAAAATTAGTTAACTTGTCTATTGACGACGGTCGACGGTGACTGACGACGCGTTTGGCTCGGTTTGGACACCTGCCTACTGAGTCGGCTGTCCCGGGTTCGAATCCCGGCCGGGGCAAATATTTGTGCAAAATATTTGTTCTTGGGTCATGGATGTTATCTATATATGTATTTATATATATTATGTATATCGTCGTCTAGTACCCATAGTACAAGCTTTGCTTAGTTTAGGACTAGGTCGATTTGTGTATGATTGTCCCTTAATATTTATTTATTTATTTATTTATTTATAGAGCACATGCGCGGTCATACGTATTTTTTTTTAAATAGGGAGTCTGTGTTTATGGACAGGCTAATCAGCTGAATTATTTTTTTAGTGGTGTTTTTTTTTTTCATTGTATATGTTTTAGAAAAGCACTATACATGCCGAGCCATGAAAAGGGCCGTCTTTCCCGGCGTCTGCAAGAATGTACTATTGTTTTAATAATCAAATAGTTATACGCTTTTTAATCGTCAACCCAGGAGCAGAAGTCCTCGACGCCGATCTCCTCCGAGGTGGCGGCCATCACCGACTCGGCGGCGACGGCGGCGGGCGTGGCGCGCCCCGCCTCCGCCGCGCGCCGCGACTCGGGCCGCGACTCCGCCACCGGCCGCAGGAAGAACGAGATCGCGCAGGCCATCGCGGCTTACACTGCCACCAGGTAACTGCTGTGCGGTTATGATAGCCTGGTACTTTAACTTGTGGGCAACCCTTACATTCTACTTAAATACTACTGCTCTGGCCCTTCGATCAGTTGTTGCAGCTTATACTTCCACTAGGTAACACTGCTGTGCGATTATGATAGACTGGTACTTTAACTTGTAGGCAACTCTTACATTCTACTTAAATACTACTGCTCCCTTCGACCAGTTATCGCAGCATATAAGCAGCATGTAAGACTGCTGTGCGGTTATGGTAGCCTGGTACTTTAACTTGTGGGCAACCCTTACATTCTACTTAAATGGTACTGCTCTGGCCCTTCGATGTTGTTGCAGCTTAAACTTCCACTAGGTATTTAACACTGCTGTGCGGCTATGGTAGCCTGGTAACTTAACCTAATGTAGGCACTGCTGCTCTCTTCGTCCAGTTGGATCATATCCAAAGCCGACTGCTAGGTAAGTCCTCTCGGGGAGTAACACTGCTGTGCGGTTATGATAGCCTGGTACTTTAACCTCATAACGCCGATGTGGGCATCTCTTACATTCTACTTAAATACTACTCTAGCCCTTCGACTAGGCTAGGTTACCTAGCCTAGCCCTTCGACTAGGCTAGGTTACCTGGCCTAGTCGAAGGGCCTAGCCTCTTTACAGTGTTCAGTGCACCGACGTCTCAAGAGGGACTCGGGAAGAGACTTCGCCATCGGAAAGACGAAGAACGAGATCGCTCTAGCTATCATAACTTATACTGCTACTAGGTAACACTGCTGTGCGGTTATGATAGCCTGGTACTTTAACATATCCATACTATTCCATACTTTCCATACTAATCCATACTAGTATAATCCATACTAATATTATAAATGCGAAAGTGTGTCTGTCTGTCTGTCTGTCTGTCTGTTAGTTACCTCTTCACGCTTAAACCGCTGAACCGACTTAGATGAAATTTGGTATGGAGATAGTTTGAGACCCGGGAAAGGACATAGGATACTTTTCATCCCGAATAATTTAGTGTTCCCGTGGGATGAGCGGGTAACACCGCGGGGAACAGCTAGTAACTTATACTGCTACTAGGTAACACTGCTGTGCAGTTATGATAGCCTGGTACTTTAACATCATTTATAAATTTATAACTGATAATTTGTTTTATTATTTCAGCGCTGAGCAACTGTCGCTAACGAAAGGGCAACTGTTGGTAGTTCGCAAAAAAGCGGACAGCGGCTGGTGGGAGGGAGAGCTGCAAGCGAAAGGGCGTAACCGACAAGTTGGCTGGTTCCCGGCCAGCTATGTCAAGGTAACGTACTCTCAAACATGCATTGAAATGTCTTCATAACGTGCGTGATAACAGGCTTCGAAGTATCAATTTTCGGGCGGAACAATTCGAGAGAACTGTACAGGAATTTCATACAATATTGAAGGCCTAGGCCGGGAAGTATGTTTTGATATGGTGTCTGTGGGATCACTTTAGTATCAGGTCTTAAAACATGAGTGTGATCCTATTATGAAACGCGCCGAAGGCTAGTGTTTTAAGACCTCTCATTATTTAACAGTTGCATAATAGTAGTTTATGCAACTGATACATAATGAGGGGCCTTAAAACACGAGTGTGGTTTTATGAAACGAGCGTCAGCGAGTTTCATAATAGGATCACACGAGTGTTTTAAGGCCTAATTATGTACAGTTGTATACACTACTTTATCTACACACATATCATAAGTACCTACTCTAAGATGGGTTCAGAAGCCATAAGGAAATGACCGGCACCACTAGTGCTATCTGTAAAATATCTAAAAACGACATCTTACTAATGCAGTAAGAAATAAATCTGAACAAATACATAAACAGATTATTTGTTGTAATTTACATTTACATTGAAACAATATTTTCAACTAAAATGTGAATTACAATAAACTTATCACAATTATATTTTCGTAACAGCAAAGAACCAACAAACAAATGACAACAATAATGGCGGCAATTCGAACCTCCGTCAAGACGAATGTTTTTTTTTTCTAAATCATATACAAACGAATGTATCCATATTCTCATGTCACTCGAGATCAAATGTCGTGCGGTTTTTATAAAAAAACATACTGAATTGACGTTTCGTATCGATAACAATATTAATATCTATGGATACTAGAATAGAGACCTACTTTAGTTTTGACAGCTGTTCCAAATTTAAACTCATAACCTTACAAAAATTGATACTGTTATAACATTACAGTACAGATTTTACCTACTGCCACAGATAAGAAAGTTCTCATAGTAAAATTGGTTGTAGTAATGCTGGCCATTTCCTACGGTTTCTGAACGCATTTTAGAGCACTAATGATATGTGCGTAGATAAACTACTATTAAGTCACCTTAAGCCGTAATTGGAATTTTCTCTTCTGAGCCAATGTTGAAGCTAAGAATACGAAACTTTGTAGTTATGTTCAGATTTAGTAGCATGTAGATGTAGTAGCACTCAGGGTCTAAATATCTTGAATTATTAATTTAGGTTATTTATTTATTTATTAACCCTTTGAACATAAAGGTCCTTAATAAATAAATAAAAATAAAAAAAACCTTTTGAACGCCAAGAGCCTCTAAAGTGGTCGTGTGTTGTCGTGCCTACCACGCCAAAGACCACTAAAAGGATAATGGCGGACGCTGTCAAAGCAATTTTCCCGCTGACAGATAAGGTATATTTTCGATTTTCGCTCTTTCTTTTTAGGGTTCCGTACCCAAAGGGTAAAAACGGGACCCTATTATTGAGACTTCGATGTCCGTCCGTCTGTCACCAGGCTGTATCTCAATAACGGTGATAGCTAGACAGTTGAAATTTTCACAGATGATGTATTTCTATTGCCGCTATAACAACAAATACTAAAAATAAAATAAAATAAATATTTAAGGGGGCTCCCATACAACAAACTTGTTATAGATTATGGTACGGAACCCACCATGCGCGAGTCGGACTCGCCCTTGCCCAATTTTTTCAACTATTGTCGTATAAGCCCCATTTTGACATGGGAGTAAAATCGTTCTAAAGGTTAAATAGATACTTATTGTCTGCCCTAAGGCAGACGCAGTCCGTAGCATCGCTCAAGGGGAAGTTAAAGGAATTGTGGCTGTCGAACGAATGATTAGGTTGCTGTTTTTGTTATAAGTATAATTATATTTATGTTGAATGTTATGTATATGTATTTATATAGATAGATATTACGTAATATGTATTATATTGACTGTTGCCTATCTCTCTCTCTGTTGGTTTTTGCTTTTTCATGTGTATTATTGTATAGTTATACTCCTTTGTATTGTACATGTTGCTTGGTTTGTCTACCATTTACATTTGTGTTTAGCACTCATTTGCTCAAAGGTTAACTGGAAGAGATCCCTTAAAGGGATAAGTTCGCCTTTCTACGTGTTTATTCTTTTGTAATGTGTTTTTCTTGTTTTTATGTACAATAAAGTGTTTACATACATACATACTTATGTTATCGTTATCTCTGCAGATCCTGCAAGCGTCCGGGCGCACGTCCGGCCGGACCACGCCGGTGCTCTCCAAGATGGACACCCTGCCCGCTGAGACAGTCATTGACAAGGTACCATAAGGCTTCGTATCTGTTCAAAAATGCTGATTGTTTTAGACATTTTTCTCTATGATCAAACGTGTTTCTTAACTTATCAATGTTACTAGTTAAAACAGGGTAATTTATTGGTATACATATATTTGAAACCTACAATTTGAATTTTTCATTGATAATGTTTGTTTCAAAAGTAACGCGAAATTTACTAAATTCACAAGGAAAACTGCATGTATTATACATTATAAAAAGTTGGTTGAAATTATCAATATACAATACAAGTACTCTTTATTGCACACCTCATAAAATATACCTACAGGAGAAATACAATGCAAGAAATTACAATTAGAGGTAAACAACAGGCGGTCTTATCGCTAAAGAGCGATCTCTTCCAGACAATCTTTGGGTAGTGGAGAACTTGAAAAAATAAGATTTTGTTATTAGAATATATTTGTCATGATAAAAAAAAATACTTAAAAGCCTGCGAAATGCGACACGCCACCTTCACCCCACTAGTAAAGTCAGTTGATGGCGTCTTTGCCCCACAAATGTCTTCTTTCATGAGACACATGGCAGAAGTCATATCAGTCCGCTGGTACCGATCTTTAAGTGCCGTGCTGGGCTGGCTTAGAGCACGGGTAAGCGTTGCCATCATACGTGCAACTAGCATGTGCATTCGTGGCATACGATATACACCCCAGGCCAAATAATCCAGTGAATAAAGGGGTTTGACCTTACAAACGGTCCGTTTTGAATTTTTGATATGTTGTCTAGGATGGTTAGTGAGTGTTTAAAATGCAAAATGCACAATTCCCCCTCCTCCGCGCCCGCGTGGAATGAGGGTCTCGTGATGACCACCTACATGTGTCGGGGGTGTATAAAATTTTAAATTTCGGTTATACATAATTCTTGCAAATATGTCATCCTATTGATAAGTTAGGTTAGGTTTGTTTTGTAATAATCTCAAATATACTGCGGTTGCAAAAAAAATAGTTATGTTCAGTTTTAGTAGCATTTTCTATATCACTCATTCAATGAGGGTCTCATGATGGCCAGCTACAGTCTGACAAAAAAGAGTAGAAATTTCAAAGTGGCAATACGGGCACAACACTACATGTTGTCCCCGTTTTCTTAGATAGGGACGACACTACCTTGGCGCCCAGCATAATTTGTCAGTTTAATTTAACTAAAATTAATTTGCCTTATGACAAAGAGATTGACAGTTAACTATTAATTGAAGTGTATGTACTATGTGTAGTTGCCAGGTTTGGGCGCCAGGAGGCACAGCATTGTCACTTTTTAATTTCTACTCTTTTTTGTTAGACTATACTTGTATCGCGTTTTTTATTTAGGTAATATTATAAATGGCGCGGGTCATTGTCAGTTCAAAAAACAAAATATGTCCCTTCGGTGGTAAAAAGTTGAGAGCTTGTATGAATCTAGGTTATGTTGCTATTACATCAGATTATAGAAGAGGGAACGTTCTTTATTCTCACAGGCATTTTATCAGAAAATAAAAAAAATAAACAAATATTACTTAAATCGACCTAGTCCCAAACTAAGCAAAGTTTGTACTGTACTATGGGTACTAGACGACGATATACATAATATATATAAATACATATATAGATAACATCCATGACCCAAGCACAAATATTCGAGTTCATCACACAAATATTTGCCCTGGCCGGGATTCGAACCCGGGACCGCCGGCTCAGTAGGCAAGTGCTTACAAACTGCGCCAACCGCGTCGCACCCTGGAATCCTTAATTTCGCAAATGTCCACCGGAAATATGCGAAATATCTCACAATGACCCAAGTGTGTTTGTGTGTGTGTGTAGGTGATCGCCCTGTACCCGTACGCGGCGCAGAACGCGGACGAGCTGAGCTTCGAGAAGGACGACATCATCGCCGTCACCGACCGCAGCCAGGACCCCGCCTGGTGGCAAGGTACCTCCACATATATTATTCCTACATTTATTTATTACTAGCGACCCGCCCCGGCTTCGCACCGGTGCAATGTTATTTATAGGCACGCACCGCCGGCCCCCTGGCTGGTACCGCTGCAACCACTATGTCCCTGCATTTTAAATCTGTAATTTCTTCGAAAATATTATTTTAAATTACATGCTGTACAGGGCCATATTGATCTATATTAAATGCACAATGTATTTAAGGTTTTAGGGACTTAATTGGATAAAGATTAATGCTGTATTGCTTAAAATGTAGACCTTTTTAAGGTTCAGGCAGCGTTTGTAATGTAAGCGCAAAAAAATGTGTTTATTTACGACACCTCATCTCACTCATTAAAATCTATTAAAAACCGCATGAAAATCGGTTGCGAAGTTTTAAAGATCTAAGCATATGTAGGGACAGACAGACAGCGGGAAGCGACTTTGTTTTATACTAGTGATTTGCAGGGATCGGAAATTCGGATAGATATTTGGATCGTTCTTTTTTTTACCTACAATAGTATGTCCTTTGTTATGGTATCTCATTAGAGTATTGATATTTTCGGTTTTATAATGTTCGATAGTCGTCCCTGTTTTTCTATCTATTAATGCCTATTATGTAATCTCTCAGTTTCTCTAACCATTTTTTTTCAAACGATTGTTTTTCGTAGAATGCCAAGACAGAGCGTTAAGCCAAAATGTGGTCTTCGCTGAAAAGGGCCACTCTATCGATTAAAACAAAAAAAATATAAAAAATCAGAAATTACCGTCAAAGTTCAGTATTCCTACGGAACGCTAAAAACGCTCCATACAAATGGCCACCTACATTGTGACGTCATTCTGTGGGTTGGGTATTTGTATGGCGACATTAAGTAATTTGCCATTTTCACCGTGAAAATGTGCCTTTAAGTTCATGGTTGTCATACAATTGGGTGAATATCAAAACAGCATTTTTTACGTGTCCAAGCTGAGAATCCCAGTGTAAAATGCATATTTTTTTCTAAAATTTTTATGGTTAATTATTGGAATAACAAAATAGTTGGCTACAAGTTTAGATTGCAGTAAACATATATATTTATTAAAATAAAAAATAAGAAGTAAATTATTTAAGAACAAGGTGGCTTGTCCTCAACTTACTTCTTATGAAACAAGCGCTCAGCATGGCTCTGTTTTAAGTTTGTATATAAATAAGGCATCAAATTAACACTTTATGAAGTCATAGCCTGTTAATGTTGGTATAATTTCATCATTTTACCTATTTAAATACACATGACTCTGGATCAAAGTTTGTCCAGGCAAAATTGTAAGTTACGGTGGCGAAATTTCAAGATGTCGTTGCTGGTTATTAAATGGCGCAGGAGTTGTCGCGTTGGTTTACCCCACTTAGGTCAGTCGTGCGCTAGCGCTTGCGCGGAGTGGAAGTGCGACTGAGACGGTGTGTTTCCCGCCATAACGTACGTAACCTCTTTGGTGGCATTTTGTTCAACGATTTGTTAGTTTTGGTGGCTCGAATTATGCGCTTCTTTTGTTGTTCGTGTCGTAAGTATACAGTGTTTTGGTATGTTGTTCAATTTATTCTATAATTACAATCTTAAAATAAATCATTAAATTGTAACAATTTTTTTTCGTAAATTTTCAGTTTAGGTGGCTATATATCATTTTTCATACAAATAGTAAGGAGGTTTCAGTTCTTGGTGGACAAGATTTAGTTTTGGTGGCGTATATTTAAGATTAGGTGGGCAAATTTCAGGTTTGGTGGCAACCCAAACATTTGGGTGCTCATATTTCATTAAGTATTGTTAAAATTCTTGGACAAATATGAATATGTGTAATATTGTGAATAGATATTTAGTATTATAACTTAATTTCTTCTTAAAAACTAAAAAAAAATGTGCCACCAAAACTTAAAAAAATTTGCAATGTTGATATTCACCCAATTATTGTTTGTTAAATTATGAGGATTCTGAAAACAATTTCAAAAAACAAATTTCCACTAGACTGGTATGTTAATCTTCGATTAAATTAATCGGAACTCGTCACTTTTAATCGTTAATCGTGGTTAAGTAAGTTAATCTTAATCGTTAATCGATTACATTTTGCCTATCTCTATACGGTTTATTTTCTCCCGCTTAAGTGTTACAATTACACGCACCGCGCAATAAAATTCAAGTGCTTATTCATTTCCAACCTCCACCTATATTTCGAAATATTCATTCTTATTACGAAATTCAATATACCGATCAAGATATCGACGGTACTACTCGTAAAATTCACTCGTTAAATCGACGAAGGCAAGAGCTTCTGTGAATATCAGGATGTCGATCATAGTTACGTTGGGAATTCTGCTATTATCGGCGAGCAATGCCTCGCGCCACGACTTACGCGTGCTCCACGGGGAGATAGATACAACAGGAGAATTCGCGTTCACAGTGATGCTACAAAGATCAATCAGACCTTTACTAAGGTTCTGCACGGGTAGCCTCATCGCCCCAACTTGGGTCTTAACCGCGGCCCACTGTATAAGAAAACTCAAATCACCATTCGTTATTAAATACGACGATTTCACTCTACCCGCGTATGAAACCAACAAGTATGTCAACGTTACTAAAACGTTTATACATCCTGGTGCGTTGTATGGTAAAAAGCGTTATACGGGCGATATAATGATAAACGATATCGCGCTAATTTTAGTTGAAAAGGTACCTAAGAGACACGCGAAACTATCCGCGCTCGATTATAGAACGTTGATTGGATTACCTGTTAAATATGCTGGATTCGGAATTATCAAGAAAATAACAAATGTAGAACAGTTTCTACAAATGCAAACCGCCCCCCTGCAGGTGGGCGAAGGCGTCGCGATACCCTGTATTTCTAATAAGATTAATAAGGTGTATCCGGGTAGAGTGTTTATCTGTGTGAGCTCCAAATGCTCGAAAAGAAAGCAGGGGGTGTTAGGTGGGGACTCTGGTGGCCCGCTCACGTATAACGGTCGCATCGTTGGCATACTTATGGGGCATGATCTTTTAGATCAGTCTTTTACTGCTGTCAGTGTATACTTGGATTGGATTTATCAAGTGATCCACACGAATGGATATACCAAGCCATAGATGCATGTGCGACACGTGCAGCGCATCGCACGAGGCCCGGAGTCCACCAAAATGGCCGACCGAGATTGACCAATCGCAAAAGTGAATCGCTTTCCGATTATTATTGAAGCTGACCGAATTAGAGCAGTACCGCATGGCATTGAAAGAAAGAAAGGAAATCATTTATTCGTGACGTGACCATAAAACAGTATTGGGACATGGTGATGTCCCCTGGGTTACTCTTTAAAACTACGATTTTCGCCAGCAACATTCAACAAAAATTGGGCAAGTGCGAGCCCGACTCGCGCATGAAGGGTTCCGTACCTATACATATATATAATCTATAACAAGTTTGTTGTATGGGAGCCCCCCTTAAATATTTATTTTATTTTATTTTTAGTATTTGTTGTTATAGCGGCAATAGAAATACATCATATGTGAAAATTTCAACTGTCTAGCTATCACCGTTGTTGAGATACAGCCTGGTGACAGACGGACGGACGGACGGACGGACAGCGAAGTCTCAGTAATAGGGTCCCGTTTTTACCCTTTGGGTACGGAACCCTAAAAATGGTGTAAGAAGCAGTTATAAGCCCATTCTTATTTAGAATATCTCTTGAAAATACAGCGCTTGTAAGAAGTTTAATCACCATTGCTTCCTGGGTGACGGAACAGAATATCAACAAGAGAAAGTTGATCCACCCTATTACATAAAGGGTGTGACAGAAATGATAAAAATATATATAACAATGGGCAACTAAATTTGATGACAGAGGCAAATTTTCCACGTAATACTTCCGAAGTCAGAGATGCTCGATGAGGATTCGTGGTACCTACTATACGGGCTAGGGATCTTCATGAATACATGCTACGTAAATTGACAACACATAATTTTTTATTAGACCTTTTTCCGATAAAATAAAGGATGTAAAATAAATGTTACCACATTCTTACATGTTCGAAAGTATCCCAATTTAAGATTAAAAAATCTATTTTAAAAGTGCCTCATTCTAAAAGAGCATGGGCGAGAAGTAATTGGTCACAGCGCAGAAAATCTTACAATCTTTCATTCTATCACTAAGACGGATTTAGTATATTTTTTTGTAAGGTACCCTAGGTGCGCGAGTCGGACTCGCACTTGGCCGGTTTTTTGGGGTTCCGTACCCAAAGGGTAAAAACGGGACCCTATTACTGAGACTGCGCTGTCCGTCTGTCCGTCACCAGGCTGTATCTCAAGAACGGTGATAGCTAGACAGTTGAAATTTTCACAGATGATGTATTTCTATTGCCGCTATAACAACAAATACTAAAAATAAAATAAATATTTAAGGGGAGCTCCCATACAACAAACTTGTTATAGATTATGTTACGGAACCCTTCATGCGCGAGTCGGACTCGCACTTACCCAATTTTTTGACTTACGAGTTTCTCCGAATAAAAAATTATTAAATTTTCAATTTTAATTAAATTTTCTTATACCATGTAGGTACTAAAAGTTAATGTTTTTTTTTTTTTCAGGTGAACTTCGCGGAATGACCGGCTTGTTCCCAAGCAACTACGTCACCAAGCTTGTCAACTAAAATACAGAACCCTACAATAACAACTATTTCACCCGACCATGGTGTAGAAAGTGTAGAAACTCATAATCTGTTATTAACGGTACTCCCCTACTTGACCTAATAACGCAAGTGCTAATATTATTACACCTATCAACGTTAGCTCTAATTTTCATTAGCCCTAATGTCTTTTCACCTAATTTTTATACCCTAATTAGTTGTTAGACCTAATAATCCGATACTCTAATAATTATTTGTACTAATTGTCAACAATACTAATATGAAATAACCTAATAATTACCACACCTAATGATTATTAGACCTAATCATTACTGACACTAAATGTCAAGAGTACTAAAGATTATTAAACCTATTTTTACGTTAAAATAGAAAATACGGATTTGGACAAATATCGAATTGGCTGAACCCCGAAAACTGTAGGTTAGGTTAGGTTTCTATTGTGACAATGTATAGCGGAGCGAGCGAAGCGAGCGGAGCGTCAAAAGATTCCCATGTACATCCTGAGTCTATGGCAATTCCGACTCCACATGGTCTTGCCTGTCCTACCCTAGTGTTATTCCAAAACCGGAGGCGCGGAGGGAGAGCAGCCCTCGCCTTAGGTTTATAGATAAATAGGTTTAATAAAATTTAGGTTTTAGCATTATTAGGTATTACAATATTAGTAATCTAAAAAATCGGCTAAGTGCAAATTAGGGCTAGCGAGATTTCGGTATGAAGTAATTAGGTATTGTGAAAATTCGGAATCCTGAAATTAGGGCTATTTATTAATTAGGATGAATGAAAATTCGGGTTAGTTATTTTAGGGTTACCAAAATTAGGGCCAATGAAATTAGGATAAAAGTTTTTCGGGCTAACGGAGGGGAACCGTTATTAACAATACAAATGTACTTTATTCAATACTAAAATCACTAACCACTAAACCACTTTTTTTTCTTTTGTTTATATGTATAGTTACTTATAATGTTAATATTGTGTAAAGCTAATTTAAACATGAAAATAATTTTAAACAGAAATACAAATATAATATTTTTAATACAGGTGGACAATAGGCGGTATTATCAAACAGGAGCGATATCTTCCAGACAACGTTTGGTTAGTCAAGTAAACTATAATATTGAGTAACATAAAGATTAAATAATCACTTCAAAATCCGGTATAGTATTCATTACAGCGGTTTTTACTGGTGGCAGCATGGTATGCTTCATGACTGGTGAAAATAAGTACAACCGACTGACAACCTCCATTTTTAAAGATTATTCACAATCCTATTGTAATATTAATATTATATAACATAACCAACATTATGACAGGCTGTATCAGAAAGTATCGTACCATTTGTACCTATTATAAAAAGGCATGTATTTAACGCGGCGACAAATTAATCTGATTTAGGGATTTATAAAAAATTAAAGGGGGTAGCAAAAATAATAAGTTGGCGACTAATTGCGGAGACTAATAAAGTAAAAAGTAGCAGCTAAGTAATCAATTTTCGGCTTTGTTTCAATATAAACTAGCATCGAGTTTTGGCTACTGAATTAACTAATTAAGCGGAAACATGACAGCGGTAAAAAAGTTGAAAATGGCCTACTCTAATTGTTCAATGGAGATTGCATATAAAATAAATCAATGTCATAAAAAAAATAAAAGGAGCGCTTTTCAGGGATATAAAAAAAAAAACAACCTAACCTACCCCGGCCGAGTCGGATATTCTGCTAATATTAGTCGCCAAGTCATTATTTATAGTACCTCGCCTATGATTTTAGTAATCTTGTTTATTATTTCTGCTACCTTAAAGTAGCTGCCATTATTTGAATTTTAAAATATCCTTAGTTTAAAGCTCATTTAATATAAATGATTGCCAAAATATTTAATCGCTGACAAGTTATTATTTTAGTTGCAAATAGTTTGCTGCTCTTTAATTTTTCTGTCGCCGCGAAAATAATAAGCCTTATAAAAACACTCCTCACCATGGTTGGGTGCAAAACGATATACAGGGTGGTCAGTCCAAATGGGTCAGTAAAAACACTCCTCACCATGGTTGGGTGCAAAACGATATACAGGGTGGTCAGTCCAAATGGGTCAGTAAAAACACTCCTCACCATGGTTGGGTGCAAAACGATATACAGGGTGGTCAGTCCAAATGGGCCAGTAAAGAGAAGTCACAAAGGAACTATAAAAGATAGGGATATCTGTTCTTAGGTTTAGGGTCTTGTGTTAGGAACCATGGCGTCGTTAGATTTATTTATTAGATCTAATCGAAACTGCATTTTTTTACATACATAATTTCATACATAACCAGATCAAAATCGCTGCATAAAAATGTTACAATACGGCATGCGATTACTTACCGAATTTTAACCAGGTTCAGTTCCCGACTGTATATGAGATTTATTAGTAAAGATTATAGAGAGAAAAGATTTCCCTATCTCTTATAGTGTTGGTTTTTTTCCCTACTGACCCACTTGGATCGATCACCTTGTATACTACGATTAATTAGAAAATGTACTCTCAAAAGTATATATGCATATCTTGTTGTTTGTAGTTTCAAGTTTGAGTATAACATAGTTGCCGATATATTGGTAATATCGTCTGTTGACAGCCAAAACTCGCTAAATAACGAATATCTAAAAAAGCTCGTATATCAGTACCATTACACAAACTGATACGAGGTATTGAAGATTTCTGATTTTAGTGAGTTTGGTCGTCAGCAGGAGATATGAAAGCGTTACTTGCACTCTGTTAGTAAAAACTGTTAAAATTAAATCACTGATAACTTCTGTATTTGCTTTTTAGTAAAATAAACGGATCGTGCGTGTAAACGCACATCCTAGGGTATGGCTAATGCTCATAAGCATTTTAAACACATGACACAGAGGGCGCTCTAGTAGCGTAGAATTATGATATTAATTTGGTGTGATTGACGTAACGATGTAATAGCTCAGTTGGTGGAGCACTACGCCGGAATCGTAGGTTCGAGTCCTGCTTACATTGTAGAGATCACATTACATTTTTCTGTCATAATTTACCTTTGTGTCAATATTTATAAAGTACATTTTCATTTCACTATTATCAGAAAAAGAATATGTAACGAAATTTAGAAAATTTGATTATGATTAAAAATTAAAGAAAATAAGGTCTGAAACCTATAATGTTTTAAACATGTAATATTTTATTCGAATTATTTTAATATACAAAAACATCTTAATATGTACTGTCAAATTTATATATAAATTATGTTTGATGAAAGTTAATACTTTCAGATACATCATAACATAGCAATTGAAAACATATTTTCACTTTAAACATACTGTGTCCCCATCGCAGCTCAGTTTGAAAGGAAGAATCTAAATTTTAATTTTATGTTCCTAATTCAGGTCACATCCTGTATAAACGAAATATAATATGCACTTCTGTACCAGTACAAAATGTTTGCCAATTCTGTAAGCTTTAGTTGCCATTGTTTCGAATTTATTTATAGTTATTTTATTATTAATTATTAATAATCATGTATCAAGTAGTTTGTTCGTAGAAATAAATGTTATCGCTTTATATGTGGTTTTATTATAATAGATTTAAATTGCCTGCCGACTGAAGCCGAGCTGAGAAAACGAATTAATGAGGCTGCGTCTTCGTGGAGTCCAAAAGAAGTGCATTTAACAATTTTAAAATACTATAGTATTTTATGCAACAGTTGTATAAACGGAGCGGTGGTAGCCTAGTGGTTAGGGCATGCGACTTTCAATCCGGAGGTCGCGGGTTCAAACCCGGCCCGTACCAATGAGTTTTTCGGAACTTATGTACGGAATGTCATTTGATATTTACCACTCGCTTTTCGGTGAAGGAAAACATCGTGAGGAAACCACCTAAGCCCAATAAGGCCTAGTTTCCCCGCTGGGTTGGAAGGTCAGATGGCAGTCGCTTGCGTAAAAACTAGTGCCTACGCCACATCTTGGGATTTAGGTAGCCGACCCCGATTGAGAATTAATTCTCAAAAAAATGGGACAAAGGCTAGGAGGATGATGAATTGATGATGCAAGTTGTATAAGAGGGTCAAAAAACGCGAGTGACATGAACATGAGTAGGTGGCAGTATAAGAAAAGATGCCATGAGCATACAACAAAGAAAATAATATAATAACATGTTCCCGCTCGGAACCAACAAAAAAGGTCGCCGATAAAGTTTTTTCTTTATACCTTCCCCTGCGGCATGGTACCGAAAATGCTGACAGCATTTCCAGCTGAACAGCTATGCTGATACGTTGTGCGAGGAAGCTGCCAGCTCTTGGTGCCCAGTGGTCAAGTCAGTCCCTAAAGGTATACGTTCACTATACTAGACATCCAAGTATATTAGTCGTAGGGTCGTAGGCTTCTAGTTGCAAGTCACAAACCACAAACCCTCTATGAGATTCATTCCTCTAGAACCGACTTTCTATTTATTTATTTCATTCCTTCAGTCGATCGAAAACATAATATCATTGTCGATTTATCATTGCCCGTAACAAAAAAAACACAAAGTAATAAATATTCAGCGAAATCCGAACGTTCCAATCCCGGTTTTTTTTGGCGGGAACTTTTGTAACTGAAAGGCGCGCTCGCAAAAAAATATTTTTGTAAAATAGTTTTATGTGTGAATATTAGTGTTTATCTGTATAAAGTTTGTTTAAAATAAGTCATAAATAGTTAGTGGACGTTGTAAATAGGGGTACGCTTCCCCATTTACCATGGGGGGGCGTGCGGAAAAACGGCCGAGGCGAAAGTCTTCGGACTCCGAGGAATGTACAATAGAAGAACAAGATAAGTACAAGATTTATAGGGCAGAAAACTATTTCCGGAAGTATGACGAAAATAGTTCCAAAACGGAGTTTGTGGTGTTCCTCACCCATATTGAAAATGATAAAAGAATTACGGACAAGGACAGGCTTGCGATATCAAGCGGCATTAGGCGTCATTGCGTGTCGGGCGTAATGCACCTTAAGGCAATGAATGCGTATAAAGTTGCAATAACTTTTGACCTACCAAATAACGCCAATGTGTTTTAAAAAAATTAAAAGCTCCTTGATGCGTTGGAGATGACTGCAACAATTCCGGCTGCGAGCACCGAAGTTACGGGAGTGTTAACTTCGGTTCTCGTCGACCTATCTAATAAAATAAAACCGGCCAAGTGCGAGTCGGACTCGCGCACCGAGGGTTCCGTACAAACACTTTCCATCCCTAAGTGGTTAAGTTAAGTTTGCACCTGGTATGTATAGCGCCCCATATAAATTAGGTGCAAAGTTAGGTATTAAAAAAAAATTATGGTTTTCGTAATTATTCCTTTATCTATGCTATAAGACGTTGCTTCGTACCAAATTTCAAGATTCTGAGTTCACGGGAAGCACCCTGTAGGTTTTGATTCCCTTGCAAGTGTCGAAAATTTGCGGCATAAACGGCTGTATCTTTTGATTGCGTTGGCTTAGAAGTTTGATTTTTTCACAGCTTCAAGGGACAGTAGACCTGAGTAATTGATATAAATTTCAGCTTCATACCTCCACGCGTTCCTGAGAAAAAGGGTCTTGACAGACGGACGGACGGACAGACGGACAACAAAGTGATCCTATAAGGGTTCCGTTTTTTCCTTTTGAGGTACGGAACCCTAAAAATATATAAACTAATTGCTTCAAGCAAAAAAATTATTCAAGTTAGGAGATTCATGCGGCGGGTAAAGGATGATCGGGGTGTGATCTCCTTCACTCCGACCCAAACAGTCGCTGTGACCTTCGCGTCAGTCCAATTACCAGAATATGTCAGCCTGGATCACTGGCGACACGAAGTAGGGCAATATGTACCACCAGTAAAGCAGTGTCTTAAATGCATGCGTTATGGACATATAGCTAAGTATTGCAAAAATGTTGAGGTGTGCTCAATATGTGCTGATCACCACAATTTCAAGCAATGTCCAAAAACAATGACCAAGTGCGCTAATTGTGGTGGTGAGCACATCGCCATTTCAGCTATTTGCCCTATCAAAAAGCAAAAAATTGAAGAAAATAAAATAAAGTCGCAATCTGTGAAATATTCGGATTTATTTAATGAAAATGAATTCCCTCAACTCTCAGCCAAACATATAAACACACAAATAAAAAATTTAACAAAATCTGACAAATTCATGAATATAATTGTAGAGGCCATTATGAAAATTTGTACAAACAAAGAACAGCCCATTAATAGCAATAGTATTAGAGAAGTTTTACAAAACACGTTCAGCAAAAATATATCTAAAACTTAAATAATGGATAGTACGCTTAATATAGTGCAATGGAATGCTCAAAGTATATCTAGTAATAGGCTCATTTTAACCCGTTTTTTATATGAAAATCATATACATATTGGAATTATTTCTGAAACATGGTTAAAACCAAATAAAACATTTTCAATTAGAGGCTACAATGTAGCAAGAAATGACTGTGGTAATAACCATAATGGTGTTGCATTACTTATTCATAATAGTCTTACATATACTATTGTCGATACATACTTTGATGACACTCTTCAGAACATCTGCATTAACATAACAATAGATAATAAAGTGTTACATATAGTCAGTTTTTACAGTCCTTCCAATTCTACTTCATTTGATAAAAATAAATTGAATACTTTAATTAAGTCGATCCCTGAGCCCATGATATTTGCAGGGGACTTCAATGCTCATCATACAACCTGGGGATGTGTTGATACTCTCCCTCGAGGTAAAGACGTGTTAGAGGTTATTGATGATAATGATTTGGTTCTTCTGAATAATGGTCAAACAACTACTATCGGTTCGTTGACCTGGCGTCCTAATGCTCTTGATTTGACTCTGGTTTCATCTTCATTAGCACTTTCTTGTGAATGGTCGGTCCTTGATTCCCCTCTAGGTAACAGTTATCATTTACCTGTAATGATTGAAGTTTTTGTTAGTAATAATGAAAATAATTTAAATCAAACGTGTAATAATGTACATTTGCCCATCTTCCCAAATTACAAAAGGGTGGATTGGAAAATGTATGTTAACATTGTAGATTCTTGTCTAGCAAATTTGGATTTTTATACACTTTCTTCACTAGATGCTTATAGTTCTTTCTGTAATATTATTCTTACTGCTGCTGCACAGTCTATTCCTAACTCTACCTCTGCAAATGCCTCATCAGGTGTCAATTATAATAATAAATCTTGCTCGAGAATATCTATGAATAAGCCCCGATTGCCATGGTGGAATCAAAAGTGTACGGAAGCTGTCACAAATACAAAACAAGCCTATATACATTTTAAAAATAATCCCAGTGAGGAAAATTATATCGAGTTTAAAAGACTTCGAGCTTTAAAGAAACTTACTCTTAAAAATGAACGTCACAATAGTTGGGTTACATTATGTGAGTCTTTTAATCGTTGTACGCCTCTTTCTATTATATGGAAATTCATGCGCAAATTTAATAAAACATATATACATAATAACACTCCCGATGACAGTTGGATACCCGAATTCTTGCGAAAATACACACCCGATTTAGCTTTAAATAAGCCCTCAAATTATGCACAGTTTGATTCCAATAATCATTGTCTCATTGAACCCTTTTCATTAGAGGAGCTTAAGTCTGCAGTATTTTCTAGACGAGACACAACCTTTGGTTTGGATGGTATTCCATACATTCTATTTAAAAACTTAAGTATAGGCGGATTTAATACCTTTTTACACATACTAAATCGTCTTTGGAAGGAAAATAATATACCTGATGAATGGAAAACGGATTGCTTAGTTCCAATATTAAAACCTAATAAAAATAAATTATTACCAGATTCTTATCGGCCAATAGCTCTTACATCGTGTGTTGGTAAGGTATTTGAACAACTTTTAAAACAACGTTTGGAATTTTTCATAGAGCAAAATTGTCTCTTACCTCAAAATCAGTTTGGTTTTCGTAGAGGTAGGTCTTCTCGTGAAAGTATATGCCAACTGCAACTCGACGTTCAGCATTGTTTATCAAATAATAAATATCTTCTGTCAGTCTTCTTCGATATTTCTGGTGCATTTAACAGTGTGAATATTTCCATTTTATGTAAGGAATTATTCAGTATTGGGATACCTGGAAAAATAATAAACTGGATTGAAATTTTCCTAACAAATAGAAAAGTATTTGCAAAATACAATAATCATTTATATGGACCTAGGCTGTCTTCCACAGGAGTTTGTCAAGGTGGAATATTATCCCCATTAATTTTTATTTTGTACATTAAAAGGCTAAATTTAATTCTGGGACCTAACATCAAAAACTTACAATTTGCTGATGATCTGGTTGTTTATACATCAGGAACTGATATGAACCTACTATCAACTATCATTAACAAGGCGTTAGTAGATTTAAATCAATATTTTAGCTATCTTAGTCTTGAGGTGAATTCAGATAAATCCAAAGTACTCATATTCGGACGCAAATGTACTGTCTTGCCTACTATCTCATACAACAGCATTCCATTGCCTATATCAAGTAGCATCAAGTTTTTGGGTGTAACTTTTACTTCAAAGCTTTCTTGGATACCATATGTTGAGAATATTATCACTAAAGCCAATAAAGCTTGTAACGTTTTAAAATCTTTGTGTGCAACTTCCTGGGGGGCAGACCCCAAAGTTCTATTGAATATGTATAAATCTCTTGTCCGTAGTCACTTTGAATATGGCTTTCTTTGTTTTGCTGGGGATATCAAACTTGTGGAAAGATTAGACAAAATACAAAACAAGTGTATGCGTATAATACTTGGTGCGTTTAGAACTAGTCCAATTGCAGCAATGCAAATTGAAACTCAACTTCCTCCTGTTAATGTTAGGTTTATGTATTTGAAGGAAAGGTTTATTTTAAAGCTGTACAGCTTACCTAATAATGATCTTCTTCGAAACTTGATTGCTTGCCGAACAGTCCCTTTTGGAAAATCTGCTTACATTCTTCAAGAGCTTTCTTCATTTCTTCAGCTTCTAGATGAGCTTAAAATACATCAAAGTAATCTTGTGCTTCCATGCTTTAAAGACTCTTTTTATAGTAAATATCCTGCAATGAATATTGTCATAGATCATAAATTAATCTCTAAGGATGAGGTATATCTTTTATTATCAGAATGGTCGAATTGTAAATTTGTTTATACAGATGGTTCAAAAAATGACCAAGCAACTTCTTTTGCAATTTACCAGCCTGATGTTGATAAGGGAATTGGGTTTAAGATTAGTAAGCATGCTAGTATCTTTACAGCTGAAGCTGTCGCTATTCTTTTTGCATTGAAACATATTAAGGAGCAAAATCAAAATTGTAACGAATGGGTAGTAGTCAGTGATAGCATGAGTGTCCTAAAAAATTTAGCAAATAATAAAATTAAGGCAGATACCAATTATTTAATTTTTGATATTAAAAAAGTGTGGCTGCAATTATTTTTGATGAGTATAAAAGTAAATTTTGTATGGGTTCCATCTCACATAGGAGTCTTAGGTAATGAAAGAGCTGATTTTTTAGCTCGAACTATTGTCAATACAGTTTCGTCCTTACATCCCGACTGTAGGGACCTTAATGTGGCTTTACCATACACAGATATTGTAAATATTTTAAAAAAACGAATGCTTGTTCATTGGGGCAGGCATTGGTATCACTGTACGGAGGTTGAAAATAAAGCACATCAGTAGGTCATACTACACTTACACGAATGCGCATTGGTCACTGTCGTCTAAATTTCCATCTACATCGGAAAAATATTATTGATTCTCCTTATTGCGATCACTGTGGGATAGGAGAGGTTCAATCCATGGACCATATCTTATTTGATTGCTCATCTTTTGGCATTCAGCGCCTTGTGCTGATGGATGAGTTACTTAACATCTTCGGTGCACCAAATTTGATCCCGCTGTCTGTAACGGATTTATTAAAGAATCCCTCAACATATCTGTCTGTATATAAATTTGTAAATAACACTGTAAATATGTTGTAAACAGAATTTAGTTAGGTTATGTATATATTTATGTCCATGAAGAACACATGAAGACTAAGCCCTGCTCTGTCCTAAGTCCTTGTCCTGTCCTATTCAATCCAATATTGACATGAAAATAAAAATGAATGAGGAGTATGAAGAGACTATTATATTATGATTATATTGGACACGTAACTACGTTAGGGGACCACTAATGTACAGCCAAATAATGCTCAACCCAATAATGTACAGCCCAATAATCCGCGTCCATCATGGACGCGGATTATTGGGCTGTACATTATTGGGATGTACATTATTGGGTCGAGCATTATCGGTACGGGCCAATAATGTGCGGCCAATAATCGGCGTCTACTAAATGGATTCGAATTATTGGGTCGTGCATTATTGGGATGAGCATTATTTGGCTGTACAAGCTCGGTCCGAGGCAATAATGTACAGCCCAATAATTGGCGACCACTTTCCGCTTCAGACCACAGACTATAAATATTTGACACATAGAGTGATGGGCGACGAATTTTAAGTTTACGATTCAATAATGTTGCCATGCACAAAAAATAAGCAGATAGAGTGAAAAAGGTGCCTGCAATTTGCGAACTTAGATTTTCGCCTTGGTGGTATGGAAGTGGTCCGCCGATTATGACCGATTTATTGATAAAATGGAGGTGCCGACGCAACAATAGCAATAGATATGCAGCTTTTACTCATAGTTTCTTTGATGTCCTTTTGTCTACTGTATTCGAGGCATTTCTTACTGGTAGCCTGATGAGCTCCTTTACATAAACAACAAAAATAGCCTTCCTCCTCAACATCACACGAGTCACCAGAGTGGCCTTGGCCACACTTATAACATTTTGGAACCGATCTACACTGACTCTTTACGTGCCCAAACCTGCAGCAGTTGTAACACTGGATGGTAGGATATATATACAGCTCCACTGGTAAAGCTGTATAGTACATATAAACACGGGATGGAAGAACTTGACCATCAAAAGTTATTATAACTGTACCTGTGTTTACATATTGGGTTGTCTCATTCATAAAAACTTTCCTTTTAAGGCGTCTTACTTTAAGAATAGGTCCGCAGCCGATGGGAACATTTATGCTATTTTGAACATCTTCCTCGGTCCATTCATTTGGGACTCCCTTGACTACTCCCATACGGGTAACATTAAATGTCGGAATGAAAGCTTTATAGGGTCAATTTCAACAAGACGCATTTTTTGTATCATTTCGGTGTGATTCTTTATTTTTGATTATTTTTAAGTTTTTTAAATGTGAAGAGATACTTTAGACTATATTATTAAACATATGTAAAAGGGACCCTGAAACCTGAAATAGTTTTCGAGATATTCGAGATCAAATATAAAACACACAACGGAATGATAAATGTACACCAGGATGATAAAATAAGTGCACCGCAATGAAATTTCATACGCCGGAATGAAAGAAAAGTGGCATATTATGAAAGTAATTTTACTTTTTATATTCGTAATATATGTCGGAAACGGTCATGAGTATGGATGCTCAACGAAACCAGCGCGTCATTGGAAGGCGACAGTAGCGCCCCCTTGAACCTGTTTTGGCGCGCTAGACAGAGTCTTGGTGGTTAACTCAGCGAACGCCCACCACACTTCACTTTGGGTCACCGTCTAGTGCACTACTGCCTTGGAACTGTCCCGTTTCGTAGTGCTATACCAAGTTGTATAGAGTCAGTGTTATAACTGAACAATCTAGTGTTCATTTAATAAAGACTATTCTGTTCGAGACTTAGCTTACAGACCTCTGTGCCAGGAACAGTTATTTTGTGCTTCATTGTATAAGGAATAAATCAAGTTAATTGTATCTGAAGTGTTTCATCTCGCTCGAACTACCTCCTCACCACAACTATATAGAACAGCTCAACTAATGTGCCACACACCGCACCCGGCCATCCCGCGACCCTATCCCGACATCAGAAGTTAGGATGGTATCTACGGCCCATGAGCGAACACGAAGAATGATGGAACACGAAGCGAATAAAACGGAAGAAAAAAAAAGTTTGTGTTTACTCTTTGAAATACAACGAACTTGACATCACTAAATCAAGGAACAGGAGCTACAAGCGTTTGCGTTATTGAAACTCAAGTTAACACCGTCACGGAGACCTACAAAACCGTATGAAAACAAATGAAGATTGCACTGTTTAAATTGTTTTCATTGCGAGAGAAAAGGACATGAAAAATCTGATTGTTTACTTCGTATAAAAGAGAAATCATCGCTGCTACAACTTACCACATTGGCGACAAAAGCCAGCAGTTAACAGCAAACCACATCAAAGTTCATTGTTTGCTTCAATAGCAGCGGGACAAATCGTCAGTTGTTGCACCAGTGGAAGTGACCCAAAAGCGACGGTCAACTACGACCAAGCGTGGACGTAGGCACCATGGCCTCACAGACAGATTTTAAAAACACATCAGGTCAGTCGTTAACTTGTCACTACGATTCCGATATAGTAATCACTAAAAGAAAGTGTAGCTAGATGCTAAGGGTAGACTTGAGTCGCACTTATTCAGTTTAGTGGGTATTTGTCAAAAAAAGTATTACCAGGTACTGGTAAAAGCAACCCTCCAAGTAAAAGTTGAATATTGCGTGATAGAAATTAATAATCATTTGAAAGAAAGTTTATTGCACGTTTTTCTAACGATTGTTTTCGTAGTGATATAATATGACCGAACGCGAAATGTTTCTACAGAGATTTAGTGTTGATTAATATGATCAATACACAGTTTACCATTATTAAAGTTTAGGATGTAAACATTGCGCTATGAGGGTGCATCAATCATACACAGTACTTAGTAGTAGGAGCGGCTGCTTTAATAACCTACCCTCTTTTCATGATTTTTCCAATCGTTCTGTGGAATTTAATTTGTTGACATCTTGAATAGTTTCTTACTCTGTGTACTTTAGCTGGTGTATAGTTTGACACCTATAACTTTCGTAAGAACTGGTGAGCTTGAGATTTGTTTAAACGATTCTAATGTTACTTTTAACTGTGGTGATCGCTTTAGCCTAAGATATTTAAACTGGAGACACTAATAGGAGTAGGAAAATATTGGGACACAATACTTTGAAATTGAAGTTTGATTTTTATCATTAATGTTTCATAATCCCTTGGTAATCTAAAAGTTATCATACAAAGTAAAGCTTGTTAGTGCAAATAATGATTTAATTTAAATCTTTTCTTGTATATACGTCGTGGATTAGATGTTGACATTAACGTATCCTAATTAAAGTGTAACTTTGCTAGATTGATTTGAATTTCCTTTTTTTGTTGGATTTAAAGTTAGAATGACCGGATTAAAAAGATGCCCGAGGGGCAAGTACCCATTAAGTTTCTAGATTCTGAGAATTCTGAATTAGCGGAGTCAGATTGGTAACTTTACCATGTTGGTAAGTGTCCTCTAGAGTCACAGCTATGAAATCACAGGGCTGATTTCATGTCTCACATAAAACCACAGGGATGGTTATATGTCGAGTGACCACAGGGATGGTTGTATAGGCTACAGGGCTAGCCGGACAAAGGAGGCACTGTATCCAATATTTTTAATTATTGTAAAAAAAGCAGTGATTTGTATTAATGGGTGCTTGTTCTTGAACTATTGATTTGTATCAGATGTCTATCATAATTATGATGTAACATTTTACTTGTTGCTTGGGATACTGTGCTTGGTGTTTTTGTTTCAGAAAAAGTTACGTGAACTCAGTAGTTATCAGCGAATCCGTGAGTCGTATGCTTCGGCTGCCGCGGTACGAGACATGACTCAAAGAACTGCCCGACGGCCAGCGACAGGGCGACTTCACTGAGAAGAGAGTTGACGTGTATGGTATCAACGCACCATATGAGGCAATCTGGTGAGGAGTTCTCATTTTATTGTGATTCAGTTGCCGAGTGATCGCTTACGGAAGAGTTGATTTCCAATAAGTTCCGTGGCAAACGGTTGTATAATTCAGTGACTATGTATGACTTGTATCAGTCTAGCTAAAATTGTTAGTACTGTGCAGTAAATAGACTTACTGAAGCGAGCCTATTAGAAATGTTGACATGTAGTATTGTAAATTGAAAGACCCTTTGCGATAAACTTGACTTCCAAACATGCGCGTACTTGTACGATAGGTTGAGGGAAATGCCCGGGAGCTATGTACCATTTGAAGTAGTCAAACAAGATAGTGAGACTGATAGGGAGGTTCTCAGTTCGGTTGGTCGACCATACCAGTCACTTTCTGAGCAGTCCGTGGATACGCGGTGCGCGGTAGGTGCTGGTGGAGGTCGGGTCTCTCGCAGAGACGGTAGAGTCACAGGGTTGACTCGGCGATCGAGATACCTGTTTTATCGAATGGATTTTTGTTGATGTAAATGTTTTGCTATTCAATAAGGCGAGCCAAAAAGAAGTTAAATGGTGGTACATGGTTTCTAATGAGGTTTCTAAGGTAGAAGTGGTAAATAGCTAGTTTATTTCACAATAAGTAACGTTGTAGTACGATCGCATTTAAAACGTATTACACTATTGAAAGAATAAGTAATGTTACAATTGGTAATTGGTTTTAGTATACCATAATTCGATTTGTATCTTTTGAAATATTGCGGTTATAAAACAAAAACGTTCACGTAGTTGTCAAAATGATTTATGTGATATTTTTAGTTTTGGTGTCAGTAACTATTTGATGCGAACGGAAAGATGAAGTTTTTGTTTTGTCTTACCATTTTGACGTGTTTGTCAGGAGTGACCGAGTGGATACTGTTTTGGTTGTTGATTGTTTCAGAGCAACACACGAGGACGTGTGTCATCGCAGGATGGCCGTGTCGGAAACGGTCATGAGTATGGATGCTCAACGAAACCAGCGCGTCATTGGAAGGCGACAGTAGCGCCCCCTTGAACCTGTTTTGGCGCGCTAGACAGAGTCTTGGTGGTTAACTCAGCGAACGCCCACCACACTTCACTTTGGGTCACCGTCTAGTGCACTACTGCCTTGGAACTGTCCCGTTTCGTTGTGCTATACCAAGTTGTATAGAGTCAGTGTTATAACTGAACAATCTAGTGTTCATTTAATAAAGACTATTCTGTTCGAGACTTAGCTTACAGACCTCTGTGCCAGGAACAGTTATTTTGTGCTTCATTGTATAAGGAATAAATCAAGTTAATTGTATCTGAAGTGTTTCATCTCGCTCGAACTACCTCCTCACCACAACTATATAGAACAGCTCAACTAATGTGCCACACACCGCACCCGGCCATCCCGCGACCCTATCCCGACATATATATTATATTGGCATTACATAATAATATAAACATATATCTTAGTATGGTATTAAAAACAAAATAAAAAAATATTATTATTTCAACAATATTTATGAAAAGTGAAGCTACTTTTGATGTCATTCCGGTGCTTTCCTCATTTTGGTGGGGTTTAAAGTCATTTTACTACACCGGAAACACCGGAATGAGAATGGTGGAATGAGAAACACGACATATTTTTATTTCTTAAAAAAAAGTAAGCCCTATATTCTAAAACTAATTCAACTCTTGTAATGGCGAGTGTACTTTACCTGATATATATAATTTCCAAGCCACGCAGTTAAAAAATAAAGAAGCTATAACAAACTCCGGAATGTCATTTTTTTTGTCCCCTGTCCACCGCGATGAAATATTCACATTTATACAAGCCAACGTATTGCCACTATACACAACCGGCCTCGTCGAGCGCCGCAGCTTGACTAATTCTTTGAAGTGCGCGGGAGACGGGGGGCGTACTTGATCAAATTTGGGAAATAAATCGGTTCGAAACATTGTCGGCGGTAATGAGAAGTTTTCTCGGGACAAACGTATATGCACTTATTCAAGGGTATACAAAGGAGATATATAACGGGTAATGTGCTTTTTCCGTTACCTATTTATATGGTAATAAAATAATGGTAACAGATTTTCTTTGTCATGCATAGTACTTGACTTACCCGGCATTTTACAAACAAAACCGGCTTGGGGACAACCCACCTTGATGAGAAATTTGGTCTAAATATATTTTTTTAAATTATTATATATATTAATATTTAAATTTTAGCTGTTGCCCGAGGTAGACAATGGCGGGCTGTTTCCGAAAAAAATGGTACTTTCTTATTCAACCTTTCTGCACCTGCGTTTTCAGTCTTGCCATCAAAAAATACTGCTTGGGAAATTGACCCTATATTTTTCTTGTTTTAAGTTATCATGGCCTATAAACCAGTTGGCTTCATCATGTGACGAGAATGCTAGGCTGATCCGGTTTCTACCTACTCGCTTTAGACTACCATTTACAATTCCTTTTATGTTGTTAAATTTCAAAAAGCGACCAAAAGTAACAGGGTGTAGAGTAGTGGCGTTGCTGTCAGTTTCCTTTTGGACATGAACTACATAGGGCGCTAAGTCCGACTGTTGATAGCAAGAGCGACCAACAGGCACACGAGGCGCATCCATATTAGCGGTATTACTGTGTTGATGTTGACTACTATTAACAGGGGTCGCACCCAAGCCTGCCTGTGCTTGAGTAATCGGCTGTGCTTTAATAGTGGTATTTGTTTCGCATTTACAATCAGTCTGTCTGCCTTCTTGACCCTGTTTCCTCTTTCTTTTGTTGCAGTGAGAACAAACGCGGGGGAGCAATTTTCGTTTTAACTTCGGCTCTACTATATTATGAGTCGATGCATCTGTGTCCATAGATGACTCCAAAGCGGTAACTAATATATCTATTCCTGATGGGGGGGGTTTCATTATTTTGTGGCCCTGGAGGAACTGTTCCCCCAGGGTCACGGGGGCGATCCCCCATGAAGATGATTAAAGTTTAAATTTTAAGACACTTACCTATTATATACACTGTTAACTAAAAATAATAAAGTAAATATGAAAAATATATACAAAGAATACTTAAAAACCAATCCTTTCAATTAATTTTAAAAAGAATTCAGAAAACCGCGTCCGCCTCTTACGAAGTTTCCCGCCCTTTCCGTTCCGATACTTACTCCAAAGGCGACAACCATGTGGCTGCAGTTAAGCTCGTGAAGTTGATCGAAGTGTGGACGCGTTTCCTCGCGCGACGGCGCAAATGATACGGAGTGCCCGCAGTGACCGTTCAAACAGGACGACACGCGGTGAAGATACGCGACGGGGATCGGATCGGCGAAATGATACAAGTGTGGACGGAGCCTATGATAGTTTTCTCCATTGTTTGTAATAAGTAAGTAAGTAAGTAAACACTTTATTGTACACAAAAACAGTTAAAAATACATCTATTACAAATAAGATATAGGTACAAAGGCGAACTTATCCCTATAAGGGATCTCTTCCAGTTAACCTTTGAGCAATTGAGTGAGTACGAGAAGAAGATAGACAAACTAACACCGTGTACAAAAAGGTATTCAAAATAATAAAACTAATAAGTAGGTACCTACACTAATGAAGAAGTATTACACATATAAACTAATAATACATACATACATACTTACATATATACATACTTATATACATATATAATATAATATAAATATAAGTAAATTAAATTATTATTAATAATTATACACATAAATATAAATACATTGTAGATGCAATTCACAAGTCATTGGAAAGCCATAACTTCTTAAGATTCGTCTTAAGCGACGCCACAGATGGAGACTTTCCTAAGGGACAGTGGCAATTCGTTCCACAACTTCACAGCGCTTACTGTGAAAGATTTAGCGTAAGTACGCGTCTTGTTAGACGGTACAGCCAGAGTGAGATTGGCAGACGACCGCAAGCGGTGACCACTGCCATCGGCCATGTATTTAAACCTTTCACTGAGGTAAGGAGGTGAAGCAGGGTTGTAGAGAACATTAAAAAGCAATGACAGGACATGCAGGTATCTACGCTGACGTATTGGCAGCCAACCCAGCTGCGCTCGAAAGGCGGACACATGATCGTATTTGCGCAGTCCGAAAACATATTTTATACACACATTTTGTAAGCGCTCAAGCTTGTCAAGCAGTTCCTCTTTGAGATTCGTCATAGCAATGTCACCATAATCCAGAAGGGGCAGCAAGAGTGATCTGGCAAGAGTAAGCTTGGTGGACATAGGAAGAAAGTTCTGCAGGTGCCTAAGTGAGTGAAGAGATGCGAAGAGCCTCCGGCTGACCTCCGAGATATGCGGTGACCAAGACAATGTCTGGTCCATGGTGATACCTAAATTCCTAACAGTAGAGGAAAGGGGGATAGGAATCCCACCAAAAAGAATATCGGGCACCACCATTTCCGCCAGCTTATTCACAAAGTGAGGACTACCGATGACAATTGCTTGCGATTTTTGTGCGTTTACATTTAAACCAAAATTATTAGCCCAGCTGTGAATGGATTCCAAATCTGCATTGATTTTATCAATAAGCGATGGCAGATCCTCAAAACTAGCCGCCGCATAGATCTGCAAGTCATCTGCATAAAGATGGAACGAAGATCTTAGGCACTCTGTGATCCCACTAATAAAAATCGAAAAGAGAAGAGGAGAAAGGACCCCCCCTTGTGGGACACCAGCGGAAAGTTCACGCCATTCCGACATTTTGTCGTCGACCCTAACCCGCTGGCGTCGACCAAAGAGGTAGTCGTGAAACCAAGATAAGGACAATTGAGACACATTCAGTGAGCGAAGTATGCCGAGAAGGATATCAAAATCTACCGTATTAAAAGCGCTACTGAAGTCAAGAAGAACGAGGACAGTAAGTTTTTTGTGTTCAATATTAAGACGAATGTCATCAGTGACTTTAACCAAAGCAGTAACTGTGCTATGCCCGGGGCGGAAACCAGATTGGAAGGGATTGAATAATGTATACCTATTAAGATGAGAGAGGAGACGGCGATTGACAAAGTGTTCAATTATTTTGGACAAAACTGGGAGTATGGAAATAGGGCGATATTGCGAAAATTCAGTTGGATTGGGTTTTTTCGGGAGAGGAATTACATGTGCAAGTTTCCAAGAGGAAGGAAACGTGCCCGAGGAAAATGAAAAATTTATAATATCAGAAAGGATCGGGGCAATGGACTCCGCTACGAGCATAAGCATGTCTACACTGAGGCTATCCTCACCGATGGCCTTCGTCTTAATAGTTCTCAGAAAGGCAAGTGTCTCTTGCGGATAAATTTTACCAAGTTCAAAGGGTGGAGAATCGGGGAGTGTAGTATTGGCAAGAAGTGATAATGTTGATTGTTTAATGGAAGGGTGGAGAGTAACCGGAGAGGTACTAAAGTGCCTATTGATGGCGTCTAGGTCGAGAACGTGAGAAGAATTATGGTGAGATTTACCTACTCCCAATGATTTTAGAAATTTCCACAGCTTAGCAGGAGGACAGTCTTCGATACAATTGTGGATATGGCGGCGTCTAGCATCCCTACAGATCTTATTGCAGCGGTTTCGTAAAGTGATGTATGCCTGTTGGTAATCAGCGTTTTGCCGTGATTTTACACGCGCCCGGTCCCTTTTAGCCATAAGCTGTTTAATATCTGGCGTAAGCCACGGAGCAGGGAGGTGCTTAACACGCGTTGGTTTCAAAGGAGCGTGTTTGTCAAAAATCGCAAGCAATATGCCATTGAAAGCTTGCACCTTCAGGTCAATGTCATTCAGAAGCTCAACGCTATGTAAATGTAATAAATAGGCATCGGATAATCCGATGATGCTTTTATACCTAAACTTTGGCGGCGGCTTTGTTGTTCAGTTGTAGAAGTCTGCTTTGACGTATCTAAGATTATTTTTCAGGTGGGGCCTGGCCATGGCCTATGAGTTGGTCATGAATTTCTATGGGTAACTCAAATTTCTGGGGTGAGCACGGCCCACCTAGCCACCGCCCTAAATACGCCAATTTCAACACCGTGATACGAAAAAATATAACATCAACTCAATTGTATCAAATAGAAAGTACAAAAACGTTTATAGGTACTAGAAAAACCAATATGATATTGATTAAAATAATCAACTATGGAGTGTTGATACAGAAGGGCTACTCCGAAGCTCAAAAGTTGAATTTCACACCGAGCCATTGCCATCCCTCTCCATCTTCTGTCAAACAATATCTATGTGACGGGACGGCACGATAATTGCAGCTCACACTACTCGCGGAGTTAGGCGAATATGATAGTGTGGAGACACTTCGCTGCGGAAACCAATACTTCAGCCAACTAAGTAAGAAGTTCAAATTTCGAACAGAGTAGTAAACCGCCACGTGCGTTTTTATACTCAGTGATAGAGTAGTAAGAAGCAAATAAAACAATATATTGTATCCAAGAAACTATATTTAAAACAAAATCAAATCACTTTTAGGTAGCAAACTTAAGTTAAATACTTCCAAAATAAAAATAGTAAGCAGTCAAGGACATTGAAACACGTACCTTTTTAAACAGACTTAAAAAGAAGAAAGCTTTAAGTGGCGAAAAGGAAAATCTGACAAACGATTATGGGACCAATAAGAAATGACAATGGCAGCAACCCAACATAATTGCTGGCTGGCTGGGTCACCTGGAGACATTAGTGTATCTAAGAATATTTTTCAGACGGGGTCTGGGGGCCGCGCCATGAGATGAATCCATGAACTTCTATCGGAAACCATCGTCCTGGGGTAGGCATACGGGTTATATATAATACATGCATAATTTATCAGCATTGCACCCGTGCGAAGCCGGGGCGGGTCGCCAGTTGAATATATATTATGACTGTATCGATAGTGTTATGATTATTGAAAAATAAATAAAAATAATAAAAATAAATATTAAGGGACAATCATACACAAATCGACCTAGTCCCAAACTAAGCAAAGCTTGTACTATGGGTACTAGACGACGATATACATAATATATAACATCCATGACCCAAGAACAAATATTTGCACAAATATTTGCCCCGGCCGGGATTCGAACCCGGGACCGCCGACTCAGTAAGCAGGTGTCTACCAACCGAGCCAAACGCGTCGTCATGAAATTATGAGACTAACAATGTATTTAACAGTAGGTATAGGGTTTTAGTATTTAATTATTTTAATTTATTTATCTATAAACCGTACAGTACAGTATTTTAGTGTTGTGGTAAATTTTGATTTTATTATTATTTTCATGTTGTTATTAATATATTCATATAAAATATGCATTGTGACTGAATAAATGAACGGATCTGAAGCCATTTAGTAGAGTTGTTAGTCCGCTGTGTTCTAACATAATTGTGCGCATCGGGTTACAAGCATGAAATTTCTACCACAGATAGAGTGTTCCACGGTGATTATTTTCAGATGTGGAGGGAAGTCAGATTCGTCCCCTGTGAGGCGGGAGAGCGGAGTGAATACGGCCAAGTATCCCTCTTTTCTTTCTTTATTGCTGGTCAGTTAAGTCTACCAGGACGTGTTTGGTATCGTTTCCGTGTAAAACAAATATCAGAAATTAGTTTTTTATGTTATTTTTGTATAGTTCTATATAAAAATATGGGTCTATGGCCGAAAAGGTAAAAATCGCAACAATTTTTTTCATTCAGTGAGGTAAATTAGTTCAATTTCGGGACCATTTTTAAATTATTATTATTATTTCAAAAAGATAATTTAATCTAGTTTCTAAAAATATATGCATGTTGGGCACTTCTCATACAAACAGTAGCTTAAAATATATCTTTACGTCGGCGTAATCAACGTAAATCTCCGAACGCATCCTATTTCGCTTCATTAAATACATTAAATAATGATTATTAACATGCTTTTACATATAATATTTACTATATACGTCCTAAAAAAACAAATGAATGTAATTAAAACAAAATAATTTTTTGCTAATGTATCACGAGCACGCGGGCTAATCTCAACATCAACAATTTATTTAAGAGGCCTTATTCCTTTTAAAATAGTGATCGTTTTAGACATTTTTCTATACGATCAAACATGTTTCTTTACATTTTATTGGTGTTACTACCTAGAACAGGGCTATTGGGATTTATTGGTATATATTTGAAAC
This sequence comes from Apotomis betuletana, assembly GCA_932273695.1. Classification (NCBI taxonomy): domain Eukaryota; kingdom Metazoa; phylum Arthropoda; class Insecta; order Lepidoptera; family Tortricidae; genus Apotomis; species Apotomis betuletana. The sequence goes on from OW026322.1 coordinate 10,388,380, forward strand.
CTACAGTTTGAATTTTTCATTGATCATTTTTATTTCGAAATCTACTCGAAATTGACAAAATTTACGCTGAAAATTAGTTTTTAGGGTTCCGTACCTCAAAAGGAAAAAACGGAACCCTTATAGGATCACTTTGTTGTCCGTCTGTCCGTCTGTCAAGACCCTTTTTCTCAGGAACGCGTGGACGTATGAAGCTGAAATTTATATCAATTACTCAGGTCTACTGTCCCTTGAAGCTGTGAAAAAATCAAACTTCTAAGCCAACGCAATCAAAAGATACAGCCGTTTATGCCGCAAATTTTCGACACTTGCAAGGGAATCAAAACCTACAGGGTGCTTCCCGTGAACTCAGAATCTTGAAATTTGGTACGAAGCAACGTCTTATAGCATAGATAAAGGAATAATTACGAAAACCATAATTTTTTTTTTTAATACCTAACTTTGCACCTAATTTGCAAATTTTCGACACTTGCAAGGGAATCAAAACCTACAGGGTGCTTCCCGTGAACTCAGAATCTTGAAATTTGGTACGAAGCAACGTCTTATAGCATAGATAAAGGAATAATTACGAAAACCATAAATTTTTTTTTTAATACCTAACTTTGCACCTAATTTATATGGGGCGCTATACATACCAGGTGCAAACTTAACTTAACCACTTAGGGATGGAAAGTGTTTGTACGGAACCCTCGGTGCGCGAGTCCGACTCGCACTTGGCCGGTTTTTTTTTAACTTATTTTCGACTGCACGCAAAAAAAGCATGAAAAAGCTATGTTACTTCCTAGAACTCGGGGAAAAGTATTATTCACTTCAAAAAGTTGGTTGAAATTATCAATATATTTGTCATAATATGAAAAAAATAAATTTCAAGAGGAATAAGGCCTCTTAAGTTACTATTTGTATGAAGAGTGTCCAATATGAATATATTTTTAGAAACAAGATTAAATTTGCTATTTTGCAATATTTTTGTTAGTTGCAAATATTCAGGAAATATAACTAATTTATCTCCCTGAATAAAAAAAACTAGTTGTGATTTTTACAATTTCGGAAATACAACCATATTTTTATATGGTACTATGAATAAATAACATGAAAAATGAATTTCTGATATGTTTTTTACACGAGAATGACACCACACAAGTCCTAGTAGCGTTATCTGATCAGTAATATAAAAAGAAAAAGAGGACTCCTTTGTCCTATTCACCCCGCTTTCCCGCCGCACAGGGGACGAATCTGACTTCCCTCCACATCTGAAAATAATCACCGCTGAATACTTTACCTGAGGTAGAAATTTCGTGGTTGTATCCCGATGTACACAATTTCGCGACTTAGCAAAATGTACTAGAACACGCAGGCTAAGCTTAACATCAACATTTTTTTCAAGGTACTTTTTGTATGAGATGTGCCCAATATGTCTAAATTTTAAAAACAAGATTAAATTTGCTGTTTAGTTATATTTTTTTAAATTGTAAATATTCAGAATAGATAACTAATTTATCGTTAAAATAAAAAAAAACTTGTTGTGATTTTTACCTTATCGGCAATAAACCCAAATTTTTATATGAAACTATTCTTAAATAACATGCAAAATTAATAGCTGATATCTATTTTACACGAAAACGATGTCGCACAAGCCCTAACAGCTTTAACTGATCAGTAATGAAAAAAAGAAAAAGAGCAGTACTTGGTCCTCTTTGCCCCGCTCTCCCCTGTGTGGTGACAGGGGACGAATCTGACTTCCCTCCACATCTGAAAATAATCACCGTGGAACGCTCCATGTGTAGTAGAAATTTCATGCTTGTAACCCGATGCGCACAATTTCGCGGCTTAGCAACTCTACTAATTGTCCGAGCACAAATGGAAACAAGTAACAAAAACAATACAAACAAATTAATTTAATTTTTCGACCTTTTTTCGATATTTATGACCTTAGTATCTTATTCCAATGAGTTAGGATATTGCAATGTCAACCTTGTGACTTAGAAAAAACATTTGAAACAAGAAGATTTTTGTTTCCATTTTTTTGTCTCAAAGTGAGCATCTATACGCTTTGTGTGATCATGTTTACAAGATAAGCGCTCAAAACATAAAAAAAAAACAACTTTACAAAGGGTCGGGCTATCACACAACTAGGGAATGGAAACCGGTATATTTCATACACAAATTTACCGGTTTGCATTCCGTACACACAACTCGCGTTACTTGAAGTATTACAGAATTAAAACATTAAAAATACTAATTCAACTTGTGGGTATTTTTCATATGTCGTCTTAAATAGTTTCTAGTAGCGCCCCTGTAACTGCAAGTGTCGCAACCGAATGGCTTTTGGCCGGAGTGCCGGGACATTAGGTGAGACTTCAGATGACTTGACCGAGTAGTCTTGTAGTCACAGATGTTGCACTCGAAAGGCTTCTCGCCAATGTGTGTTCTAAGGTGAGTTTGTAAGTGACTGCTACGGCTAAACGCGGAACTACACTGACTACATTTGAAAGGCTTCTCGCCAGTGTGTGTTCTAAGGTGGCTTTGTAAATCATTGCTTTGGCTAAATGCAGAAATACACTGACCACATTTGTAAGGCTTCTCACCTGTGTGTGTTCTAAGGTGACGTTGTAAATCACCGCTTGTGGTAAATGCAGAACTACACTGACTACATTTGAAAGGCTTCTCGCCAGTGTGTGTTCTAAGGTGGCGTTGTAAGTGACTGCTTTGGCTAAATGCAGAACTACACTGACTACATTTGAAAGGCTTCTCGCCAATGTGAGTCCTTATATGATACTGTAAATGTTGAGGATTTTTCGTTGCATACTCACATGCGTCGCAAGCAAAGTATTTACCGCCATGTCGGCTCTTCTCATGCTCCAGTAGAAGCAACTTCGTATTAAATATACAAGTACATGTGAAGACCTTGTTGGTTCTGTGGCTCATACTAGCGTTCATCAGCATGTGAGTGTTAATGTGTTTCTCTAAATCAGATTTAATATTGAAGCCCTTTCCGCACTGGTCGCATTTTAAGTTAGTTTGTCCATTCGAATTATCTATTTTAATATTTGAGTTTCTGACCGCAGACTTCTCAGGAGATACTTCTTGTAGATCAGTGGTTGAAGGCAAATTTTGTGGGGCTGCAGAAGACTCTTGAATCTCTTTGATAGAAGTATTTTTCGCATTTTTCCTCGGTTTGTTTTTTTTGTCTAGTATTGATCTTGAAGACAAATCTTTTGAAGCTACAGATGACTCTTGAATCTTTTTGAAAGAAGTATTGTTCGCATTTTTCCTCGGTTTGTTTTTCTTCTCTTGTATATCAGCATTTGAAGGCAAATCTTGTGAGGATGCAGAAGACTCTTGAATCTTTTTGAAGGAAGTATTTTTAGCATTTTTCCTCGGGTTTTCTTTCTTTTGTATATCAGCACTTGAAGGCAAATCTTGTGAGGCTGTAGAAGGCTCTTGAATCTTTTCAGCAGAACTATGCTTAGCAATTTTTTCGCTCGGTTTTTCTTTCTTCTCTTCAACTGGAGCTTTCCGTTTATTTGTTTTTGCTGATTCGGTGTTCTTCGCTGCAAGTAGGCGAGCTTGACCTGAAAAAAAAAAGAAACATTTTAATTGACTTTTTATTATAAAAGACCAACTTTAGGCTCACGTTATCGTACATAAGGCATTAACTAAAAGAAAATTGGCTTATCCTGTATTAGTTTCCAGTTATTTATCTATAGTAAATTACCATTATGTGATACACTTCAATAGGTATTAGAAAACAAGATGTTGAAACCAGCATTTTTTTAGCTGCCCGAAATGTGGCCTGTAGGCGAGAACAGCAGAAATCCGATATCTGGACATACAAAAGAAATTGAGACGATACAGACGCTTCTCTCGCTCGGTAAACTATTGTACATCAATTTGCAACTAGGTATGATGTGTCCGTGGTAAGGTCACAAATTCACCTCACCATCACCGCGTAGTGTCATCACCATCACTATTTCACGAGCTAATGCCTACCTCGCCACATATTTCAAAATGATCTTACTATAATTAAATATGAAGGGTCAATCTTACACAAATCGACCTAGTCTTAAACTAAGCAAAGCTTGTACTAGACGACGATATACATCATATATATTTATTTATTTATCGTATGGCATTACAAAACACTGGATCAGTAAAAAACAATCAAATTATTTAGGAAGAGAGAAAAACTATATTTAATTAGAATTTTGCCCGTTTCAGGTAGACAGCTGCCGCGTTGGAGATGTTCTCGAAGTCACCTGAGTGGCCTGTGTATTTGTGTAATACATAACGTTTGATACCCAAATATTTGCCCTGGAAGGTATTCTAACCCAGGACCTGAGGCCTGCGGGCGTAGTAGCTCAATTTGGTGCAGGGGCGTGTCCAATCTGTATGTAGTACTCTTATGGATCGCACAATGATCGGTAATGTTAAGATCAGATCCACTATTCGTAAACTATCGTAAGTTTTCAAAATCTTATGTTTTAATCTTTTGTTTAAGCTTTTATTTACTTTCACCTGTCGCGTTGTAATGGGATTTTGCAAGTTAAATTTGACCCCCTTTTCGGTTTCCGATTGAGCTGAAATTTTGCACGAATATGCAAATCACGTGACAATGCAATATTATGATGACGTGGAGCTGATCTGATGATGGAGCTGGAAGGTGGCCATAGGAACTCCGTAATAAATGAAGCAATCATATCGAGTTTGGGCTCTCTAGAATCGTCTCTGTGAGCAATTGATGGATATTCAAAGAAAAGTACAGTCGGCTAGAAAAATTTGTCACAAAAATTAAATTTTAGACAGAAACACTCATTTATTTAAATAAAGCGATTGTTTTTAGTAATATTATTTTCGGATACGTCCGGGTAAAAATGCGAGTTACGCTTAATGTTTGTATGTGAGGTGTGACTGAAGTCGACGTTCTGTAACGAACTGTGCTAGATTTGCTGGAGGCGAAGAAAAAATAAGGAGTTAGAAGTGGTGGTGGTGAAGTTAGTAGTGGTCCAAAATAGAAGAGGACGGATGATGGACACCTGATGCGACATGATGCTTTCTTTGTGAACATCCTAGAAGGCAAAGTGGACGGGAAAAGAGGCAGAGGAAGACCAAGAATTAAGTTTTTTAGTCAACTGAAAGAGAAAGTGGGCACTATGTCGTATCAGGATACCAAAACACTATCAAGAAATAGGGAAGAGTGGCGATTACTCCACCGACAAGAGCGAAGCTCTTAAATTATGAATGAATGAATGAGAAGTGGTGGTGGGTATGATACCCAACATTATTGGCGAGATCAAAGAACACGACTCCGCTGGCTGGGTCACTTGTCATTGGCGTATCTAAGATTTTTTTTCAGACGGGGTCTGGGGACCTCGCCATGAGATGAAGCCATGAATTTCTATCGGAAATCCATCGTCCTGGGGTAGGCATACCCTAGGCATATAGGGTAGGTACCATATTGTGGTGGGACGTGCTCACCACAATATATCATAGATAATGGTTTACCGATAGAAATTCATCGCTTCGTTATGGGTGTATAGTGCCTTGATGTGTGGTATAGTGATATAGTGCCATTTAGGGGATGGGCACGACCCATCCGGCCACCCCCTGAATACACCTATGCCTGGAGAGGAAGCGGGCTGTTAAGAGCGTCCCCGGGGGTGAGAGTCAGAATGGCGGAACCATCAAAGATTTGTAGAACAAAAAAAAGGACTTCAAATGTACAATACAATACAACAATTCTTTATTGCATATCAACAAGAAAAACGTTACAATTGAAACCTTATATTATAAATGACATCGAGCGATCTCTTCCAGACAACCTTAGGGTAGAGGATTGTGCAAGAATAAACAATAAAAGAGTAGGTGGTGAGATAAAAAAATCAGCAACATAAAGAACATACATATTATAATTTATATTACAAAATGTACTATTTAGCATCTACTTTAAACAAGTTTAAAACTTTAAAAATATCAAAACAAAATATGAACTTATAAATGCGCAAGTGCTGTGATTTAATGGCCAATCACAGTGATCGTACATTTTCTAGCATTTCTGGTGCAGTGCTAGGGTTGTCACTAGTGCTCAATATTAAATTGTTGAACCAAGAATCAAATAAAAATAAAATAGCGATCGGAAATACAGAAAATATTTGCAGAACATGTAAAGCCCAACCCGATATGCATAATGAAATGAAGAGTACATAAAGAAATAAGAGTAATTTACTGTATGAGAAAATCTAATGCAGTCGCAATAAAAATAATCGCAAATTAATCGTCAGCATACCCTCTGAACAATTAGAGTAGGTACCTAATAAATGTAATACACAATTATAATAACTGATTAAGTAAAAAAAAGTGTTTCATGTTCAACGACAACATAATATGACATTATTTTAAACGTCAATCATATTATACACGTCGACAACCCTAGGTCGATTGTCGACCAAAAATGCTAGAAAAATTACTGGCAATCACACTTCCAAGTACAGTCAGCATCAAACGTATATCATCTGACAATATTACAACTGTCATAATGTTAAATTACATACTAAATTAGTTGTAATTTTTTAAAATATCCGAAATCCACTTGTGAGTTTATCTTGTAAACATGACCGAGAAAGCAAAAATTAACAGTAGTATTTTCTATGTAATACTCAGACTCAAAGATTTGTTGGAAAAGTGTTACTCTTGGACTTCATTAATGTTCATAATAATTAATCACTACATAGTATAAAATAAGTAATAAGTGGCTTCCGGCTGTCTGTCTGTCTATTCCTATGTATGCTTACATCTTTAAAACTCTCGCAACGAGTTTTGATGCGCTTTTTTTAATAGATAGTGATTCAAGAGGAAGGTTTATATGTATAATACACAGTTCATACACGCATAATCGCCGCCTCATCTTCACGCGGGTGCAATACTGATAGCATTGCACCCGTGTGAAGATAGGGCGGGTCGGTAGTTGAATATAAAATATTATGATTATTTAAATTATGAGACTAACAATGTATTTAACGGTAGATATAGAGTTTAGTATTTAATTATTTTAATTTATTTATCTATAAACCGCAGGACCGGTCATGGTGGCGTTCTCTGGGGGAGGCCTATGTCCAGCAGTGGACGTCATTTGGCTGATAATGATGATGATCTATAAACCAATTGTGCAGTATTTTAATGTTAAGTATTTTATTTTATTATTATTTTTATGTTGATATTATATTCATATAAAATGTGAAATGTGACTGAATAAATGAACTGAACTGAAGCCCAAATGGAAATTAGTAACAAAAACAACACAAACAAATTTAATAATTTATCGACCCTTTATCAAAATTTTATGGCCATATGCCAAAGTATCGTATTCCAATGAGTTAGCATATTGCAATTTCAACCTTCACTTAGAAAAGATATTTGAAACAAGAAGATATTTGTTTGCGTTTTTAAGGTTCCGTATCCCAAGGGTAACGGGTCCCTATTTACTAAGCGTACGCTGTCCGTCTGTCTGTCACCAGGATGTATCTCAAGAACCGTGACAGTAGTTGAAATATTCACAGATGATGTGTTTCTGTTGCCGCTGTAACAACTAATACTAAAAACAGAACAATATAAATATTTAAATGGGACCCCACGGCAAACGTGTTTAATAATATGACGTTTTTTGCTCGAAACTGTCACTACAACTACTACTGTCAAACTGTGACTAACTATCACTGTTCATGATATACAGCCTGTTACAGTAGAAATTGCCGCTTTAGCAACAAATACAGAAAACAAAAAAAAAGTAAAAAAATAGGTTATGTGTTACGGAATCCTCGGTGCGCGAGTCCGACTCGCACTTGGCAGGCCGGTCTGCCCTAAAGTGATCTTCTACACAGTTGTAAATCAATCACTTTGTGTGGTCATGTTTACAAGATAAGCTCTCAAGACATAAAAAAATAACTATACAAGGGTTGGGTTACTGCATACAACTAGAGATTGCAAACCAGCATATTTGCTACACAAATTTACCGGTTTGCATTCCCTACACACAACTCGCGTTACTTGAAGTATTACAGAATTATAACATTAAAAATACTAATTCAACTGTGGTTATGTTTCATATGTTGTCTTAAATAGTCTCTAGTAGCGCCCCTGTAACTGCAAATGTCGCAACCGAATGGCTTTTGGCCGGAGTGTCGGGACATTAGGTGACGCTTCAGAGAACCTGACTGAGTAGTCTTGTAGTCACAGATGTTGCACTCGAAAGGCTTCTCGCCAGTGTGTGTTCTAAGGTGAGTTTGTAAATTTCTGCTATCGGTAAATGCAAAACTACACTGATTACATTTGAAAGGCTTCTCGCCAGTGTGTGTTCTAAGGTGCTTTTTTAAGTGACTGGTTTGGCTAAATGGAGAACTACACTGATTACATTTGAAAGGCTTCTCGCCAGTGTGTGTTCTAAGGTGTCTTTGTAAATTAATGCTTTGGCTAAATGCAGAACTACACTGACTGCATTTGAAAGGCTTCTCGCCAGTGTGTGTTCTAAGGTGACGTTGTAAATAACCGCTTGTGGTAAATGCAGAAATACACTGACTACATTTGAAAAGCTTCTCGCCAGTGTGTGTTCTAAGGTGATCTCGTAAATGACTGCTTACTCTAAATGCAGAACTACACTGACTACATTTGAAAGGCTTCTCGCCAGTGTGTGTTCTAAGGTGACGTTGTAAATTACTGCTTTGGATAAATGCAGAACTACACTGACTACATTTGAAAGGCTTCTCGCCAGTGTGTGTTCTAAGGTGACGTTGTAAATTACTGCTTTGGATAAATGCAGAACTACACTGACTACATTTGAAAGGCTTCTCGCCAGTGTGAGTCTTTATATGATCCTGTAGATTTCGAGCATATTTCGTTGCATACTCACATGCGTCGCAAGCAAAGTATTTACCGCTATGTCGGCTCTTCTCATGCTCCAGTAGAAGCAACTTCGTATTAAATATACAATGACAGGTTGTACACGTGAATACCTTGTGGGTTCTGTGACTCGTACTAACGTTCATCAGCATGTGAGTGTTAATGTGTTTCTCTAAATCAGATTTAATATTGAAACCCTTTCCGCACTGGTCGCATTTTAAGTTAGTTTGCCCATTAAAAGTATTTATTTTAATATAGGAGTTGCTGACAGCAGACTTCTCAGGAGATACTTCTTGTAGATCAGTGGTTGAAGGCAAATTTTGTGGGGATGCAGAAGACTCTTGAATCTCTTTGAAAGAAGTTCTTTTCGCATTTTTCCTCGGGTTTTCGTTCTTTTGTATATCAGCACTTGAAGGCAAATCTTGTGTGGCTGCAGAAAGCTCTTGAATCTTTTCAGTAGAACTATGCTTTGCAATTTTTTCGCTCGGTTTTTCTTTCTTCTCTTCAACTGGAGCTTTGCGTTTATTTGTTTTTGCTGATTCAGTGTTCTTCGCTGCGAGTAGGCGAGATTGACCTGAAAAAAAAAAAGAAACATTTTAATTTTTTTTTTAATAAAAGACCAACTTTAGACTCAACGTTACTGTTATTGTACATAATGCCTTAATTAAAAGAAAATTGGCTTATCCTGTACTAGTTTCTAGTTATTTATCTATAAGAAAATTACCATTATGTGATATATTATAATAGGAATTAGAAAACAAGATATTGAAACTAGTGCCTGTGAGCTTTCGTTACAGCTCAGATTTGTAATTTTTTAATTCCCTGATTATTGAAATTTTAAAAACTGCATCGACAAAAAAACTGTATTTCTACATATCGAATCTACTCAAAAAATTTCACGAAAATCGGGTGAGAAATGTGGCCTGTAGGCGAGAACAGCAGGAAATCCGATATCTGGACATACGAAAGAAATTGAGACGAAACAGACGCTTCGTTCGCCCGGTAAACTATGGTACATCAATTTGCAATCTAGGTATGATTGTGTCCGTGGTAAGATTTCAAAATGATCTTAGCATAAATAAATATTAAGGGTCAATCTTACACAAATCGACCTAGTCTTAAACTAAGCAAAACTTGTACTAGAAGACGATATACATCATATATATTTATTTATTTATCGTATGGTATTACAAGAACTTAGACTGCATAAAACTTGGATAGAAGGACTTAAAGCTTCAAATAACACTACGGGTAATAGAAATAAAATACTTCAACTCTATCAAATGAAATAGCGTCCAATATTGTAGACATAGAGGAGGCTGAAGTAGTGAAGGGAATAACTAGATTGAAATCTGAAAAAACCCAGGACCTGATAAAATATCTAACGAAGCCCTAAAGCTGGGAGCTCCCTCTCTAGTGAGCCCTCTAACACTGCTCTTTAACCTGGTGCTGAAAACGGCGACTACACCAAAACAGTGGACCGAGTCGGACATCATTTTATTGTATAAAAAAGGAGACCCAAATGATATAAACAACTACCGACCAATAAGCCTACTTTCTTCAATATACAAACTATTCTCATCAATTCTAGAAAAGAGAATTAGAGACACAATAGAAAACCAACAGCCCGTAGAGCAGGCAGGATTTAGAAGAGGATTCTCTACTGTGGATCATATCCACTCTATTGAAATGATAATAGACAAATACCAAGAGTTTCAAAGGCCGCTCTACATTGCATTTGTCGATTATCGAAAAGCATTTGATACTTTGCATCATCAGTCAATTTGGGAGTGTCTAGAATCGCAAAATGTTGAAAAAGGATATTTGAAGATACTAAAATATCTATATGGAAACTGTAGCAGTAGAATTAGACTGGAGACGAGTGGACCCTCAATACCCATAAGAAGAGGTGTAAGACAGGGCGATCCCATCTCCCCAACTATATTTATAGCAGTGCTACAAGGAGTCATTGGACAACTACAATGGGAAAGAGTCGGTCTAAATATAAACAATAAATATATTAGTCACTTGAGGTTTGCCGACGACATAGTGTTGATGTCTGAAAGTAAAATGGAGCTGCAGTCGATGTTAAACGATCTTGACGCCGCAAGTCTACAGGTAGGACTAGAAATTAACCGCAGTAAAACCAATATTATGACAAACTACCTGAAGTCTCCTGTGTACTTAAACAATGAAGCGCTGGAGTACGTTGACACCTACATATACTTGGGTAAACAATTATCGTTTGAAAAGCAAAGAAATGAACAAGAAATAGAAAGGAGAGTTTCGAATGCTTGGAAGAAATACTGGAGCTTAAAAGAAATTATGAAAAGTGACATGTCGACCAAAATAAAACAAAAAGTTATGGATACCTGCATATTGCCATCTTTAACCTACGCTAGCCAAACGTGGAAGTTCACACATCAAGCTAAAGCAAAAATCAGGACGTGTCAAAGAGGAATGGAAAGAAGTATGTTAAACATCAAAAGAATTCAAAAAATACCCCATAGAGTAATTCGAAAGAAAACAAAAGCTACTGACGCTTTGATCCATTCCAAAAAGCTTAAGTGGCGCTGGGCTGGACACATAGCCAGACTGACAGACAACCGATGGACCGCCAGGACAACATCCTGGAAGGGTCCATCAGGCACCAGAAAGAGAGGTAGACCAGCTGCCCGGTGGACTGACGATATCAAACAAACGGCTGGCGAACAATGGATAGAGACAGCAAAAGACAGAGACACCTGGAAATCTCTAAGGGAGGCCTTCACCTTCGAGCGAGGGGTTCTTACATAAATAGAAAATTGTAATACCTATAAGTTTTATTTAATATAAGTTTTTTTTTTAAGTATAAGAAAATTAGAAATAAGTTTATTTTTTGTATTGTTTTAGTACCCAAGTAACAATAAGTTCTATAACCAGGGCGTTATGTCACCAAACAGTGATATAGTCGGCCTATACTGGTATCCATTGTGACTGCTTGCACTATAAAGGTGTTTAACGGAGCGATTTAATTCTATAAATTAAAGAGCAATTAAGTTCTATATTTTAGCTCTAAGAACGCTTACAGGACCATACAAAAGAATCTTTAAAGTGTTGCACTTTACTAGATATTTAAAAAGCTGCTATGGTACTATTTAGTACTGTAGATGAACTTACTGACACTTTTATGTATCCATTTAGCACTAAAACTGCGTCAAAATGACTTTAACAGTACTGGCACTGTAGCAGTGATGAAAACATTGTTATAGGATCAATTTGCACTATAAAAGTACTCTGTACAAGCATTACGTAATGTTATGGCTTCTTAAAAGCTTTCTAAACATCGCTATGGGGCTAGTTCTGTAAAAGTGATGAACACTTTTCTATAGCACTAATTAGTACTATAGCGACTCCTAGTGCAGTTGCTAAATAACTTAAATTCTAAATAGTCCTTTAAGTGAATTTGTGTTACTGCTACGGGACTGCAACAGCACTTTACTAGATATTTAAAAAGCTGCTATGGTACGATTTAGTACTGTAGATGAACTTACTGACACTTTTATGTATCCATTTAGCACTAAAACTGCGTCAATATGACTTTAACAGTACTGGCACTGTAGCAGTGATGAAAACATTGTTATAGGATCAATTTGCACTATAAAAGTACTCTGTACAAGCATTACGTAACGTTATGGCTTCTTAAAAGCTTCCTCAACATCGCTATGGGGCTAGTTCTGTAAAAGTGATGAACAGTTTTCTATAGCACTAATTAGTACTATAGCGACTCCTAGTGCAGTTGCTAAATAATTTAAATTCTAAATAGCCCTTTAAGTGAATTTGTGTTACTGCTACGGGACTAAAACGTGACATAAAAGAGTTAAAATTATGAATTAATGGACTAATTAGATCTGTAGCAGTTTTTTATTATCAATTATATCACTAGTAAAAATATGGCCGCTATTTACGCCATGATAGCACATATTAGGAGACGGATGGAGCCAATGTGTACTATAGCAGCCATAGTCTTAAATTTATTGATTTTAATTTAATTAAAACAAGATTATTAACAGGGCGCATTGTCAAATTTGAAATCAGCATAATGGATTTAACAATACATTTTTTTTCGCAAGTGCTGATATCCTTCTGATTACACGTTACGTTAAGTAACAATGGAGCATAAATAACTTATCGATATTTATTTCTTTCAATACCACGATGGCATAACACATCTAAAGAATAAAATGGGAAACAGTTTTGACGACAAAAAACACTGGAATCGATTACAGTGCAGAGCAGCACTATAAACATGTTTTGGTTACTTTTATAGCGCAAATTCGTGACATAATAGTTCCTGACAGCACTATGTTAGTACTAAAAAGCGTTTCACGACACTTTTATACTTCAACAACAGAGCTGATTTATCACCGCGCGAGTCTTTATGTAATGTTTATAGAATTAATCAGTGATAAAACTAGGGCCTCTTTGGGGTTTTGTAAGCATTAACAACACCATTATAGTGCTGATCATGAACACTATTTGGCACATCCTAAAACGTTCCCAGGACTTTTATAGTACCAAATTTTGTTACTTGGGTAAGAAATACAAGGCTTTTTTATTTTTATTTATTTATTATGGTATTACAAAACACTGGATCAGTAAAAACAATCAAATTATTTAGGAAGAGAGAAAACCATAGAATTTTCGCCGTTTCAGGAAGGCAGCTGCCGCGTTGGAGATGTTCTCGAGTCGCCGAGTGGCCTGTGTATTTGTGTAATACATAATGTTTGATACCCAAATATTTGCCCTGGAACGTATTCTAACCCAGGACCTGAGGCCTGCGGGCATAGTAGCTCAATTTGGTGCAGGGGCGTGTCCAATCTGTATGTAGTACTCTTATGGATCGCACAATGATCGGTAATTTTAAAATCAGATCCACTATTCGTAAACTATCGTAAGTTTTCAATATAATGACCCGAGGTACCGGAAGTCGGAGAAGACTGGTAGGGATACACCATCCAAGGCAATATGGGAAAAACTGGATAAGCCGCTGAAATCGCAGAACAAGTGCTCAGTTTTGGTTCTACTTATTTTTAAGCCTACGTTCTCCAGTCTGCTCTGGACCTCACGAGCATTATCCCCGACAAGAACAACGTTGTCGGCAAACAGCATACACCAGGGTGCTTCCTCCTGGGCCCTGTTTAATAAACATTACAAATTGTAAATTGTAACTTGTAAATACAAGTGACAAGTCTACAACTTTCTGTTTAATAAAAATTACAAGTTAAAAGTTTACTATGGTGGAAAATCTACAAAATTGTAGAATTGTAGCTACAATTCTACATATTTCTGTTTAATAAACATTTTCGCTTCACAAGTGACAATTTAAATATTTGTAGGAAAAACTGTTTTATTAAACGCACAATTTGTAATTACAGGTTTACATATATTGTAAATTGTAGAATAATTTCGACAGGTGTCGCGTCGCCTGTCAAACCATTACAAGTTTTGACCTCTGCCTAATACTGACACAAGGAAAAAATATTTGTACACAAAAATGATACTGACAAGTAGCGATAGTAGTGAAAGTAGTGATGATGGACATATGTGATTGAAGGACGACCACGATTTTTTCGTATAAGGGTAACTTCACATTAAATGTAACTGATTAAACATTTAAAGAAAAATTTCGTGTGAGTATAACTACCGTCGAATACTAGGGTGGCAGATGCACGTGGTGTAACTAAAGGTACATAACTGCATAAACAATGAATCTAGACTTGTGGTCAGTACATTGTTTGGAGGAGAGGTTCGCTACAATTTAATGTAAATTGTAATCTACAACTACAAATCTGTAACTACACATTTGTCAGAATTCTACAGGCGTTTTTTACATATGTAAGCGTTTATTAAACAACATCTACAATTACATAAATTGTAGAGTTTTTACCTGTAAATTTCTTACATATTTGTAACGTTTATTAAACAACACTTGTAGCACAAGTTGACAAATTTGTCACTTTTTACAAAATTGGACTTGTAACTTTTATTAAACAGGGCCCTGTATGTCTGATGTTAGAGCATCCATAACTAGGAGGAACAAATACGGACTTAAAGCTCACCCCTGGTGCAAACCTACAGCCACGTTGAAATCGCCAGTTACTCCAGCTTCGGACCGGACGTGAGTACTAGCTCTATCATAAAGGTTAACTGGAAGAGATCCCTTAAAGGGATAAGTTCGCCTTTGTACCTATATGTTATTTGTAATAGATGTATTTTTTAACTGTTTTTGTGTACAATAAAGTGTTTACTTACTTACTTACATCGCCTGAACAAGTCGAACATCGTGCGTGTAAAGCGCACATCCTAATGCTATGGCTATGGCTAATGCGCATAAGCATTTCAAAAACATATATGACGCAGAGGGCGCTGCAATAGCGTAAAGAATTAAGGGATAAAAGATTTGGTGTGATTGACGTAGCGATCTAATAGCTCAGTTGGAAGAGCAATGCGCCGGAAACGCAGAGGTCCGCGGGTTTAAATCCCGCTTACATTGTAGTAGATCGCATTCAATTTTTCTTTCTTAATTTACCTTTGTGTCATTATATTAATTTATTATATTTATAAAAATAAAAATGTGGTATTACCACATAAAAAATATGAATCGATAAAAAGATTCTATACAAATAAGTCGAACATACTTCTCTGGCACACCTTTCCCTTTCATAGCCCAGCACAGAACCTTACGGGGGACCCTTATCGTATGCTTTTTCCAGATCTATGAACACCATATGCAAGTCCTTTTGTGCAAGTCGGTATTTTTCGCAAAGTTAGTGGTGTGCAAATATGGTGTCCATAGTTCCCGCCCGGCATAAACCCAAATTGGTTCTGTGTTACCTCACTTTCTTCTCTTATTCGTTTCGCTATCACTTTCTCCCATATCTTCATATTATGTGACATGAGCTTTATTCCCCGATAGTTGTTGCAATCCTGTACGTCACCTTTATTCTTGATGATGGGCACTAGTGAACTGTTGCACCATTCCTCAAGGATGACCTCTTTTTGCAATAACTTATTAAAGAGCAAACTCAGTCATTTCCATCCATCCACTCTCAAAAACTTCCATACTTCCGCTGGTATTGGTATACCATCTGGCCCAACTGCCTTTCCATTATTCGTACTCTGCAGTGCCATCTTCACTTGCTTTATACTACTCTATACTTACCATGCCTATATTACTGGAGCAATGATAAAAAACCGGCCAAGTGCGAGTCGGACTCGCGCACCGAGGGTTCCGTACAAACACTCCATCCCTAAGTGGTTAAGTTAAGTTTGCACCTGGTATGTATAGCGCCCCATTTAATTAGGTGCAAAGTTAGGTATTAAAAAAAACTACTTACTAGATCTCGGTCAAAACAATTTTCGTTGGTAGTTTTTATAGTAATGTACATCATGTTTTTTTAGAATTTTCATTTTCTTATTTTAGAAGTTAGAGGGGGCGGGGGACCAACTTTTTTCAACTTTGGAAGTGTCTGTCACGCAAGCTATTCGGTTTAGAAAAAAAATATTTTAGAAACTTCGATATCATTTTAGAAGACCTATCCATAGATACCCAACACGTATGTGTTTGATGAGAAAAAAATTTTTTAAGTTTCAGTTCTAAGTATGGGGAGGCCTATGCTGAAAAGCAAGACAGTCAATGACTGTAGACAAAGGCTTATAATAAACAAATAAATAATAAATGGGGAGCCCCCAATATTTATTATTATTTTTTTAGTTTTGCATCAAAATCTTAATGCGGTTTACAGAATACATCTACCTACCAAGTTTCAACAGTATAGCTATTATAGTTTCGGAAAAAAATGGCTGTGACATACGGAAATGAAATGAAATGAAATGAAATAATTTATTCAGTAAGTAGGCCACAAGGGCACTTTTACAAGTCAGATTGTGAATCTACCGGCATTTCGCAAGAGGAGACCGCTGTTGAGAAGAAAGCCGAAAGAAACTCAACAGTAAGTCATTTTTTCGTAAATAATACTTAGAACAATTACATTACATTAGTGTTATAACTAATTATTACATGCGTACACGTATAGGAGATATATAGATACTCCAAATCAATGTTAGGTAGGAATATTAAAATAACACTTTAACTATCAATTTAAAATATTAAATATACCCAGAGATGTATAAAGTCTCTAGGTGTCACAAATGCAATAAAATACAATTACTTAATTAATTTAATTCCAAAGAGATGTATAAGGTCTCTAGGCGTCAACGTGAATAATCTACAATAGAGAATAATTATTAAACCTAAATTTCTTAGAGATGTATAAGGTCTCTAGGCGTCACAATATACAAAAAAGAAAAATAATAATGATAATAATAAATATGATAATAGTTAAATTTCATTCCTCAGAGATGTATAAGGTCTCTGAGCGTCATTGTACAGTACACTAAGTTTATTAGAGATGTATACAGTCTCTAAGTAAAAAATAATAATAATAACTTCAATCGAGTACAGGATGAAGTCTCTCACGTCAATTCAATAAACACTGGTAAGCAGTTACTACACGACTAATTTGGCCCTTGCTAGTATGAACAGACCGGACCCCACAAACGGCACCCGTTCACGAGCATGACGCATATCTCAGCCATCGCCTCCCTCAACCATATTATAGGGAAGGTTGCGACCCGATCAACGACGCCACCGTAAGCAAAGACCTTTAAGCGAGCATGACATGCTCACACTGCCGGGCATTCATCACTATAGCTATTTGCCCGGTGAGAAGGACGGACGGACAGACAGACGGACAGACGGACAGACAGACATGACGAATCTACAAGGGTTCCGTTTTTTGCCATTTGGCTACGGAACCCTAAAAACGACTCTATTAACAAGCGACAAGCGGGATCCTTTTGGTTGAAAACGTCACATATATTTTATGTGTGTAAACTAAGACAATTTAAACGGGATATGGCGTATATTCTTTATTTAAACCTTCCTGCCGTTTTAGAAATTTCACAATAACCGCTGTCACAGGTTAACTGCGAAAAACATTTTTTTTCAGTGGCAAAGTTATATTTCATTTGACTTTGAACACAAGTATTGTAAAAAATAGTTTACGTACAGTCTTTATATTTAAAAGTATAACTTAGAAATAATAAAATAAGGCAGACGGGGAGTTTTCTTTCCGTGGTTCTTTCTCCCCAGCAGTGAACAGCTGGTAAATTAAAAATAATTAATCCTCTGCTGTATCTTTACACATTAGGCCCATCTGGCATGTATGAACCTTTATTTTTTATTTACATTTATAAAATGGCTACCCATTATGCACAAATGTAACTGCTAATAAAATTTGTGTTTTTCACAGTCAATATTTGACAATGGTAACTGTAACAGTTACTGAAACATCAGAAAGGCTCAAATAATTCTACAATAATTTTTAGGGTGAATCAATTTTTAAGTTATTGTTTTTTTTTTTTTTTTACATATATAAAAAAACAGGACAGTGTTACCCTCCCACAATGTTGAAACTGTGTCATAGTAATCAAGTGCAATTTATAAGATCCTTAACTCCAAAAAATCTTTAATATTTAAGATTAGAAGTTAAGTTTTTTATGTATTTTGAATTTTCTGTGAAATAAACAGCAAAAATTTTAATTTTTTTTTTTTAAAGTGCACCATGTTACGCAAAATTTGTCCCTCGG
Source organism: Apotomis betuletana (assembly GCA_932273695.1). Classification (NCBI taxonomy): domain Eukaryota; kingdom Metazoa; phylum Arthropoda; class Insecta; order Lepidoptera; family Tortricidae; genus Apotomis; species Apotomis betuletana. Next base: position 10,406,959 of record OW026322.1, read on the forward strand.
ACAACCTAAGCATTTTTCTATGAAACAGTATGAAGATGTCACTTGTACAACGGGGACAGAGTAAACAACACAAAAAAGTTGATTCACCCTTTAACAGTAATATCAATATTTCGTTCAAACTTCACATTTTAAAATATAGAGTTTTATTACTTATACCTAATACCTTAACTATGAAAACATTGAAACTTTAGCAGTTACCTTTAGATACAACATAGAAATGTTGTCTTGAAGATGGGATTATTATTATCACACATCACTTTAACATGACAAGGAAGAACAACAAAAATTTATGGTAAGAATAAAATTAAATGGCACTTACTAATTTTCTTTTTCCTTGATTTTATTTCTGTTTGCTGAATGCCTGGCTGGTCGCTCAATCGATAACTGTATGTTTGAAGGCCAACTGTGTATGTCCGTGACTGTAGGTCCAGCATCAGGTGCTCCAGGACGACGGAGCAGGACCCGTTCAGTAACTGCGCATGAGTTTCTTCATCTTCTGTCTTCAGTAATGCTGCAACACAATGTAGAAAAACATGTCATAAGTAGGCTTATAATTATTTATTTAAAATTTAAAAAATACATAATTCAACTATTTAGCCTGTTAATGAACACAGATAGAAATAGTTCCTGGCCTAGGCCTTCAATTTTAAATGAAATTACTTAACAGTTGACCAAATCTATTTTCAGCAGAAAATAAGTAACATTTGCAATATATAATAATTTAAAACAAATGCAAGTGCCATTGACATCACAAAGTTGCTGACCAACCAACCTCGCAGCGTGTAGACCACGTCGCGCGGCTGCAGACGCTCCGGGCCCAGCACCAGCTCCTCCTTCACCACGTGGTCCTCGTAGAGCGCCGCCAGCGCGGCCTCACATTCCTCGTCGCCGTCACTGTCACACTCCGGTTCTAGCTTCACAGACGCTGCCTCCAGGTCGAGCGACATCCTCGGGGACTAGACCAGCGGCACGCGTCACGCGTGACGTAGTAGTGCCGCCCTATGAATGATACGGGGCCCCGGGTCACAAGGGCCGTCGTTGGGGACTCCCGATATGTGTTGATAAACAGTCTATTGATCTCTACACTACTGCACAAATGCACTATGTTCTGATTTTACACGTATGGATTTATTTAATGTAACGCATACTAAAATGTGGTGTGATTTTAAGTAACATTCTTGTACTTTTATAGCAATTTGATCGAAATTTAACCGTCTAGGGCGCCGAAAATCCAAAGTTCCAAAACACCATGCGAATTGCGATTGTCAATCTGACTTTGACAATGACAACTCAACTCATAGATCTTTTTTTTTTTTTTTTGTTTAATTCGTCCTTCCGGACAGGCTAAGACCATAGGCCATACTGCCTCTTCATTAGTTTATTTTATCTTCCATAAGTCATTTTCAGTAATAATGTCTTCAGTATTCTTCTTCTGCCTCTTCATTAGTTTATTTTATCTTCCATAAGTCAATTTCAGTAATAATGTCTTTAGTATTTCTTCTTCATAAATCCATTTTAAACATTTTCGAATCCATTTAGTAGACGCCGATTATTGGCCGCACATTATTGGCCCGTACCGATAATGCTCGACCCAATAATGTACATCCCAATAATGTACAGCCCAATAATCCGCGTCCATGATGGACGCGGATTATTGGGTTGAGCATTATTTGGCTGTACATTAGTGGTCCCCGCCCTAAGTAGCCACAAGCCCTAAGTTGTACCGCTGTCAATAGGCCAGCGAGGAGAACTCTGAACTCTTAATTCTCATTTCATTCAATCAATTCAATCCCATACGTTTGCTTACAGATATCCCGCACTTCAAAGAGGTGGTGATAATGGCGACGGTGTGCGACGCGTGCGGACATCGCACTAACGAGGTAACGTCGACCGCGGGAGCGAAGCGACTCCGTTTCAGCTTGGCCCAAATTCTTGAGATGTTTGGATGTCCGGATGATTTCCGGCTGTTCTCGTCTAGAGCTAGCATTTAATTCTGTTATTTTTTGATAACTATATGGTTTTTTTGTCGATTCAGATTTTCGATATTTTTCAAAATACTAATTTCGCTTCAGCTCACAGAACCGCTAGTATTTTTGTTTTGTTAACCCTTACATGCATGATGATGTATATCTACACGTTCCTGAAATGACAAATGACACAAGTCAAAATATGATCAAGATTGTCCCGAAGTCTCAAACTGACGTGGATTTTATGCTAATTACGTCATTTCAGAAATAAAATTAGTGTAATTTTATGCAATTAAGGTAGGGTGTTGCTTATTTTCGAACCCCGTACTCTCACCCCCTCATTCTGTTCTAGGACACGAAAAAACATCACAATTTTTTTTTTATTCAGTTTTAGGGGTCAAATTGGGCTATATAAGTTAAACAAAAGCTTGTAAAAAATTGTTGAAGTGAAAATTGGATTCATTAGTATAATACACTAGCTGTGCCCGCGGCTCCGCACGCGTGGATATCGGTCTGTGTCAGCTTTGCTTTATCACAGTTTCTTGATACCCCGCAGACAGGTACTCGATAGTCGTAGCACATGTTTGAAAACAGTTTGCACCTCATTCCTAAGTAGCGCCATAAGATCCAGGTGCAAACTTACTCAATCGAGTGTAGTGGCTACCCCTCCATTTATTGGTGATTTTTTATAGCCTATAATATGACCGGAGATTTTCCCGACAGATTAATTAAGTTTTCATCAAAATCCGTTCAGCCGTTTTCACGTGATGCGCGGTCAAATAAACAGACAAACAGACAAAATTCTAAAAACTGTTGGAACGTGTTCTGTTATCCATTCTCAGTATCCCCCGTCAACTTCTTTTCGAATATTTTCCATGTACAGACTTTTAACCCTCTTCAGCTTTATTATATGTATAGATAGATTACCTTACTTTTGATTTGTGTTCGTCAGGTGAAATCCGGAGGTGGCGTTGAAGAGAAAGGTGTTAGGTTCGAGGTCCGCGTGGCCAGCAAGGAGGATTTCTCAAGGGACATATTGAAGGTTAGTCCAGAGAAAGTGTCCTATAATCATCTTTGGATATCCATCTATCCCTGCACCAAAATTGGTTAAAATGTGTCCGGCCGTTTCGGCGTGATGCGAGGACAAAGGAAATTATGAAAACAGATGGCGCCAGGCTGGCGCGCTCATACAAAACAGATGACGATCCTGCATCACGCTATTAAGATTATTCCTGAAATCATGACCCCTCCATAGAAATATGATGGTCAATACAAATTTAGAATTTTGAATAGTATAGATATCGTCGTCTAGTACCCATAGTACTACAAGCTTTGCCTAGTTTGGGACTAAAGTTGAATTTTTAATTAGCGAAAGTAATTTGACAGATGTCGTAATTTATATTTTCGTTATTCAGAAATTATTTCTTAAAACAATGAATGAGAAAACACGTAATTGCTGATATTAAATAGACTTTTATTGATAAAAGGTGGTATGTTGAAACCAAATGAACTTAACACTTTCGACACCAGCAACCCGGTAGCCGGGCGCTCTGCTCGTAGTAAGTTTTCGCTACATACTGTTTTTCCCATGTTATTGGCTACGAGCGTAGCCCGTAGCGCTACGCGGGTAGCCCGTAGCGCTACGCGGGTAGCCCGTAGCGCTACGCGGTAGTGAATGTGTTAATCAAATCGCGCTCGTAAAAAATTGCGTCAGTTTACATCGACTAGTTAAAAATCCGACTTAGGTCGATTTGTGTAAGATTGTCCCTCCTTATTTTTTTTATTACGCGCCAGTCGGAGACGTGCAGCATGGAGATCCCCGAGCTGGACCTGGAGGCGGGCGGTTCACTACAGCTGAGGGGCTGCTGCGCGCCACCCGCGAGCAGCTGGGGGACGCGCCCGGCGTGTGCGGGGACGCGCCCGGCGCGCACGCCGCCGCCATGGACGAGTGAGTCGATACAGTCCACTAGTGTGGGGGCGGGGGCTGGAGGCGGGCGGTTCACTACAGCTGAGGGGCTGCTGCGCGCCACCCGCGAGCAGCTGGGGGACGCGCCCGGCGTGTGCGGGGACGCGCCCGGCCCACAGGCCGCAGCCATGGACGAGTGAGTCGATACAGTCCACTAGTGTGGGGGCGGGGGCTGGAGGCGGGCGGTTCACTACAGCTGAGGGGCTGCTGCGCGCCACCCGCGAGCAGCTGGGGGACGCGCCCGGCGTGTGCGGGGACGCGCCCGGCCCACAGGCCGCAGCCATGGACGAGTGAGTCGATACAGTCCACTAGTGTGGGGGCGGGGGCTGGAGGCGGGCGGTTCACTACAGCTGAGGGGCTGCTGCGCGCTACCCGCGAGCAGCTGGGGGACGCGCCCGGCGTGTGCGGGGACGCGCCCGGCCCGCAGCCCGCCGCCATGGACGAGTGAGTTGCAATACTAGTTTATGCTAATATATCTAATAATAATTTTATGTATTTAGTTACTAAGTCATGGGGTGGCAGAATAACAGCGTCGGTGACCAAGAGTCATATTGGCTCAGGCCCCGAGCATTAGCTGAGCCATCTACCTTTTCATTGTTTTGTATACCATACAACTGCTATTATACATGTTTTATAACCAAAAATGTACAAAAACAATGAATATTAAATGTACAATAACAATGTCTTATTATTATTATGCTACTGTTGCGTAATGCGTGGTATTATAACACGAGCGTGGTTTTATGAAACGAGCTGGAAGCAAGTTTCATAATTTTTTATACTTGGTAATTATAATATTACATAGAAAATCACAACAACACTCTTTTTAAACCTGTACTAAAATTCTATACTCTACGGAACTTTAATATTCATCAGACATCTCTATATCCAACTCACATCAATTTCAAAAAAAGAACATTAGCATAGTTTATGAAAAAAAAACACGCTAATGTTGCCTGATTGATCCTTGATCGATAAAAAGATTCTAAAAATAGTTATTTAATATTTTTTTGTCACAAGTTGCCCGGCGATTAACCTCAGTATCACCTGATGGAAAGTGACTACGGGGTCGAGGATGTAGCTCGCCGGTTCAGTTATAGCCTATTCAATCCTACCTTCCTTGAAGAGAGCCAAATTATAATTTTCTAGAAATACACACAATGGGAGCGAGTTCCATTCCATAGCGAGGTATTTCGATCTAAATAAATCAAACAACCTCACACAGATCGATCTACTCCCAAATTAAGCTCAAGAAAGCTTGTGTTATGGGTACTAGCCAACGATATACATACTTATGTACTTAAATACTTAGAACAACCATGACCCAAGCACAGATATTCGAGTTCATCACACAAATATTTGCCCTGGCCGGGATTCGAACCCAGGATCGCCGGCCCAGTAGGCAAGTGCTTGCAAACTGCGCCAAACGTGTCGTCATATGGTATGATATGGTAGATAAAGTTCCATTTGTTCCAGGTTCATATCGACGGTGGAACAGGTCCTGGAGTGCAGACGCGCGGTCACCATCATCCTGGACGACCCCGCCGGCAACTCGTATGTCCAGAGCCTGCGCGACGACGGACAACCAGATGAAGGTAATCTTTACTTATTTTCTCAAACATGCAATAAAATGTCGTCATAGCAGGCTGCGAAGTATCACGTTTCGGGCGGAACAACTCGAGAGAACTGTAAAGGAATTTCATACTAAATTGAAGACCTAGGCCGTGAAGCAATTTTTTTATGGTTCCGTACCCAACGGGACCCTATTACTGACACTTCGCTATCCGCCCGTCTGTCACCAGGCTGTATCTCAAGAACGGTGATAGACAGTTGAAATTTTCACAGATGATGTATTTCTATTGCCGTTATAACAACAAATACAGTAAACGGCGATAAAGTATGCACATCGGCAATCATCGCATTTCCGAATACAAACGAATGCTAATTTCCATGTACATCAATTATTAGATTAATCGTTCATCTGAATTTGAATTTAGAACTAAGTACTTTATTGTTGTTTTGTTTTGATTTCACGCGGAATATATAGAGCTGTAAAACTCGATGTAATTATATTTAATTATTGCTATGGTCTTGTTGGGGAAAAATAATATACATACATATATATGTTCAAAGTTCTTCTTGAAATTCCAGTGGCATCTGCAACTCTCTGTTGAACTTTCTTAAAATAATTACTTACATTAACATCCTCATGTTTTTTTAAATTGGTCGGCTTCAGTTACAAAATATTTATAAACATTGTAGATAATTTCGCGTGACTGGCAAAGTAACGGCTTACCTTTTTTTCCTATAGATGCCATAGTACAAATTTAATTTTGTAAAAGTTTTAGCAACTCTATATATATATTGACTTGGATATGCGACTGCACTCTCTCGCATTTGAACCACGACTGACAAAACAAACGTCATGGTGTGTGCGACACAGATATCGCTATACGAAGTCGAAATTAGCCGATTGCCTCTTTCCAAAGACCGATGTGCATTCTTTATCGCCGGTTACTGTACTAAAAATAATATAAAATAAATATTTAAGGGGGGCTCCCATTCAACAAACTTGTTATAGTACGGAACCCTTCATGCGCGAGTCGGACTCGCACTTGCCCAATTTTTTTAAACATGGCGTCTTTGTTCATGAACAGACTAAACAGCAAAATTTTTTTTTCAATTGTTTATTTTTTGTTTCCTTGCATATGTTTGAGAAAAGCACTATACATGCCTTAGCCGTGAAAAGCTTGCCGGCTTCGTATCACTATCCGTCTATACCTACTCACCCGACAAGCCCTTCTTACCGGCGGCGTCTGCAGTAACATACTATTATCTATACTAACAGATCGTCTTTGACATTTCATAAAGAGTAGCTGATTTGAACAAGCCTTCTTAAGCTTCATTTGGGACTAGGTTGATTTGTGTGAGGTTGTCTGGTATTTATTTTAGCTGTCATCAAAAACCGTATTATTTATAAATTTATGAAACATGTAACTGGTTGAAAAATTCAATGGACATCTGATTCGGTGGTCCAATTGGGAGGACGCCAGTGTTGGCCCGGAAAGCCGTTGGAAACGCAGGTTCGAATCCTGTCCGAATCATTAAATTTTTCAATTTTCGCTTCATTTGTAAACAAAAGGTAATGTCTCATTTTTTTTTATGTGGGTACACCACAATTTTGTTTAAGTGGTGCGGTAAGATGTGAATATTAACGTATTCACATAGAGGTCGCTAAGGTGTAAAAACCTTTCAAATAAAACGATGCAAAGATCGACACACAAAGCATAAGGAAAAATTCGTCAATCTTCCTGGAGCTAGGGTAGCGAAATGGTTAACGCGCTGGACCGGCAATCCTGAGGTACCGGGTTCGATTCCCGGTATCTTCCCCCAGGTAGCTCCTTTTTAAATGTTTCTTTAAGCTTTGATATTTGTATTAAAGGCCGTACCGTATTATTTACTAAGGTGTTTTGTGTCCAGGTCTGAAGATCACTCACTACGAGCGCTCCCACGAACAGAACGAGGTGCTCGGGCTCAACGACATGAAGGTGGAGGGCTACGAGCAGAGCTAGGGTTCCCGTCCTTGTTAGGGTTCCGTAAAAACTGGCCAAGTGCGAGGCGGACCGACGGTTCCGTACAAATACTTCCTGTAATGGCTTCTGAAAATTCTACATTTGTACTGATAATTATCAGTATGGAGAGGGGTCATGTTTTTAGGAAAATTCTATTTTGTATGGGCGCGCGGCACCGTTTTTTTTTTATGTCATAGGGGGCAAACGAGCAAACGTATCGCCTGATGGAAAGCGATTACCGTCGCCCATAAACACCTGCAACACCAGAGGAGTCACAAGTGCTTGCCTACCCGGAGGACGAAGATAGAATGCCTCTATGCTAGTAATTTCACCGGCTATCTTACCCCCACACCGGAACACAACAATGCGAACATTGCTGTTTGGCGGTGGGTTAGCAGGCAAGACGGTAGTAACAATATTGGACCAACAGGTGGCGCCAGGTTGACACTGACAGACGGACAGCGGATTCTTAATAATAGGGTCCCGTGTTTCACCCTTTGGGTACGGAACCCTATAAAACGGGACCATATTACGAAGCCTCAACCGTCACCAGGCTGTATCTCATGAACCGTGATAGCTAGACAGTTGACATTTTCACAGATGATTTATTTCTATTGCCGCTATAACAACAAATACTTAAAAAACAGAATAAAATAAATATTTAAGGGGCTCCAATACGAGGTTGTGTTAACTTTGCACCTCATTTGTAACCGGCGCCATGCATACCAGATGCAAACTTAACTTAACCCGGCCCGTTAAGATGGGATAAGTGTTTGTACGGAACCCTCGGTGCGCGAATCAGACTCGCACTTGGTTGGTTTTTTTATCACTATACTAAAATACGATACGATACAAGATATACAGGATAATAATATTATTATTATTATATTGAGCCCGTAATATCCCACTTGGACAAAGGCCTCCCCTTTTCTTCCAGTGATCTATTTAAGGCTATTTTCTTTTGAATAGTATACTTGTTTATTATTTATTTATTTATTAATTGTCTTTGTCTTCGTGGCCAATTAAAAAAATATATACTTTCCACCCTAGGGATGAAAAAGACTATACTATTCATGAAAATTAAACATTTTTTTTTAAGTTAACGTTGTTCAGTTAAGAGTATCTATGTTACATTTTTTTGCTCATATTTTATCCCTAATTTTTCATACACATTGTGTGTATATTTTGTATGGAGTGTATCCATTTTCTTTAAGTACATTTTGCATATTACGTTAGTTATGTTGGTTAAGTATTCGTTGTACATGTTTGTAAACGCGGTTTGCTCTTGTTTTATAGACAAACAGTTCATTGAAATTTCATTTCATCAAAAGTTTTTTTTCTGAAACCATAAAATATTTTGGAATGTTATAACACAAACCTAAGCTAACCTAATCTATAGGTGGACATTTTCAAGTTATCTGAATAATATATGACTTCCGAGGATCAAATTGTCTATGAAATGAATCATCATACAGTCTGACCAGAAAGAGTAGAAATTAAAAAGTGGCAATACTGTAGTGCCGACCTCGTTTTCTTACATTGATTAGAAAGGGACGGCACCACAGTATTGCCACTTAAGAAGTGTTTTTCTATAAAAGAAGAGAATCACCTGTTAATGCATTTTATGTAAATTGTTTTAAATCTGAAATAAAATAAATTTGGAATTTATTTGTATTTTTTTTACCAAGGTGTGCTGGGTAGGGTATGCTATATATCGATACCTTAGTTCACACCCGTACTAATATGCTAGTTTACCCATTTTTGAAATGGTTAATAATGATCTTACTAGCTCTAAAAATCGAATTGCAGGTATCGATATATGGGATATTGCTCTATCACCGGATGTACCGGGATTATTCACCCTAGTGCTGGGTTGAGGTTTGAAGCAGAGCAGCTAAAATAAATAAAACAACAGGGCTAAATCCAATAAACACATTTCTTGAACTAAATTTGTATTTACAAAACAAAAGAAACACACATTTACTGAAACCAACATTGAAATAGTTAATACGCGCCTGAACCAGGTATCCCCGTGTTTCAGACGCAGAAGAAAATAACAAACAACCATATTTCATATACATGGCAATTTTAACTACAACATACAATACATAATCCTCACAGATCCAAACATATGGTCATACGAAAGAATAGACATGTTGACTAATTTTTTTCGAGGATGTCAATCGATTCCATTTTTTATTGTGATCAAATGTCTATATGGGACTGACTACACTTAAACTGCTCTAAAAGTCAGAAATGACCGTCAAAGTTCAACATTCCTACGTAGCGCTAAAAACGCTCCATACAAAAGGCGTCCAGGCTAGTGACGTCACAGACTCACAGGCCGGTATAGGTACCAATAATTGTATGGAGAAATTAAGAAATTTGCCATTTTCACCGTGAAAAAGAGCGTTGTTTTGTAAAATTATGAGGATTCCGAAAACATTTTCAAAATTTCTTTTGCATTAAAAAACAATATCATAAAATTTGCGTACCTTTGAAGTCACATATTTCCAAAAAGATTTTTCTGGATTTTTTTTCTTTGTTTCGTGATATATTTAGCTAATTTTATTCATACAACTACAACAGTACGCTGTAGAATTCAACATCAGTCAACATGTCTATTTTAGACCAAGCTGCAACGATGGCGCTTCACTCGCTCGGGCAATTAGGACCATACATGTGCTTAATACATTTTATGTTATGTCTTATTCTTGGGAGTATAATGTCGCTAAACTCGAAGCCTTTTGAAATAAATTGGCTTGTACCTATCAGTTTATTTACTAACTTTTGACAGTGCCGCTACACCACTCGCGAAGTTGGCCGAGGTTGGGCGAATATAAATAAATATCAAACAACCTCACACAAATCGATCTAGTCCCAAATTAAGCTCAAGAAGGCTTGTGTTAAGGGTACCAATGACGATATACATACTTATATAGATAAATATATATTATACTTAAATACATAGGACAACCATGAACAGAGCACAAATATTCGAGTTCATCACACAAATATTTGCCCTGGCCGGGATTTGAACCCGGGACCGCCGGCTCAGTAGGCAAGCGCTTTGCTGCAGAAATCTATACTTCGGCCAACTTCGCCTCGCCTAACCTCTCCGCGAGTAGTGTGGTGGTGTGGTGGTCAAATGTTATGATACTATCGGTATGTTGATATGGGCTTACAAAAGAGCCAACTCATGGATATTCCCTCGGCTATCGTGGATGTGCGCCGAGACACGGTCCTCGTCGTCTGGCTCGGCCAGGCGCTCTTCTGGACGCGGCATGTCGCCCAAGAATGGTCCTAAATCCATGCAGGGCCTCCTCGCCACAAGAATCAGCTCTGAAATGTTAACAATTTTTAGGTTTCCATACCCAAACGGTAAAAAACGGGACCTTATTACTAAGACTCCGCTGCCGTCACCAGGCTGTCTCTCATGAGCCGTGATAGACAGTTGATTCACAGATGATGTATTTATGTTACCACTAGAACAACTAGTACTAAACAACAGAATAAAATAAATATTTAAGGGGGCTCCAATACAAGAAACGCACCGTGATTGATTGCGTTGACCTCGCACTTCATTTGCATCCGGTGTCATACATACCAGGTGCAAACTTAAGCCGGCCAGTTAAGATGGGATGTGTTTGTACGGAATCCTCGGTGCGCGAGTCTGACTCTCACTTGACCGTTATTTAGGGCGGCGATTGAGAGGGGCAACGATCCTCGCTCTGGGTCTTGGCTAGTGCAGAAAGTCTCCGTTGCCATTCAGGGATATGATAGGTTTTTTAGTGCACAGATATGGTAGATTATTTATCTACTCCAGTTTTTTTCTATGAGTTATTAATACAGTTACTAATTCTTATACACGATGATTCTTAATCGGTGATCAGGAGTAGAAAAATATTAATATCTAGCTAAAATTAAACTTAATAGGCGCGGTCTCACGCAATTACCTCACTGTTAAATTAATTTTAAGTTCAAACATAATTAAAACTAACAACCACTAGATACATGGTCATCCTACATAAATGATTAAAGTGCGATACCTACGTCAAGTGTCATCGCTTTGGTGGGAAATTTTACGAAATTTTCTATGACAATGACAATAACCATTAAAGTATTAAAAAGGTTGTAAGCTCACAGATACAGATTAGTAGGGTGACAAGGAATTTAAGACAAAATCGGTTTCGAAATAAAAATTATCATAGAAAAACAAAAGTTTGTTTTCATGTAATTACGACTTCAACGTGACCGCCATCATTTACTGAGTTAGAAAAGTTGGTACCTGATCACCGACTAAAAATCATCGTGTATAAAGACATACATTTCGAGAGCCTTCTAGAAGTCTATAGTCTGCTTACCAAAGCACTGAATGCTTTTTTGGCGAACTTATAACATGTTTAGCACTGTTAACTGATGCGTGTCACATGTTATCGTTTTAGCTTTTTCTTTTTTATTTTTTTTACATTGTACTATTTACTTTTTACCTCCTAATTTGTACTTTTTATTTTTTAATTTATACCTTTATACTTTTTACTCGACTATACTGTCGTAGATAAAGTATTGTATGCAACGTAGTATACACGATGATTTTTAATCGGTGATCAGGAGTAGAAAAATATTAATATCCAGCTAAAATTAAACCTAATAGGCGAGGTCTCATGCAATTACCTCACTGTTTATTTAATTAAAAGTTGAAACATAATTAAACCTAACAACCACTAGATACACGGTCATCCTACATAAATTTATTAAAAGTACGATACCTACGTCAAGTGTCATCGCTTTGGCGGGAAATTTTACGAAATTTCCTACGACTTTGTATAGGTAATGACAATGACAATGACAAGTTATTACTCATAAATTGTCATTGCCATTAAATTATTAAAAAGGTTGTAAGCTTACAGATACGGATTAGTAGGGTGACAAGGAATTTAAGACAAAATTGATATTTTAAATAAAAATTATCAAAGAAAAATAAAAGTTTGTTTTCATGTAATTTCGACTTCAACGTGACCGCCATCATTTACTGAGTTAGAAAACTTGGAACCTGATCACCGATTAAAAGTAGAACAAAAACGCTCGCGGCATTATCTTTAATGACGTTCGCTACGCTCACATCGTAACCTAGCTATGCCACTCGACTTTTTTGACCCCTCTTATGTATGTACAAATGACATGTATGTATATCTCTTACTGTCTCGAGGGTACTTGCACTGGAACATCCGCAAGTGACAGTCGCTCATGAAGGTGGATTGCACGCCGTGCTGGCAGCGCGCGCACACCATGACGTCGCGGACTGGGCACTGTTTGGGACACGAGCCTCGGAACTGTTTCCAACGCACTGTAAAATGTGACACATTAAATTAGCTTAGTATTAACCGTTATTTTCAAATCTAGCCGCAAATGACAATGCACCAAACTGAACTAAGAACCAACAGAGATGAGAGACAAATCATAAGATAGACGCCACTGATAAGTTGCTACTTTAAGGTAACAAAATAATTATAAGGAATGTATTTATATTAAATTTTATCCGTCGTAGTAATTTCATTTAAAACACTCACGATTTTAAGAGATTCATTCAACAAGGGAAACTGGGAGTATTATGATATTTATGATACACCACTGGCAACACAGAAACGGATTGACCATTGACAGAACCAACCAACCAATCATCGTCATCCACCATCATACGGTGTTTTCTTATACCATGATTAAAATGGTAAAATTGCTTACGTAATGTTTGGTTATCCCATTTATTCTTTTCACCTTTGCCGAGTAATGTCCTGAAATTTTATTCATAACACTAAATTACTATTGCGCTTGTAAGTAAGTAATTATTTATTTGTAAATCATAGGTAACATAACAAAGGATGATACGGAGGTACAAATAGTCTCACTATGTTTAGCCATTTGGTGGCATACAAATATTTATGTAGTAAGCATGCTTGTTTCGGACGATTATAAATTTACTCACTCTGGCAACATTGAGCAGGTACTCATCGGGAATGGTGAACGAGTTGACGTAGAAGTGGTTTCTTCTGTCGATTCCGATGATTCTTCCGTCGGTATATCTATAAAACATTAAAAACGTCAAGCACGTGGTCGCTCAAAGTAGGCCTCAGAAGAGTTTTCTTGCGCGATCGAATCAGAAATGAGGATATTCGCAAGATAACCAAGGCCCAAGGTTGTATATATAGCACAGACAATCGCAGAACTTAATTGGCAGTGGGCGGGGCACGTGGTAAAACCGATGGCCGTTTTGGCAGAAAGGTTCTTGAGTGGCGACCGCGTGCCGGAAGACGTCAAGGGACAAGGGACAAGACGAAAATGATTATGAGCGATGGTTTTGGAGATTATGACCGATGGTTGTGGAGAGCTTTGGGGAGGTCTTTGTCCAGCAGTGGATGTCACGTCAAGACTCGTATTATTTAGTGGTCAGCAGGCCCCTGAATTAAAATATAGGTGCAGGTTCTGTCCCACTGGACACTCGGGGCTGTGCCTTCGTCTTCGCACGAGGATAAGGATAACGACTCATGTAAAATTATACACCATACGAGATATTGGGTTTACAGGCCTTATTTAGAGTATTTGAGGTATACAGTAAAGAGTATCCTATTCTATTCTACATAAGAATGGGCTGATAAGTTGCAATTACAAAGGTTTTGGTAAATATAACAAATGTATCATGTATTTGTTTTAAGTATTATTTACGAAAAAATGACTTACTGTTGAGTTTCTTTCGGCTTTCTTCTCAACAGCGGTCTCCTCTTGCGAAATGCCGGTAGATTCACAATCTGACTTGTAAAAGTGCCCCTGTGGCCTACTTACTGAATAAATTATTTCATTTCATTTCATTTCATAACCGCCGCAGTCGTAATTTCAGAGAGTGACCCAGGGGAATGAAGAAGGAAAGAAGTGAATAGCTGGTAACGAACGACTGAATTTTTGTTTGACCCACTTACATTTAACATCTCGAGATTCCACTTCTTTTTTGGTTCCTTTCAATATGCCAGCCACCTGTGAACATATAATTATAGGTCAAAAAAAAGTCTAGGTAAAAGTTCAGTTACTGTGAGTGGTTTTACTTAAATTATTTATTTTATTTAAAACTCACCTTTTTGATTCTTATTTTAACTAATAATTACATAGCCGAATAACGTTTTTACTAAAATCTTACTGTCTAATTCATATAGTTTAGGTCCCAATAGTTGGTTAGTTAGGTTTAATTAGACCATAATTTAAGTTTGTTAAGGTTTGGTTATATACTTTTCGTTTTAAAACCGAAAACTGTAGGTTAGGTCAGAATTGTATTGTGACCATGTAGAGCGGATCGAACCGAGCGTCAAAATGGGTCAAAAACAGAAAACTGTAGGTTAGGTTAGGTCAGAAATGAAAGTACGAAGCCAAAGTTAGGAACGAAATAAGATTAGGTAAAAAAAAATATTTGATTTGAATGATATAGGTACCTACAAAAAAAATTGTGTCTAAAAACATTATACAAAATTAGATTATACGAAACAAAAAAAAACGAAAAAAAAAAAAAGTGAAATAAAGACGACTTTCACTCGAATGAAAATGAGAGAATAGTTATGCTAATAATATTAGTTTAAATGAAATTAGGAAAAAAGTTGCTCAGCCAACAAAGGTACCTACAACCATACATACCACCATGAAGAAACTATGAGTCGGCATAACAATTTCAAATTCTGTTGAGTATACGTTTTCTGCTATTTTGATCAGTGTGTGCGTTGCAATCACGTCTTCTTGGCCGCTTGCGTCTAGTTCTATGAATTTTACTTTTTTAACGTCAACTAAGTTTCTTTTGTCGGTCACTTTTATGACCAAGTATTTGGGTTCTGTAAAATTATGGAAAATTAAGAGAACGGCACGTGAGAAGTGAGAACGCAAGGTAATCGGGATACACCTAGATATTAGTGTTTTTTTAGGGTTCCGTACCCAAAGGGTAAAAACGGGACCCTATTAATGAGACTTCGCTGTCCGTCCATCCGTCCGTCCGTCTGTCACCAGGCTGTATCTCAAGAACGGTGATAGCTCAACAGTTGAAATTTTCACAGATGATGTATTTCTATTGCCGCTATAACAACAAACACTAAAAATAAAATAAAATAAATATTTAAGGGGGGCTCCCATACAACAAACGGGTTGGTTGCGTTAACTTTGCACCTCATTTGTATGGGGCGCTATACATATCAGGTGCAAACTTAACTTTACCGCTTAAGGATGAAAAGTGTTTGTACGGAACCCTCGGTGCGCGAGTCCGACTCGCACTTGACCGGTTTTTTAGGGTTCCATACCGAAAGGGTAAAAACGGGACCCTATTACTGAGACTTCGCTGTCCGTCCGTCCGTCTCTCCGTTTAATTAAAGAATAAAATAAAAAAATATCGGCCAAGTGCGAGTAGGACTCGCGCACGAAGGGTTCCGTACCATTATCGGAGTCTTAGTAATAGGGTCCCCTTTTTACCCTGTGGTTACGGAAACCTAAAAACAATGAGTTGTCCAGTCTCAGATTACAAAAATAAAATACATAAATAGTATAAGAATGCATCAGACGTTCCAACAACTTTTTCACTAAAAATAACCGATTTTAACGAGAAAAATCGTATTTCGGAGTCGGACTCGCACACTGAGGGTACCGCACAAACACTTATCTCATCTTTACTGGCCGGGTTAAGTTAAGTTTACATCATCTGTGTTCATGAGATACAGCCTGGTGACAGACAGAGGGACAGTGGAGCCATAGTAATATAGGGTCCCGTTTCTTTACCCTTCGGGTACGGAACCCTAAAAATAACGAAATTGTCACAGTTGCCGCAGGATCAGGAAGCAGTAGCGTGCTTTTTAGGGTTCCGTACCTCAAAAGGAAAAAACGGAACCCTTATAGGATCACTTTGTTGTCCGTCTGTCCGTCCGTCTGTCAAGACCCTTTTTCTCAGGAACGCGTGGACGTATGAAGCTGATCATATATCAATTACTCAGGTCTACTGTCCCTTGAAGCTGTGAAAAAATCAAACTTCTAAGCCAACGCAATCAAAAGATACAGCCGTTTATGCCGCAAATTTTCGACACTTGCAAGGGAATCAAAACCTACAGGGTGCTTCCCGTGAACTCAGAATCTTGAAATTTGGTACGAAGCAACGTCTTATAGCATAGATAAAGGAATAATTACGAAAACCATAATTTTTTTTTTAATACCTAACTTTGCACCTAATTTGCAAATTTTCGACACTTGCAAGGGAATCAAAACCTACAGGGTGCTTCCCGTGAACTCAGAATCTTGAAATTTGGTACGAAGCAACGTCTTATACCTAGCATAGATAAAGGAATAATTACGAAAACCATAAAAAAAATTTTTAATACCTAACTTTGCACCTAATTTATATGGGGCGCTATACATACCAGGTGCAAACTTAACTTAACCACTTAGGGATGGAAAGTGTTTGTACGGAACCCTCGGTGCGCGAGTCCGACTCGCACTTGTTTTTAAATCAAACAATGCTGATGTTCTCTTTTTGAAATTATTAGAGTTGAGTAGAGACATGTCTTATGGATATTAAAGTTCTGTAGCGGGTACCATAGAGTATAGAACTTTGTTACAGGTTTAAAAAGTGCGTTATTGTGAGCGTAGCTCACATCGTAAGAAAGATGCCACGAGCGTTTTTTGACCTACTTACACAACGTTGCATACAATACTTTTTCTACGACTCGACATTTTGATAAATAAAACGCAAATAATAAACAAAGAAAATAATTACAAAAGTTCCCGCTCGAAACCAATAAAATTAAAAAAGAAATAGTCTCTGATAAACTTTTTTTTTATTGACGTCCACCTGTCAAAAAAATATGAACTTATACCTAAAGGTATACGTTCACTATACTATACACCCATGCACAGAGGATAAAACTATTTTTTTAAGTTGGCAGCAATGAATTAGTACTATAATATATATATTTTAAATTGCAAATTGTGTGAATGCAGCTGTTTATATTGTAATCTGTGGTACTAAGTAATGCTTTTTTGGCGACATTATAACATCCTTTAGCAGTGTTTTTTTGGGCAGTAGAGTATAGACTCTTACAGACCTTCATAATTTATGTCTTTTTATTAGAGTTAGTACCTAACTATATAAATGACAGAAAAAAGTACTGGAGTAGAAAATAGTATTTTATGCTATCGTTGCAAAATGAAGCTTCTTAAAGTCGAGTACCGCGTTTAGGTCACGAGGCTTGCCGAGTGATCGGTTAAATTTTTGGCATGTAATTTCAACCAATCAGTGAACAGTAGCGTGCTTTTTATAAATCAAATATGCTGATGTTCTCTTTTTGAAATTATTAGAGTTGAGTAGAGAGATATATTGTGAATATTAAAGTTCTGTAGCGGGGACCATAGAGTATAGAATTTTGATACAGGATTAAAAAGTGCGTTATTGTTTTTATTTTTATTTTTTTTATTTATTTAAACTTTATTGCACAAAATACAAAAGTAAGAGTACAAATGGCGGACTTAATGCCATAAGGCATTCTCTACCAGTCAACCATAGGGCCAAACAGAAACTAGCAGTTGGTGCAGGATCATAAAAAGCCGTGGCTAAAAACCTAAAACGAGACAAAATTCAATAAGTTTGATATATATATATTAACGATATACCTATACATACACATATATGCAATACAATACACATACATAAATACAAATATATATATAATATAATATATATATATACATATGTACCCCTGTAAAACACCATATAGACAATCAATCCTGAAATTCTTTGTTATTTTGTATGTGAAATTATAAATGACAGAGGAAAGTACGCGAGTATAAAAAATACTATTTCGACTGCACTGCACGCATGACGCAATGAAAACATGAAATAATCATGTTACTATCTAACTCAGGGAAAAGTACAATCAAAAAGTTGGTTGAAACTTGAAATTATCAATACCTGCCTATAAATTTGACATAATATGTTTTTTTTAAGGAATAAGGCCCCTTAAATTCACATGTTTACAGACGAGACGGCTGTGTTTAGGATACTCTTTCAAACGATCTTAAAAACGAGGTTCTCAATTCAGTTCTGTTTGTTGTTTCGTTTTTGGAAAATCGAGTGCAACCCTCAAAAATGATAAGCACTAACCATATCTATATATAGATATAGATATATATATAATATATATCTATATATCTATATATATTATATATATATATATATAAAAGAAAGTCGTGTTAGTTACACTATTTATAACTCAAGAACGGCTGAACTGATTTGGCTGAAAATTGGTGGGTAGGTAGCTTAGAACCAGGAGAAGGACATAGTATACTTTTTTTTTCTCTACATTTATCGACTTTCAGGCGGTACAAAGTTCGCCGTGTCAGCTAGTATTTTATAAAGTAATTCAGGTTTTTGCGTCTGGTAGTCATAATTTCATTATCCTGAGCTGATGATGGAAGGTACAACTCCTTATTTAACTTAATTGATTCCTTTCTGTGACGAAAGTCACCCATACATTTTGTATGACTAACTTTCGTCACACAAAGGAAGCGATCGTGACTTTTTGTTAACTAAGCTTTTAATTATGTAGGTACAATTTTTTTGCAATCGATCCTAATGGTAAGGAGTTGGGATAAATGTTAGGAAAATACAATTTCTTCTGATCTCGTTGTAGTCAGCGAAGTTGAAGTCGGTAATTTTGTGAGAAAATGTTAATTATAACAACAAGTTTTTCTTTCGCGTACAAACGAAGTTAAGCCTTCTTGTTGCTATAGCATTCAAAAGCCTCGCGGATCCTATCATACTTATATTGTTTAGATGTAAAATTAATCAAAATCCACTTACTTGTAGAACCATCATCATCATCCAGATCCCGTAAACTGTCCCGCCATATAGGTTTCGTCGACTCCCGATATTTGAAAGTAAAGTCTACTTTTGAACTCATGATGTTCACTGTAACATTCCATTTTCCTAACGGAAACACCGACAGGTCCAGCCGTACCACGTAGGAGTGGGGGGGAAGCGCGACAAACCTATACACCTATAATATTTTATATATATGATCAATGATGTCAACCAATAAGGAGCGTTCATTTCGGTAGCCCAGCTCAGTGAAAACGAGTTATTTTTACAAGCTTTTATTAAACCTGCAATGTAATCGTATGTTTTCATCACAGTTTCTTGTAAACAAGGGTTTACATGCTAGTAAAGTGGGCGGTAAGTCGTATATTCCGCCCTAGGGCGGAAAGTAATTTTTATCACACTAAGGGTTTACATGCTAGGAAACCGGGCGGTAAATCGTGTATTAAGCCCTAGGGCGATAAGTCTTATATTACGCCCTAGGACGGTAAGTAATTTTGGTATTGAATACTATTTATTACTAAGCGTGATGAAAACGTACGTGATTCTGGTGCATGGTAAGGAATTCCAAAGTCGTGTCATTAAAGCTCTCGCCTTCTAATAGACCCTCGTTTGTAATTCCTCGTTTACCACCCTTGTTGGGGTGGAATCTTGCAACTCAATTTTGAAGCAGGTACCTACGTATAATCAACCAATTGAGCTAAATGTTGTATACCTACTTTACTTTGATAACAATAGGTAATATGGTGCTGGTCTGATCATGGGGGTGTGTAATGATAGATATAACAACGTTTCATATATGTAATTACAATGGATATAAAAACATTTCATATAATGTTTCATTTGATATAACAACATAAGGTATAACTTCAATAAGTATAAAAGGCATTTGATATAACGTTTATTTAACGGAACACCGAAGGCAAAAGATCGCGCGGTCGTTCACCAACAAGATGGACCGATCAAGTAAAGGACGCATCGAACTCTAAATTCTACTCGGTTGTAAGAGACGCGCTGGACAGAAACCGGTGGAGGCAGATCATCCGCGCCAGATGCAACCCTGAAGCTGACCACGATCCTCAGACATGAGGGACCGACTCCAGAGAGATAACGTTTATATTCGCAAGATAACCTAACACTCCTCCTCGCTTCACTCGTCGTCGTACCTAACCATGACTCTATTAATGGACACACAATCCGACGGAAAAAATGGCACCCTCCCAACTAATGCAAAATCACAAATCGCATTAGTTGGGCGATCAGTCTCGTTTAGACCATGACACGTGACGGGTCTCAAAAATGACTTAATTTTCAGTGAAATATTGCAGAAATAACAGCTATAAAATAAAGAAAAAGGTCGGAATATTCTTTTTTACGCAGATTCTATTGATTAATTACCGAATCCTATGTAAAATCATAGCATATTTTAGATTAGAATTATTAACTTTGTCCCTACAAAATGCACCTCATCACAGAACAAAAATCTAAGGAGTCGCTATAGTTTTATATTTTATTAATTAATAAAGGAGTGCAATAAATAATTATCCTATTTTTTTATTAAAGATTCCCACGCGATCTTAAACAACTTGAAAAATTGAGGTCACGTTTAGTAAGAGACAGACGTCAAGAATAATTTCAGCCAAATAATTCGTCTCTCGTGTGTTCGTTAGGCATAATCATATATGTTTTTTTAATGTTTAAACAAAAGAAGCGTAAAAGTCTTTCACTCAACACAGCTTTAATATCTCAATAAAAACGTAAAAAAATGACAATGTATACAAAAGAAGCGTAAAATGGTTATGTAGGTAGTGTTTGTGGTAGTAGGTATCTATACATAAATAGATATACACTGTCTCTGGCGCACGTCACCTAGGATGCTGCGATTAGTTACACGCGAGCCGAGGCTATGTGCGCGGCGGCGAGTGAGCCAGTGTTATGAACATATGCCTTTTACAGGCAGATCCTACAGGTTACATTAATAAATTAATAAAAAAATTGCTCTGTTGTCATTGTTTTATTTTGTCTCAGAGTCTACACACTGTCAGTTTAAACCTTTGAACGCCAAGAACACCTAAAGACAATGTGTGCTGCCATGCATACTACGCCACCGACTCTCACGCCACGCCATCAAACTTTAAAGGGTTAAAAATGTTAATATTTTGCACTTGCCTCACTCTCTAGAACAAGATGAGTTGAGAAATCATAATGTCATTATTACTGATCCCTTCCATGCAGTGTCGGGACCCTTTTATGCAGTTGTTAAATAAAAACGTAACTTAATTTGTTATTAACAATTTACGAGTTTATTTAGTTCAAACAACAAATATATTTTAATACCTAAATAAAATGATAATGAAAATATTTTTAGTATGTAAAACTATTAAAATTTGCTCCATTCGTGCCATGTTCCAAGTTTGACAAGAGACATGAGTCAGAATACGCTAAAAAAGTTAATTTACACGAAAAATATTTGTGGTAATAAGTACGTAAGCCAATTTGACACTTAAACGTTTGAGTAAAGAGTTATTTTGTGCGAAGTAATTATGTTGTTGTAAATTATAAATAAGCGTTATTGGCATCTACTGGAACATGACAGCAGTGCCACTTTTTTCGACAATTTTGTTCGGGTCTGTGGCTCTATTATAATAATACCTCAATGCTCTATTACAATTTAACTTTCATGTTTGAGCAGTTTGAGTGTGTATTGAGCCTTTAAACGTATTATATCAACTGTTCATTATACTATATGATATTATGCCATATGAAATTAAACAAATGTTATTATATTATTCTTCTATTACATATACCACTTGGTCGTCATATTGACCAATATTATATCATAAGTTGTCATAGCGACCGCTACGCACCCCTGACCATGGACCCGGAAGGTGGTCGGTCTCATCCACCAGGTTACGCTTTCCAATTCTCCTTTGAGCTTTGATCTTTGTATCAATGGTATGATATAAAATTGTGTTGTGTACCCACATAAAAAGAGAGACATTACATGCTACTTAAAGTTATAAATAAAAGCGCCCTCTCTCGCTTGCTCATTCACTGCTGTAAAGTAGTACGATGTGAATATTAACGTATTCACATAGATGCCACTAAGGTAAAGTAAGGCAAAAGCCTTTCAAATAAACAATGCAAAGATCGACACACAAAGCATTATGGAAAAAAACCGAAAGGTTATCTGGGCGTTAGGGTGGCGGAAAGTTTAACACGCTAGACCGGTAGTCCAGAGGTGCCGGGTTCGACTCCCGGTCTCTTCCACCAGGTTACGAATTTAAATTTTCCTTTGAGCTTTGATCTTTGTACCAATGGTATTACACTACTGTAAATACATAAGTACCTACCTTAGTATGATCTCTGTTGATTATAAACTGTGGCATTATCCTGTTTCCCCAGTCGTCGGTGATGGCGAAATCCATGTTGCTGCCGCACATGGAGATAACAACATACGCCACCGACTTCTCGACCCTGAACTATAACGTTTAAAGATATTATATAAAACATTTTTTTGAACATACTTAGAATAGACATACAGTGAAACACAGACCTCCTTTTGTAAAGTCAGTTAAAAATAAGTTCAGTAGAACTATAGCATATTTTTGACGACGCGGCTGGCGCAGTTTGTGGTGCACCTGCTTACTGAGCCGGTGGTCCTAGGTTCAAATCCCAGCCGGGGCAGATATTTGTGTGATGAACTCGAATATTTGTTCCTGGGTCATGTATGTTATTTATATATTACGTATATCGTCGTCTAGTACCTACCCATAGTCACATAGTATAAGCTTTGCTTAGTTTGGGACTAGGTCGATTTGTGTAAGATATGGTCTCTTAATATTTATTTATTTTATTTGACTCTTGGATTTTAATATTTCTACCAGTATTTATAAAATTATGTACAGTCCATGAGCTCTCGACGGGCCTATGATGGTTGCTTTAAGCTGCAAAAAGTGACAAGGCCTCCGTCACACACACTCGCATTTTATGCTATGCCACTTATTTATCGCGTGATAAACGCAACTATCATAGGCCCGTTGGGATTCAGGTTTGGGTGAAAACTGAGAGGCTGTTATCTGAATCGCGTAAGAGTGAGCGAGACAGGAATAAAGCTGGAATCACATTCAGTCAGCTCACGCATTGTACTATACTAATTCATTAATAAATGGGTCATGCCTCATGCATTTGGGCAGCTCAAGTATAAACTCACTGGAATGTAGGAGCCATTTGTGCTTACTTCTCGCGATAAAATCACTTCGGTCTCAAATGCCAATGCCGTATGTTTTACGTATTCTGTCAACTGAAACATATTTAAAGATGACGGGGGCTTCTCAGGAGAATCATCAGGTGCAAAGCTCGTCTATAATGTAATTTATTAAAATAAAACTTGATAAATAATCGTAAGGATGTATTTGATTAATTACGAATTGAAATCAACTAAAATCACTTAACAATCTAACGATGTAAATGGATTTGTATTTACTATGCTTATAAGGCTTCAGGAAGCGTGGTGAATTCAGCACGAGGCTAACGCCTAGACGCAAGCGCGGTTAAAGCGATAATGGCGGTGCGCCGGAGCGGGGTGCTTCCGTGCAGCTTTAACCTTTTGACCGCCACAGTCGGCTGTGGCCGTCAACAAAAAATCGTGCCCCTGACGCCACGTCGGCCACAGCCGTCCAAATTTCAATGATCAAAAACTTTGTAATTCTAACCGCTACAAGTATTTTTCAATCCCTGTTGATTTTGGGGCACATCTTTTTTTTTTACTCTGGCGTCAGTGGCACGGTAAATTGCTAGACCGCTTGGCGGTCAATAGGTTAAAAGATATTCGGTTGGTTAAGGCGAGTCCTAATCCCAACGTCCTTGAGGATCTGGGCGGAGCCTAACGTTATTCCCCCGCCGACCGTGCGCCCCCGGAACAATACTTCGTTCATAATCTCGTTGAGTGGCGTCCAAGCAGCTTCATACACTCGCATAGTCCGAGCGAGAGTTGAAGATCAACAAACCTTATAACTTATTTAAAGGCATTGAAGAATCTCGAAGTAAAATAAATCATTTAAACAACGATATAATTATTGCGGATTACTAAATATCTATATTTAAATGTCTACCATCTAGGTCAACCCAACCCATGATTTTCTCATGGATGTCTTTGTCAGAACTGGGCCGAATTGAAATAGGACCACACGGGAAGCACCAGGTGTCAAATAAAAAGATTCACCCAGTCGAGTGTTCTGAGATAACAAACATAAAAAAAAACAGTCAAATTGAGAACGAAGTCAGTTACCTACAAATGGGAGCATTTCACTTCCCCGAATTTCATTTGTCATAAATGTATCACTTGCCATAATTTTCATTTGCCATAAACTTTTTATTTCATAAATCATAAACTATTCGGGATATCTTTAATAATATTCATGGAGAAATCATTAGGTTAGGTTAGGTTTGTCTTATGAAAATCCCGAAAAGTTTCAGTTTACAGAGACAAATAGATTTATGGTAAATTAATATTATGGCAAGTGATAGATTATGGCATATGAAATTCGGGAAAACGATAGAGAACCGTTAAAAATACCAAAATAAAGATCATACAGCACCTGTGCTACATCGGAGTCGTATCGAGTCCTGAGCAGGAGTCCGTTCGTTAATATGGCTAAGTAGTAATAGGCTTGGAACCCCGGTTTACGTCGTACCCCTCGGGTTAAGCAGTCTGGCAACATTACCACGGTAACCTGCAATGGTGTCATAAAATTAGAATGGAATCAAGATATACTCAAATTTAAAATTTCTAAATTTTGGCGTGTGGGAAAATGATGCCATTTTATGTGTTATTTTCAAAAATTTAGAAAATCTTCGCTTATTTTGTTATTAAAATGTCATTAATACCTCAATGTAAAATCATTGACGTATTAATTACATGGACACACAATCCGACGGAAAAAATGGCACCCCTCCCAACTAATGCAAAATCACAAATCGCATTTGTTGGGCGATCAGTCTCGAAAATGTAACCCTTTCGTATAGTTGTGCGTTAATTTAATGATTACAAAGTTTGAAGTTTTGGTGACATGCAACAATATTAATGACGAGTGTAATTTGTATCCCTTTCACCACCTTATTGATGTTTTTCGGATTTATAAAAATGTAATTAACACAAACTATAACGGGTACCTTCATAATCTTACGTTTCGGCGGGGTTGCACGCACCGTGGTCTCAGATGTACTGAGGCCACGGCCAGGCTATCCCCACGCGTTTCGACCGCGCGAAACATTCCGATCTCTAAGTGCCAACCCCGCACGACAAAACGTCAGTGGGCTGCCACGCCTCGCGGCGAGCGGACAGCGTACAGTTAACGTTTCCCGCGCAACCTGTGCTGTACGATGTAGAAAAATAAAAGTCGCGCATATTGTTTTTGCGGCAACAAAGACGATTGAAAATGATTTCATTTGTTCCACAACACATTAAACTCCGGAATAAAATATATTGTTTAAGAATTAACGTTTACTGGGGCACTATTGACGCTTAACTATTAAAGTCTGGGTATTTCTCTAAAAATCTTTATGGGGGCGCCTAGCTTTTTTTCGAATTAATTGTGTTGGTTTGATTCCATGCTGTGGTTTGATTCCATGTTTAGTTATACAATCAATAAGTAAAATATTTAAAGATTCACTCTATTATTCCTTATGTTTTAGAAACACGATTACTTGTAGTTTCCTCGATAGTTTTTTTTTTAGTTACCTCAAAAAAGCAACATAAACCCTTAGTATGTCATAAATACTGCAGGGAAAGTTATCAGTTTTTTTAATAATAACATAACGAGATGTTAACTATAATGTATATGTACATCTTACATTTTCAAAATCTGTATTATTTTAATAATTAAACCGAAAAAACATGATTTCCGCGCTCCCAGCAGAGATGGGCAAAAGTTAATCGATTAACGATTAAGATTAACTTTTTTAATCTCGATTAACGATTAAAATTGACGATTAGTTAATCTAATCGTACGAGTTCCGATTGATTTAATCTCGAAAGATTAAGTTAATGGTCGATTAATTTTTAGCGATTAAATTTTTAATCGATTAATTAATTCGAATAACTTTCTCTCGATTAATATTAGGAAAAATAAGATAAGACTTTTTGTAAGTCTAAGTCCCTGCCTAGAACATCTTAGAGTACCGCACTATAAAAACCATCTTGTATTACTGTAACAAGAGGGAAGAGGGAAGAGCGGAGAGGGAAGAGCGGAGGGCGGAGAGCGGCGATCGGAGAGCGGAGAGCGGCGATCGGAGAGCGGAAAGCGGAGAGCGGCGTGCGGAGAGCGTAGTGCAGCGTGCGGAGAGCGGCGTGCGGAAAGTGGAGAGCGGCGTGCGGAGAGCGGCGATCGGAGAGCGGAGAAAGGCGTGCGGAGAGCGTAGTGCAGCGTGCGGAGAGCGGCGTGCGGAAAGCGGAAAGCGGAGAGCGGCGTGCGGAGAGCGTAGTGCAGCGTGCGGAAAGTGGAGAGCGGCGTGTGGAGAGCGGCGATCGGAGAGCGGAGAAAGGCGTGTGGAGAGCGGAGAGCGGAGTACGGCGTGCGGAGAGAGGAGAGCGGTGTGCCGAAAGCGTAGTGTGGCGTGCGGAGAGCGACGTGCGGAGCGGAGAGTGGCGTGCGGAGAGCGTAGTGCAGCGTGCGGAGAGCGACGTGCGGAGCAGAGAGTGGCGTGCGGAGAGCGGCGATCGGAGAGCGGAGAAAGGCGTGCGGAGAGCGGAGTGCGGCGTGCGGAGAGCGGAGAGCAGCGTGCGGAAAGCGGCGTGCGAAGAGCGGCGTGCGGAGAGCGGCGTGCGGAGAACGGAAAGCAGAGAAGCGGAAAGAGGGAACGGTCGGATGCAAAGGTAACCGAACGTAGAGAATGGTGTTCAATCGTCCTGAAGTGGGCAACCCAGTGGGAATCGGGTTGTCTGGACGCCACGCCTCTGCTGACTAGACTGGTTGACCAAACGAGCGAAGGCACGAGAAAAAGCTAGCGTTTACATAACGGAGGCAACCCTAGCGCACATTCCAATGACGTTGCGTCATCCGCGGGCATCGATAGCGGTGGCAACGCCTGCCGTCCAAACAAGTGGGGTATCTGTTACGTAGTAACTTGTATATAATCTGTGCCACGGCGCACGGCGCGGCCACTTTATAAAAATGATTACACTAAATACCAACTACTTAAAATACCACAAACGCAATACTTTAATTGACGTTTTTTGGTGATTTGCGACTTTATTAAATTAAGCAAAATACGGGATACGTATACTTTGCTTAATGAATAAAGTCCCAAAATACGCGAATACCAACTGAGACTAACAAAATGTATGCAATCGAAGTTACTACGTAACAGATACCCCACTTGTTTGGACGGCAGGCGTTGCCACCGCTATCGATGCCCCCTCCCGCGGATGACGCAACGTCATTGGAATGTGCGCTAGGGTTGCCTCCGTTATGTAAACGCTAGCTTTTTCTCGTGCCTTCGCTCGTTTGGTCAACCAGTCTAGTCAGCAGAGGCGTGGCGTCCAGACAATCCAATTCCCACTGGGTTGCCCACTTCAGGACGATTGAACACCATTCTCTACGTTCGGTTACCTTTGCATCCGACCGTTCCCTCTTTCCGCTTCTCTGCTTTCCGTTCTCCGCACGCCGCTCTCCGCACGCCGCTCTTCGCACGCCGCTTTCCGCACGCTGCTCTCCGCTCTCCGCACGCCGCACTCCGCTCTCCGCACGCCTTTCTCCGCTCTCCGATCGCCGCTCTCCGCACGCCACTCTCTGCTCCGCACGTCGCTCTCCGCACGCTGCACTACGCTCTCCGCACGCCACTCTCCGCTCCGCACGTCGCTCTCCGCACGCCACACTACGCTTTCGGCACACCGCTCTCCTCTCTCCGCACGCCGTACTCCGCTCTCCGCTCTCCGCACGCCTTTCTCCGCTCTCCGATCGCCGCTCTCCACACGCCGCTCTCCACTTTCCGCACGCTGCACTACGCTCTCCGCACGCCGCTCTCCGCTTTCCGCTTTCCGCACGCCGCTCTCCGCACGCTGCACTACGCTCTCCGCACGCCTTTCTCCGCTCTCCGATCGCCGCTCTCCGCACGCCGCTCTCCACTTTCCGCACGCCGCTCTCCGCACGCTGCACTACGCTCTCCGCACGCCGCTCTCCGCTTTCCGCTCTCCGATCGCCGCTCTCCGCTCTCCGATCGCCGCTCTCCGCCCTCCGCTCTTCCCTCTCCGCTCTTCCCTCTTGTTACAGTAATACAAGATGGTTTTTATAGTGCGGTACTCTAAGATGTTCTAGGCAGGGACTTAGACTTACAAAAAGTCTTATCTTATTTTTCCTAATATTAATCGAGAGAAAGTTATTCGAATTAATTAATCGATTAAAAATTTAATCGCTAAAAATTAATCGACCATTAACTTAATCTTTCGAGATTAAATCAATCGGAACTCGTACGATTAGATTAACTAATCGTCAATTTTAATCGTTAATCGAGATTAAAAAAGTTAATCTTAATCGTTAATCGATTAACTTTTGCCCATCTCTGCTGGGAGCGCGGAAATCATGTTTTTTCGGTTTAATTATTAAAATAATACAGATTTTGAAAATGTAAGATGTACATATACATTATAGTTAACATCTCGTTATGTTATTATTAAAAAAACTGATAACTTTCCCTGCAGTATTTATGACATACTAAGGGTTTATGTTGCTTTTTTGAGGTAACTAAAAAAAAAACTATCGAGGAAACTACAAGTAATCGTGTTTCTAAAACATA
Source organism: Apotomis betuletana (assembly GCA_932273695.1). Taxonomy (NCBI): domain Eukaryota; kingdom Metazoa; phylum Arthropoda; class Insecta; order Lepidoptera; family Tortricidae; genus Apotomis; species Apotomis betuletana. Next base: position 10,436,140 of record OW026322.1, read on the forward strand.
AGGAATAATAGAGTGAATCTTTAAATATTTTACTTATTGATTGTATAACTAAACATGGAATCAAACCACAGCATGGAATCAAACCAACACAATTAATTCGAAAAAAAGCTAGGCGCCCCCATAAAGATTTTTAGAGAAATACCCAGACTTTAATAGTTACGCGTCAATAGTGCCCCAGTAAACGTTAATTCTTAAACAATATATTTTATTCCGGAGTTTAATGTGTTGTGGAACAAATGAAATCATTTTCAATCGTCTTTGTTGCCGCAAAAACAATATGCGCGACTTTTATTTTTCTACATCGTACAGCACAGGTTGCGCGGGAAACGTTAACTGTACGCTGTCCGCTCGCCGCGAGGCGTGGCAGCCCACTGACGTTTTGTCGTGCGGGGTTGGCACTTAGAGATCGGAATGTTTCGCGCGGTTGAAACGCGTGGGGATAGCCTGGTGGTGTTCAACAACAGAACAGCCAGTCTTTATGAAACTATACATTAACGCAGGTCTCGGCAACTTCGTTCGCGTATTTTTTTTTTCGTCACGTCTGTAGAGGGATACAGATACTTACAGATCATTTATTAATAAAAATGCATTTACAAGTCACATTTCAATATTTCAAATATAATCGAATACTTAATTAATTACAATATCACAGTTAATAATTAATATTAACTATTTTGCAATGTTTATTTGAAAAATTCTATAACCATCTTCGGATGTCCAGTTATCCCTGTACCAAAATTGGTTAACATTAGTCCAGCCGTTTCGGCGTGATGCGAGGACAAAGGAAATTATGAAAACAGACGGCGCCGCGGGCCCATACAAAACAAATGACGATCCTGCATCACGCACCTAAGATTTTTCCTAAAATCTAGAATTTTATAATAGTACAGAAATATAATGTATGAATTTCAAATGTTCTATATTAAACATTCCCGCATCGATTAAAACCAAGAAGTATAAGGTCTTAATATGTGATTTCACGAATTGATTCATATTAAAGCCGTTTTTCATTGCATATTATATCTACTGGAACTGTCACAATTTTCTAAAAAAAAATCTAGAATCTCTAGATTAAAAATGTATGGTGCAAATTAAAATAAGTAGGGTCGCAAGCAATTCCGCGGAAATGTTACGTTTTGATATCAATATTTGTATGCACCTGTACTACTTTCAAAAAAGGGCGCCCTCTATAGTGATCGATATTGAAACAACAAAGTCACGTATAAAGCCTATATTAAAATAAATTCACACGACATCTCATAAAACTGAGTAAAACAAACGATAGCGTGATGCAGCCGTAGCCGGTTGTCGGGTCAGCGCCATCTAGCGTGCAATTAAATAGTTATAATCACTATATAAAACAAACGTTAGCGTGATGCAGCCGTAACCGGTTGTCGGGTCAGCGCCATCTAGCGGCCACTTGGCTTATTAGAATTTATATGAACGCAAACATGCCGCCCACCAAGAACAACTGTTCTTAACTCTATTTACAAGGACACATGTACACGAATTTTCCTTCATTTTACTTATATGTACATATACTGACAGTTGTATAAAATACTACCAAAAAAAAACAATTAACATTATACAGATTAGTCAGCTAATGGTAGAACACAAATTCTGGATGTAGGTCGTTTTATTAAATTGTTTTTACATCTGAGGGTAACAACTCGCGTTACGTTGTCCAAACCAGGATGCGCCTCAACCACTTGGCCAAGCAACCATTTAGCCGGTGGTAAATCTGGTTCCTTCACAAGCACTACATCTCCTACTTTGGGCTCGACAGTTTTTTGTGTCCATTTGTGCCTTTGAAGGAATTGTGTTAAGTACTCCTGGGACCAGCGACGCCAGAAATCCTGCAACATTCTTTGACACAATTGCCATCTACGTAAAGGCAATATTGGAACATGTTCATAACAGCGATCAGGTGCTACAACAAGTGGTTCTCCCACGAGGAAGTGTCCCGGCGTCAAAGGTAGTGATTCTCCCTCGTCGTCAATACGCCACATAGGCCTCGAATTTAAACAGGCCTCGATTTGCGACAAGACTGTGATCATCTCTTCGAAAGTGAGTGTCGAATTGCCAATCACTCGCTTGAGATGGAACTTACAGGACTTAATTCCGGCTTCCCATAGTCCGCCGAAATTAGGAGCGTACGGTGGTATAAAATGCCATTGAGTTCCGTTGGTGGCCATCCAGTCTGAGATCTCAGGAACCAGCGTAGATTTTTCCGAATTAAAAAGTTCCTGGAGTTCTTTGGCCGCACCTACGAAATTAGATCCATTGTCACTGTACAGATCGCTACAGTGACCTCGCCTAGCCACGAATCGCTTAAAGGCAGCTAAAAAGCCTGCTGTTGACAATTCGCTGACAGCCTCCAAATGTACAGCCCTTGTTGCCATACATATAAAAAGGCAGATATACCCCTTGTATGACTTGTTTCCTCTGCCTTTAGAGACACGAATATTGATTGGGCCCGCGTAATCTACTCCACTGCGCAGAAATACCTTTGCGGCGTTCACTCTCGGCGTGGGTAGCTGTCCCATCAATTGATTACGGATATTGGCCGCGTGTCTGACACAAGGAATACATTTCTTTACGTATGCTTTTGCCAAATTCTTAAGTCCGGGTATGCAAAACTTTGCCCTGATGTAGTTGACCATCAGTGGTTGTCCACCGTGCATTGTTTTGACATGTGCATCTTTTATGATAAGTTGGGTTAACCACGCTGATTTTGGCAACAAAATGGGATGCTTTCGATCATAATCTATATCTGCGAACTGGAGCCGCCCACCAACACGGATTATTCCCAAGTCATCTAGTTGTGGAGTGAAAGAGGTAAGTTGACTTTTTCTTTTTAGTTTACCCTTTTTTATATCTTCTAGTTCTTCCCCATATGCTTGATATTGACTCTTTTTTACCATAATTGCTAGAGCTTCCTCTATTTCTGTTTTCAATAGGTAAGTATGATTTTTTCTTTTATTTTTCAGGAACCGTCGGCAGTACGCGACAACTCTCAGTAATTTCGTAAGTGACGAATACTTCGACCACATCGAATCTTCTTCTTCTGCTCCGAAAAGCGCTGTTGCGAGGTGAGTATGTACTTTCTTTTCTTCTAGGTTTGTGATTAATGATTTTGCCGCAGGGTAATTGATTGTCTCTTTTTTCAGCCATTTAGGACCACTGATCCAAAGTTCAAAGTTGCTTAGTTCAGACGCTGGAACACCTCTGGATGCGCAGTCGGCTGGGTTGTGTTCTGACTTTACGTGCGCCCATTGATTCCGACTGATCGCTGACAAGATCTCGGAACATCGGTTCCCGATAAACGTCTTCCATCGGCTTGGGTGGCTGCTCAACCACGCCAATACTACTTCCGAGTCGGTCCATGCGTGTACATTTGCTTTTGGCACTTCTAAAACTTCCGAAACCTCTACCAACAGTTTGGCCAGCAATACAGCTCCACATAACTCTAGCCGAGGCGTTGACACTTGCCTTATAGGCGCGACTTTCGTCTTACTGGTCACTAAACTGACGTGTATCAAACCTTCAGTGTCAATAACGCGCAAATACACCACGGAGGCATATGCGGCATTTGAAGCGTCGCTGAACCCGTGCAGCTCCACTAATCTGGCATGGGTCGTATGATTTGTCCATCGATACAGTCTGAACCTGGTGAGTTGTGACAGCTCTTCTCTATATTTCAACCATTCTTCTAAAAGAGGAGACGGTAACTCTTCATCCCAGTCTATACCTGCTAGCCATAACCGTTGAATGAATATTTTAGCTTGCACTATGCTGGGTGCAATCCATCCCAAAGGATCATAAAGCTTTGCTATATCTGAGGTAACCTTTCTTTTAGTTACAGGTGCTGTTGGAGGAGGAAGCCGCACTGCATATGCAAACTCATCGTGGCTTCGATCCCAGGTAAGTCCCAAGATTTTGTTTACAGGTTCTTGTTTCATCTCTATTTTCTTGTGCTCATCCTTTCCCACTATGCTTTCTTTAATTTTCTCCAACATAACTTTACTATTGCTTGACAATTTTTGTAATTCAAAGCCTCCTTTGCTTAATAATGTTTTCATTTGCCAATACATCTCTATTGCTTCCTCATCTGATTGACATCCTGACATCAAGTCGTCCATGTAAAAGTCCTGGCGCACCCGTGCTGCGGCCAGAGGAAACTCTTTACCTTCCTCAAGAGCAACCTGTATTAGACTCTTAACCGCAAGGTAAGGCGCTGAGGACGTCCCGAAAGTGACTCGTTTTAACTTGTATTCTTTTATGTCCTCTGCTGGGTTTTCTCTCCACAGAATACGTTGGTATTTCGTGTCTCTCTCATCAACTATCACCTGCCGATACATCTTTACGATGTCAGCTGTGAAGCAAATTGGATGCATACGCCATCTCATGATAATGTGGCGCAACTCAGACTGTAACGTGGGTCCCACCAGAAGATCATCATTCAAAGCCACTCCGTTTGAACCCTTACAGGAAGCATCAAATACTATACGTACCTTAGTGGTATCTTTATCTTCACGCACTACGGCATGGTAAGGTAAGTATAGTCCCTTTTCATTAGATTCCTTTGGTGATAGACGTTCCATGTGATTTAGTTCCAGATATTCATGAAACACCTTGTTATACTCTTTTTTCAGGTGGCGATCCCTTTGAAGCTTTTTTTCCAGGGAGTGAAATCTTCTCAATGCTATCTCCCTGGAACCACCATCTACACAGGCTGGTTGTTCATCCCGGAACGGTAATCTAACTACGTAGCGCCCGTTCTCATCCCGTGTAGTAGTCGCTTGGTATACTTCTTCACACCTCTGCTCATCAGGTGACAATATCTTTGGTGTGTTGCTAGGTTCTGATTCCAGTTCCCAAAAAGACCTTAGCAACTGGTCTACCTGAGTATGCATGCTGACTAGCGTGCATGATAGGTTCGTTTGTGACCCAACTTGCCCACTTAAAATCCAACCCAGGGCTGTATTTTGTGCCACTGGTGAACCCTGTGAAGGACATCTAATTGAACCTGTGTCTATGATCTGCGCGTAGATTTCTGCGCCAAGCAGCATATCTATTTTGTTGGGGGTGTGATACTCCGGATCTGCAAGATCGAGATTCTTAAGCTCTGGCCAGGAAGCAATAGACACCTTTGCGGCTGGTAAGTACGAAGTGAGTTTATCAAGGACATATGCTGTAACCCGAATTACATATCTGGAATTGATACGTGATGCAATAGTCACTTGAACGGTTGACTTTGATACGACATTCTGCTTCCCTCCTAAACCAGATATAAGACCTTTGGCTGGGGTTCGTTTTAACCCGAGTAATTGAACCGCGGCCGAAGTGATGAATGACGCTTGTGACCCTTGGTCAATGAGTGCCCGAAGAAAATGACGTTCTTCCATTTCCCATGCTTTGGCTTCTACAACCGCCGTAGCCAGTAGCACCTGCTGGGTGACTTCGTTTACGAAGTGATTCATGATACTGGTACCCGGTATAGCCTCTTCCGTTGAATTGGTGACTTGTTGTGTGTGAACTTGTGCCATAGTTGGGCGTTCGACTGGCTCTCCGCTGCCGAACGCTTGCTGTTCACCCTTTTGATGTAGTAGCGAATGGTGTCTCCTATTACAGATTTGACAACTTTTTGTATTTTTGCAGTACTTGGCCGAATGATTGTTACCCAAACAGTTGAAACATAACCCATTGGTTTGGACAAAGTTACGCTTTGCATCGCCATCCAAGTTAATGAAATCTTTACAATGTATTATACGATGTTCTCCTTTGCAATAACTACATGATACATTTGTAATATGAAGATTAGCAACCCTTTGCACTGGAGTACTTTTGACATAACTAACATTATTTCCTTTATAATTAGTGTTATAACTGGTACCCCTTGGTTTATGACTATAGCCTGGTTTCGGTTCTAAAAACTCTAATGCATGAAATCTCGTCAACAAGAAATCTTTAAATTGCTCTAAACTCGGTAACTGATCTAACCCTGATACAGATTCACTAACTTTACTTTCCCAGTTCTTACGACTTTCAGCGTCTAACTTTTGACTAACAATGTAAATTATAATAATATCCCAGGTACCAGTGTCTATACCAAGACTCTTTAAGGCGTTTAAAGTTTCAGTAGTACAATCTAATAGATTCTTAATATCTGTGGCAGACTCAGTTAGAAGCGTCTTTTGCGAGAAAAATCTTTTTAATATGCTATTCCCTAAATATTGTTTGTTATTGTACCGACATTCTAACTGGGTCCAACACTGACTGTAACTTTCGCTAGTAATAGGTATGTGTCGTAACAGTTGCTCCGCTTCGCCTGTCAAATGCGCCTTCAGATAATGCAACTTTTGCACGTCATCAATGTCTTTGTTTTTGTGGATGAGTGAAGTAAATAAATCCCGGAAACTCGTCCATTCTGTATATTTTCCCGAGAAACTTGGAATTGATATCTTTGGCAATTTTACTTGACTCGATTTTGATATGCTCGCTGATGAATTGGAACTAGTACTACTGGATCCTGCCGTTAATCTGCTAAGTGCACTTTTTAGCTCGCATTTGTAGTCCATATATAGTTCGTAAGTCGCATCATACATATCATCCTTCATATATGCACTATTTTGCAATGTTTCTCTGTCAGGTGTCGTTAAAAGCTGCGTGTGCATGCGTGAAAACTGTTGCCATAGCTGCTCTAAGCTTTCCAACCTAGTTTCTATATACGAGATATTGATGCGATCCTTGGGAGACTTTTTATAATTACTAAATGCCTTCGCGATACGAGCATTCTGATCCGTCTGTAGACTTATACTTGCTTCAAACTTACTCATCTCTTCAAAAAATTACAAGTCCCAAATGTAAACAAACTTCAAATTTTCTAAGTCCCAACTTCACTCTTGAAAAAATTACAAGTGTTTTTAACTTTGTTTATTTTGCTATAAAATCGGGCATAGGTTCCCCGTCGGTTCACTTTTTCTTAAACTATGCTAAGTTCTAAACACTTGTATGAATTATTGGACTTCTTCGCTATAAATTATTCTAAGTCTTTAACACTTGCAAAATTTCAGTTTGTTGATCTCTGATTTTTCCAAAATTGACAGTTTAAACTTCAAATTCAATTTGACAGCTGACAGTTCCAAATTTTGACAGGCAGCGAAAAACGACACTTCACAGATAAAATATAAAGTACTCACAGTTTTATGTCTTCTTACACTTTGCCAAACACTGCACTAGTACTTGAACCTCCAATTTGAACTTCCCGCCAAGTTGCTCGCCTGTGACGTCACTCTACGTCACGACGCTGCTGCCTCCGTTGACTGCACCACCGCTGGATGCTGCTGCTGGAAGGTCGCCGCACCCTCGACAACAATCCGTTGCCACTTGATGCAGGAAAGCACTAAGAAATTGTATAAGGCCCAAGGTACACCCGGTTCGAAAAGGACCAATGTATGCACCTGTACTACTTTCAAAAAAGGGCGCCCTCTATAGTGATCGATATTGAAACAACAAAGTCACGTATAAAGCCTATATTAAAATAAATTCACACGACATCTCATAAAACTGAGTAAAACAAACGATAGCGTGATGCAGCCGTAGCCGGTTGTCGGGTCAGCGCCATCTAGCGTGCAATTAAATAGTTATAATCACTATATAAAACAAACGTTAGCGTGATGCAGCCGTAACCGGTTGTCGGGTCAGCGCCATCTAGCGGCCACTTGGCTTATTAGAATTTATATGAACGCAAACAATATTTATTTATTTATTATTTAAATAAGTTACACAGCACTACACCTACAGTAAAAACCAAGGCACTATGAACTACAAAAATACCTATAAACAAAGATTTAAAACTAGTTAGACTTAGGCGACACAATGGCGTGGCTCCGGCTTCCGCCGCGGCACGCGCACCACAATATGATATAGTCAATGCTACTAAAACTGTACATAACTACAAAATTTAGAATTCTTAGCTATACATTTATATCTCCGAACATCTCCGAACATTTGGATAAAGGGATACAAGTTGATGTGTTGTACTTTGACTTTAAAAAAGCTTTTGATCGCGTGGATAACGACTTGCTTCTGAGTAAATTATGTAATCTAGGTTTCTCACCGACATTACTACGGTTCTTTGCAAGTTATCTGCGCGACAGGCTGCAGTTTGTGCAACATGGATGCTTTGTTTCCGAATCCTATCACACACGTTCAGGAGTCAGCCAGGGTTCGATCTTAGGGCCACTTTTATTCGGAGTCATGATAAATGACTTGGCAACAGTCACTACATATGCCAGATGCTTACTCTACGCTGATGACTTGAAGCTCATTTATGGTGTGCAACAGTTGTCCGATTGCGAATCCCTTCAGGAAGACATCAACCGGGTTTATCAATGGAGTATTGAAAACAAGCTTCTTTTTAATACTGGAAAGTGCTCAGTGATGACTTTCAGCCGCGCGCATGACCCTGTACATGCACAATATCAGTTAGGCCTTGAACCCATTACGCGTGTCAACTCTGTTAAGGACTTAGGCATAATGTTCGACGTGCATCTCAACTTTCATGAGCATATTAGGACATTAACTGCCAGCTGCTATCGAAGGTTGGGATTCGTAATGCGAAATGCCCGTGACTTTGATAATCCCATGGCGATTAAACTCATTTACACCTCGTTAGTCAGAAGCAAACTGGAGGCAGCTTCTATTGTCTGGAACCCTCATGAGGTCACTTACGCCCTGCTTCTGGAGAAAGTCCAAAAAGTTTTTTTGCGTTTCTTGTACAGGAAAACTTACGGGTACTATCCATGTTTGTACCCAACTAAATTCCTGCTGGGCATGTTAGGGTTTAATTCCCTTGAGGTGCGGCGAAATCATAGCCTTCTGACCAGTGCGTGCCGTATCTTACGAGGTGATTCGGATTGTCCAGAATTGGTTTCGCAATTTGTATGCTTGCTTGTGCCCTCATTGTCTAAATCCAACTTTAATCTCCGAGCAAGTGCTCGTCATTTGCTGGAAGTTCCGAGCGCGCGCACGGTATCCCACAGAAAATCACCATTGGTCCGTGCTTTGCGAGATCTGAATGCGCTTCTCGCATCAGCACCTGATTGCGATGTTTTTGCAAGTAGCTGGAAGGTTATATGTGAGGAATGTCTGAAGTTCTGTGAGGCGATGGATGAACGTCCTCCTAGTGATTCGTGAAAGTTTGTTATTATCTGTGTTAATTGTTATTTTAGTTTTATTCTAGATATTATTATAAAATTCACAGTGCCTAGCATAATGCTGTAATGCTGTGTAATTTGTTTGTTAAATAAATAAATAAATATATTGGCAGAGATCTTGTCACTTGTTCCAATTAAAGCTGAATCTCTTGGATACTACTGGTCCTATTTCCACCAAACTCTCTAATTGGTCTATCTGTTTGGGAGCTACGATGCCACAGACAGACACACAGATACACATGTTAAACTTATAACACCCATCTCATTTCGTCGGGGGTTAAAAACTGAACGTTAAGTTAAGACCACAGTAGTAATGATTCATACGTGGCTATTTTCGATGAGAGAGACAAAGTCAGAATGATTTACAGACTAATAGCCATTCCTGTACTCTTTTTTTACATAATTAATAAGTTACCTAATAAGATGATTACGTGATTTTGACTACATCTACATTCTTAAATAGGAATGCATTTGTTTGCGATTTTGACCATTACCACAAAAAAAGGTGCGTTTTGCTCGTATAAAAAGAAAAACTATTATATGCACTAGTTACACAATTAAGTAGGGAATTTTATTAAAACTAGTCGCGTAGCAGCACGGATAGCTGCCTCTTATGCAAAGCTCCATATGAGTTCGAAACATGTCGGGCCGTTCCTGACAATTTTACGTGAGTTTAAACCGTTATTATTATTAATTAAGTGTGTCTTAAAATCTCGTACTAAATAGACCCGGTCACAGCTTAGAATACTTAATAGTATGTATGACGCGGTACTCGACTTACGAATAAGAACTTTCAAATGTGCAACGATTGCATAAAATACTAAAGTACTTGCGGCTTGTAGTATGGAAATAATTGAATTTTTCTTTGTAATATGGACCGTTTTCTGTAGTTTACGCTCCAGAAATTTGAGTAGACGTTCTAAGGCTCACCGTTACATTATTGCTAGGCCATTCCTCGGTGAGATTATAATCTTTGGCAAGACTATGAGTAAAGACATATAAGTAACTGTTAGCACCGAAGTCCGTGAAGGTGAAGTTTCGAACTGCCCACAAAATTATGCCATTGCAATAGTCTGGTTTAGAATTATCGTTTATAAAACTATAAACGTAGGCCGACCATTTGTTAAGGAATTTTGTGACGTCTTTATATGGACCATCCTTATAAAGTTGTGTGGAAGGACCATCTGCAATAAACACAAAAGAATACAATGTTTCAGTAAAAGGATCTTATTTGGAAATTTTATATCTACACCCATATTGTTAAATTACTATAAATAGTTCTGACACTATGGCTAATAAACCTACATTACTTGTGTGTGTGTGCGTGTGTGCGTGCGCGTGCGCGTGCGCGTGTGTGTGTGTGTGTGTGTGAGAGAGAGAGTGTTATTTCATAACATTGCATTATATGATGAGATGATGTTATGGCCACTCACTCATTCCTCCCCGCGCCATGGCTGTTAGGTACTACTGATACTTCATATTTACATATAATATAAAGTACTGGTGGTACCTACTGTATGCAACTGCACATAATTAGGCCTCGTTTCATAAAACCACTCGTGTTATAAGACCTCTCATTATGTAACAATTATAAATATATTGTGCAAAAGCACATCCTATACAGTGTTATATGACAAATGAACTAAGCATTTTAAAAGCAAACTAGAAGGTGAAATAGGTGAATACTGATACAATAGTATTTTATGCAAACGAGTCTATTCTTGTATAAGAAGAAATTTGAAATTCGTCTCTACTTCTGGGACAGCCATTATTATAGAGCTTCAGCTCCATGAAATCACAAATGACAAATCTTCCTCTGTGTATACTTACGGACGGGAGGAATACACATAATATATACTTATAGAACAACTTGAATACTAGCCTTACCATGAGTTTACAGTGAGCGTACTCGCTAGCGACTGCGTTAACGATTCGTATGGTGAATTGTAGTTCTACAAACTAACCGCTAGAGGCTCAAATTCATGGTAAAAGTACAGACCCAAACGTTCCAAAACACGCGTTGTAGATGAAGGTGCCAAGATCGCAAACTGATGTGGGACTGGGCTGGACATGTCTGCCGCAACCGGAACGCTGGGCCAGAATAATTACCGAATGGACAACGCAAGGCTACCGGAGCCGAGGCAGACTGAGAAGGAGACGGCGGGAGGAATGGGATGGATTCAGTAGCAAGCAGCCAATAGAGAGAAGTTGCGCAAGAAAGGAGAGGTCTTTGCCCAGCCGTGGGACATATCTATAGGCAAGGAAAAAATCATTATCACTGTCACTTACCTCCCATTGCTGTGGTGCTGAAGACATAGAAGGTCACGTCGTAGTACTTTGCAGCTTCCTCTGCAATTTGTTTGACGGTGTCCACGATCATGCGCTTTATATTAGTACGGTTCTGAGAGCGCAAGCTTATGTCCATCATGAAGGCCATATCTCGCTGATAACCATCCGTGATAACTAAAAACAATTTGTCTGTCATTATGAAGACGCGGTTGGTGGTAATGCTGCCGGCAGTCCTAGCTTTGAATCCCGGCAAGGGCAAATATTTGTGTTGTGAACGTGAATATTTGTACCTGAACCATGTATGTATATCATCGTCTTCAGCTTTCTGTGGGACTACCAATTTCGCCCTAGCCGTACCGTACCAGGCATACTGGCTTACATATTTTCATCTTTTTAATTTTGTGTGCTAGAGAAACACCCGTAACTTTTTTCTAACAACAAGGGGGGTTATACCTACCAATAAAGTTTGTGATTATTTAAATCATTTCATCCATTCCCTATTCTCGACCACATCAGAGCGAGCGAGACAGGTATAAATAAACCCGAAAGCCATCAATAAGAGAAGCTCAAGTGGCTCTCAATCTGTTCTCGTCGTCACTCCCATACTCTGTCTCTTCTTTATAATGTACTATTTAACCCCACAACTCCCCGCTACCTCAAGGAGCGCTTCAGTTATTTGCGTTCTGTTCGCTCTGCACAAAACTTAGTTCTTACTGTTCCCCCTTCATCTAAATTTTATAATGGTTCTTTCACTTTCCGGGCTACTTTACTGTGGAATTCGCTTCCTCTGGATATAAGGCGTGCCCAATCTCTTGCAACATTTAAAACCCTCGTCAAAAAACACTACTTGTCTCTCCCTTAGTACACTGCAATAATAATCGCTCCTTTAACTTTGTGGCTCATACTGTTTTATTTATTACTTTACAATATATTTATTTGTCTAAGTATGTAAGTATATCTGTATACTACCATTAACCCGCGGCTTCGCTCGCGTGCCTATATAATATACATCATTCTACGGGAACAATGCTCTTTTAATCAGGATTAAAAGTAGGCTATTTGAAAGTTAGGGTATAATCTGCAATCTGCATTTCCCTCATGCATATCCGTCCAGCCGTTTTAGCGTGAAAAAGTAACAAAACATACACAGACTTTCGCTTTTCTAATATTACTGGGAAATACTTTTTATTTTATCATAACTCCACTTTATCAAATCAAACCGAAACCTCAAGCACTCAAATCAAGCGATCTCAGCCTTTACTGTACCAAATAAAGTTCACTTCAAAATTCATAACTCGAAGTGAAGCTAAGACAACGGGATATGTGTGCATTTTATTTGTATTAAAGCTTTTATAATGTCCCGAGCCTCCGCTTATTGACTTGGGATATTCGAGATTGGTTTAATGATTCTAAGCCATGTTCTAATTTACGTCATGTTCTATTGTAAGATATTGAGGTTCTCTTCGTTGATGAATGAAAAATGTATTATTCTGAGCCAGATAAAGGTAAGTTATTCAGGATTCTGAAATGACTGAACATAATTATTGAAAAGCTTGAATGTATTTATTACGGATGCAGGAAGTTTCCCGATTATTACTCCTCCCGTCCCAACGCGCCGCCCGCCTATAGGTACCGATTGACGACGATCGAGATGCCACCAAATACTATTTTTTTAATCTATTATGATAACGCGGGTCTCTATCAATACCTCAAAATCAAAAACAGAACCCCCTTATAGGATCACGTGTAGCTGTCTGTCAGTCCGTCTGTTACAACCGATTTGCTGCAAAACTACTGGACCGATTAAATTGCAATTTTGATTTGGCGCAAATGCTTTCAAGAATTTTCATGACCACAAATAAAATTTCAAAAACGGTGGCATTTTCGTAATTACCGTCCCAACAAACCATAAAAATTACACTATACTTACTCATATTTAGTCATTTCAACCCCATCGCACCCTAACAGGCGAGACGGTATTTCACGTCCACCACGTTTCTTTTTTTAAATCGTTGTTGTTTTGGTAATCAGCGACCCGATAAACTATAGAAACATTACCCTTGTTGATTTTCAGACTTTGTCACCATATTCTCCTCCTTTAGGGGTTTAATTCTCAAAAAACATGAAACACGTGGTTACTCATTTATCGTTAGAAATACTCCATGGAAGTTTTCAATAAAATAGTCTAACTAATCTTTTCCCCATACAAACTTACGACCCCCATTTCACCCCTTTGGGGGGGGGGGGGGGTGACTTTTGACAAATGCTTCTTTTATTGCACCCCTAGACTTTATAAGGACACGTATGTTCCAAATATGGACTCTCTAGAACCAGCGGTTTAGTATTTAGACATTGCAACCCCATTTCACCCCAACAGGGAAGATGTTAAATCACGTCCGCCACGTTGGATTTAAAAATCGTTGCGGTTTTCGTAATCAGCGACCCGATAAACCATAAAAGCATTACCAATGGATTTTCAGACTTTGTCACCACATTTCTCCCTTTTAGAGGTTGAATTAAAAAAAAACCTGAAACACGTGTTTACTCATTTATTGTTAGAAACACTCCTGTGAAGTTTCGAATAAAATAGTCTAACTAATCTTGTTTCCCCATACAAACTCTGGAACCCAATTTCACCCCTGTAGGGGGTGAGTTTTGAAAAATCCTTTCTTAGTGCACCCCTACACCTTATAAGGAACCTACGTGCCAAATTTGAACTCTCTAGAACCAGCGGTTTAGTATTAAAACATTTCAACCCCATTTCACCCCAACAGGGGAGATGGTAACTCACGTCCGCCACGTTGGATTTTAAAATCGTTGCGGTTTTCGTAATCAGCGACCCGATAAACCATAAAAACAATACCCATGCTGATTTTCAGACTTTTTCACCACATTTCTCCCTTTTAGGGGTTGAATTTTCAAAAAACCTGAAACACGTGTTTACTTATTTGGGTGGTTCCATAAAAGTTGGGTAACTTTGTGTTCCAGTGATTTTTATATTTATATATATTATGTACCCAATATTATAAATGACTGGCACATGAAATAGCGTATTTTTAATCATGTCACTCACTTTTGCCTAAATCATATTTTTTTTAATAATAAAAATAACTTATTTTGTATCCCTAATATCAGTCCCTAGCCCTGTCACATTTCCAAAATGCTATTTTTGTTCATCCCGTTTTATCATGATATGAAATATTTTGAATTTTAACTAACTTAAACACATTAAAAATTACATTTCTTACTTCACCAAAACAATTCAATAAACAAAAAATATTATTTTTCATACCTTTTTGTAAAAAAAGTAGCGTCATCGATAATTACAATCAGGCCCTAGCCACTTAAAAAATTTAATAATACGCGGCATCTGTGCTGAATGACTCCTTTGAAACTCATTAATTCAAAAGTAATCACATGAAGTTAGCCATATGCGTGGGCCGATCCGCGTCGGCCTTTTTCACGTCTTTGCAATCGGCGTCCATGCTGAGGAAACACGTATTGTACCAGTCAATCTCTCAGGCCCTAGGTGAGTTATTTTTCAAAAAGTTAATTAGTTATTGTTTCCTTTTATTTGTGTGTAAATGTGATCTGTTTGTTTTGATATTATAGTTTCTTACAAGTTTCGGTATGTCTTTTAAAAAGGGAATTACGAGCGATTTTGTTCAAATTCGTCAGTCCCTAGACCATCAGGCCCTTGTCGTAAATGTAGCTAGGGACTGACGCAAAGGCTAGGACCTGACGTTCATACTCTTTGAGGCAAGTTGATCAATTTAAGAAACTTTTATTTTTTGTAGAATATGCTGCCACGAAGGAAAATACAGCTTTCTAAAGAAGAAAAAGCAAGAAAAATGTCAGAACAGGCAAAAAAACGATTAGAAAAAATTCATAATGATCCAGTTTTAGTAGCAGAGTACAAAGAAAAAGAAAGATTGAAATACCTTAAAAAAAAGGAAAAGGGACGATGAAAATGGGTGAAAGATATGAAAAAAAAAACTGGAGCACATACTCGGCAGCTTACAGACAAAATAATAAAATTGGTAAACATGCTGATAAATTGGACAATGGACGAAAATATGCCACCATCAACTGACGGAGAAAATGATCTTCAGGTCACAGAAGAAATAAATCCCGAGTGACAATCTGATGGTATTGCTGACCGGAGATAAGCTGAAGCTAAAAGGAGAAGTATTTTACAACGAAAGATAAGAAATAGATAACTACAGAAGAAGAATCATGTTATTATTGAACTAAATAAAAACTCGCAAACCAAAGACAGAAAAAAAGACTAAAACGCACTATAAAGGAATCAAAAAAGTCACTCACACCCAGAAGTAAAATTGAAGAAATGGCGAATGATCCTTATAAGGCAGAACTAGTAAAAAAAGCACTGTTTTGTGAAATTATACAGACGGAAATCTTAGAAACAAGTGCGGAAACAAGGACATATCAAGAGAAAAATCGTTTGGAAACGGCTTTGTCTGGTCCTGTAACAAAAAAAATATATAATATGGAGGTTAGGAGGCAGAGCTGTGATATACAAAAATATGGGATTTAAAAGTATAAAGTCTAAAAAAAGGGAGTTATAGCGATTATTCGCAAGTTTTATGAAAATGATAGCAATAGCCGGTGTGCGGCAGGGAAGAAAGAGTGTATAAGTCGCAACAATATCAAAAAACAAAAACGATACATGCTGGATGCCTTGAAAAATCAACACAATAAATTCCTGTCTACTAATTCAATGACAATTGGGCATTCTTTATACTGCCGATTACATCAATTTTGGGTTGTCGACCCTAACCTTATCGATCGTGACACTTGTGCTTTTGTCACCTATGAAAACTTGTTGCATTGCAGAACGTAAAAATTTAAAATTTTGCAACCAATCAAACTGCTCTTCAAACACGCTACTGTGATCGCTACTCTGCAAAAAGGCTTATCGAGAACTTGCGATGGTTGTTCAATGAAAAGTTTACCATATAACGAATTCGACAACAGTGATGAAATTGTAGTCCAGTAATGGAGAAACAGTAAAGAATTGATCATGGATATTAAAACTAAAAAGGAACGATAAATAGCAAAGTATAAAAAGGAGATACAAAAAATGAAACCTTACGATTTGATTATAAATAATTTAAGTATTATCGGTACTAAGTAGTGTTGTTTTTGGTAAGACATACATTCCTACAGACTGCCTTGTCTATAAAGTTAATTGGATTTTGCAATAAATATGTCAATTGATAAGAAAAAGAGTAAAAATTACTTAATAAATGATTATTGGAAGTTAAACATGTGATTTTATTCTATTAACAATGTTTTGCGTCAGTCCCTAACATAACCCGTCAGTCCCTAGAACACAGATTTCAGAAAAACACAAATTTCTCTTTAAATAACCAGTAAAGTGACCGGCCACTTTGGATATTAAAAGTAAATTGTTATAAGTATTGTTTATAATAAAAAGTTTTCTAATTAGTGTCTAAAAACACATATTTCAAAATTTGTGCGAAAATTACCCAACTTTTATGGAAGTACCCATTTATTGTTAGGAATACTCCTGTGAAGTTTCGAATAAAATAGTCTAACTAATCTTGTTTCCCCATACAAACTCTGGAACCCCATTTCACCCCTTTAGGGGGTGAGTTTTGAAAAATCCTTTCTTAGTGCACCCCTACACCTTATAAGGAACCTACGTGCCAAATTTGAACTCTCTAGAACCAGCGGTTTAGTATTAAAACATTTCAACCCCATTTCACCCCAACAGGGGAGATGGTAACTCACTTCCGCCACGTTGGATTTTAAAATCGTTGCGGTTTTCGTAATCAGCGACCCGATAAACCATAAAAGCATTACCAATGGATTTTCAGACTATGTCACCACATTTCTCCCTTTTAGAGGTTGAATTAAAAAAAAACCTGAAACACGTGTTTACTCATTTATTGTTAGAAACACTCCTGTGAAGTTTCGAATAAAATAGTCTAACTAATCTTGTTTCCCCATACAAACTCTGGAACCCAATTTCACCCCTGTAGGGGGTGAGTTTTGAAAAATCCTTTCTTAGTGCACCCCTACACCTTATAAGGAACCTACGTGCCAAATTTGAACTCTCTAGAACCAGCGGTTTAGTATTAAAACATTTCAACCCCATTTCACCCCAACAGGGGAGATGGTAACTCACGTCCGCCACGTTGGATTTTAAAATCGTTGCGGTTTTCGTAATCAGCGACCCGATAAACCATAAAAACAATACCCATGCTGATTTTCAGACTTTTTCACCACATTTCTCCCTTTTAGGGGTTGAATTTTCAAAAAACCTGAAACACGTGTTTACTTATTTATTGTTAGGAATACTCCTGTGAAGTTTCGAATAAAATAGTCTAACTAATCTTGTTTCCCCATACAAACTTTGGAACCCCATTTCACCCCTTTAGGGGGTGAGTTTTGAAAAATCCTTTCTTAGCGGATGCCTACTGCATAACATCTATAAAGAATATAAAGTCGAGTGTAAAATGCGTTTATGGACGAGTTGCACACTTTACTTTTCACTTCGATTGCGAGGAAATGAAACTGTATCATGTAAATAACATATATACACGTATCTTGTATACCTACTTAAAAACAAATTTAATTAAAATTTAAAGTAATAGTTTAAAAAGTAATAAATGATAGTACATAGAAGTTACAAGTTTATTTCAAGAAGTTTTATTGTGTACTTTGGCTGTTGGTATATTTGCCTTGGTATTAGAATACTAACAAAACGAAATAAAATAAAGAGTTAAAACCCGTTCCAGACCTTCCGATCCGATCCGATTTATCGGAAGAATGTGTAGTGCAATTGTTAGGATCTTATACACTACACATTATCCGATTTCTCCCGATAAATCGGATCGGATCGGAAGGTCTGGAACGGGTTTTATTGCATGAAGTTTTATGTTTTTTTTTTAACTGTTTTAAGAACCTTTTTCGTGTGGCTGTTGGACCGATCGCCTTGGTCTTCGACGACGATATTAATTTATGCTCTAGAGCATAAAAAGCGACTTTATGTCGCCTACGCACAGCATAAAGTCGAACTTTTAGAGCGAGAGAAGTGAAAAGAGTATTTGTATTGTATTGTATTGTAAGAGTAAAATATCACTGCTCTTTATTGTTTTCATGAATCCACATAATTCAACAAAACTAAGAACTCTAATCTGGTTGCGTTTATCACGCGATAAATAAGTGACATAGCATCCGTAACGTTTTGACAAAATGCGAGTGTGAATGACGGATGCTATGTCACTTATTTATCGCGTGATAAACGCAACCATCATAGGCCCCTGGTTTCTTTTCCACAATAACAGAATAAAGACGCGTGTAAACGGTGTAAACAAATATTTAGTAGACAAAAATGACAATATCTTACCCCTGTTTGGTAAAAAATCATTCTTAGTCTGATTTTTCGTGGTTGTTCCTGAAATTATTATGCTCATTAATTATTTGTTTCATTGACCGAGCGAGCGAAGCGTCTCCATGGCAGCTTGGCCAATATTTCTTATCCACTCAATTGCTTCGAATTTTGAGTTGGACTCTATTTATATAATAAAATAAGAGCGGTGACAGGTAGCCGTAGTAGTTACCAAAAGCAATCTAGTGGCTAAGTATCTAAGTCCGGATCTTTGGATATCCTTTTGTTCCCGCCGTTCTCGCCTAGAGGTCGTCATTTCTCCACCGATTCTCATGAAATTTTGTTAGCAGGTTCGATAAATATATACAACTAGCTGTGCCCCGCGGTGTTACCCGCTCATCCCACGGGAACACTAAATTTATTCGGGATGAAAAGTATCCTATGTCCTTCCCCGGGACTGAAACTATGTATATACCAAATTTCATCTAAATCGGTTCAGCGGTTTTAGCATGAAGAGGTAACAGACAGACAGACAGACAGACAGACAGACAGACAGACAGACAGACACACTTTCGCATTTATAATATTAGTATGGATACTTATTTTAGCGACTCAGTTCTTCAATGTTGAAGATACGGAGTTTGATAACGTAACAAATAATACATTTCAGCAATTTCGAAACAAGTTCTTTTTTTATGTCATGCGAGGCACAACGAGCAAACGGGTCGCCTGATGGAAAGTGATTACCGTCGCCCATAGACACCTGCTACACCAGAGGAGTCACAAGTGCGTTACCCTTTCAGATGAGAGAACGCTATTTTCTTGAAGGTTTGAAGGTCGCATCAGTCCGGAAATACCGCAAGAGACTTCATTTCACAATGCAGTCGTGCGAGGCAGGTAATTTCTAGAAAAATGCACAGTTGTGGACAGCCAACTACTTGAGTGGTGAGGATGAAAGAATAATTGTCGCGTAGAACGATAACGGAAAGATGCGGCATGGATCAATCCGAACAATTCCTCGGAGCACTCTCCGTTATGTAAGCGATAAAAGATGCAGAGAGAAGCTACATCTCAATACGCAGCGCCAAGGAGTCAACCCGGTCTGAAATTCGCTGGCAGCTGACGATCGACAGTCGCTCTCCTTTGAATGCGGTCTAGAGGGAGATGCTTGTATTTTGAGCGTCCCAGCCCACAGATAAGAACAGAATTCCATCACACTCGTTGTGTGTGCGGTTCACCGTGGCGTCACCGATAGGTTTCACCGGAAGACCAGCGCTGGTTCCCGGGCCAGCATTTATGCTGAGGTGTGACCTTTTCGTGGCATACACAACAACGATTTTATTTTATTTCTAACATTTGTTGTCCACTTTGTGTATGTTAACAAATACATTTTTATTCTATTCTAATCTATTCTATTCTATATGTGGGCGAACCTGCGCCTTATAAAGCTGTAAGCGATGAGTAGGAGTGAAATACTGTTTCAATCTTTTGAGTACGCTGATCTTCTTTGAAGCTAATTTAGCCTTATCTTCTTATTGGACTTCACTCGATATGTTGACATTAGTAATGGCTGAGGTGGTTAGGGGAGTGCTCTCAAACACAAGCTTTTTACGGCTCTCTATGAAAATTTTCCGTGAAATATTGGCGCGGTCGGTGTAGGAGGCATCACCCGTGCTATCATCCGCATAAACAGATTTTCAGCATGCAGAAGAAACAGTGTAGGCGAAACTCCGAAAGCACACAGCCTTGAGGGACACCAGCATTCACAGACATGGCTTCAGAGCATGCACCGTCTACTACGATCTTTACGCATCTGTCTGCCAGAAAACTACTGACCCATTCGCATAAAATCTCGGGAAGCCTATAACATAGAAGCTTCGAACGAATTGCTTTGTGTCAAACCCGATCAAAGGCCTTCGCTACATCCAAACTTACAGCTAATACCTCGCCTTTACTTTCAATCGCCTGTGACAACGATCTGCCAGATAAACCAAGACCACCAGCCGAGCGGCCTCCACGGAAACCATAGAGTCAAACCACGCTAATTCTTCCAACCAAATCAACTGTCAAACCATACTAAGTGAGTCAGGTGTGGCCTTTCAGTTTATTTGCTTGGATTGGACGAGTTAGTTGTCTGACTATATTGACGGTCACTAAGGACACTAAGCAGCTGATGGTCCTCCAGGTACCGAAGGAGCTGGCAGTTGATAATGGACTCCATTATCTGCCAAACAACGGGTTATAATATATCTAATTACTATTCGACACTTAATGTTCATCTCTCTCTCTTGCTAAAAACTACTTACTACTACGTAAATACAGCGTTTCATTTCCGTAATGACAATTACTCATCGGAACTACGGTTGCATCTTTTCCTAAAACAGAATAAAATTATTGCAGTAGATAATACATTCAAACAAAAACATTCAAAGATTCAAAATTGCTTTTATATGAGTTTTTTTCCGAATAGAGTACAAGACAGCTTGATAAGAATAATTATTATTCCGAATTCCACTTGAGAGATTACTTTGTAAACATTTAATGCTCCCACAAAGCCATTGTTTTGAATAAATAAATAAATAAGCACTTTATGGCCATTCGGATGCCTTGAAAATATTTCAACTACTTGGGGCTGCTTCTTTATTACGCAACACAGCTTTTTAACTACTTTCTAACGTACAGATTCCATACCTTCAGAACATTTAATGCGTTGAATCTCACATTGATTGAACACCACAATGTGAATTATTTTTTGGTTGCGTTTCACCCTGAGACATCCTGGGGATTCCACTTCTGAACATTTTGTTTGTCGTAAGCAGCTTGATTCTTGGTCTAGTTTTGAGGTTACCGCCCTAAATACTGAAAGAATGTTTTCTCAGTGAATTATCATACAACTTACTATGGAGATGACGACTTTGCGCGACCAGGGGTGTGGCAAGCGATTGAGCGAGAGTACGTAATATTTATAATATTACGTTCACGACTATGAATGGTTTTCGGCATATCCTTTGGATATTTTTAAACATTTGTCTTTTAAAGAAATCACCACGAATTACATTGACATTGTTGACAAACCATCAGAAAATCATTGCCGGTGTAAGAAATTAGTTCCAGTGAAATTCCGCAATATGGCGCGTCCTCATATATTTCTGGCCAGGCTTTACCCACACCGCTGCCGCCGTCACGCATGGCTTCTCCGATATTCTTAAAACAGTGGTTCCCAAAAAGCGTTCGGCTGAGGGCCCATGATGGTCGCGTTTAACACGTGATAAATAAGTGACAAAGTATCTCTCACTTGACTCACACTCGCATTTTGTCAAAACGTGACGGATGCTTTATGGACGGCTGTGTGTACTGCGTGTTTGAGGTACTGTGAGTTGATGAATGACAGGACTACTAGTGTTCCTCTTTGATAAGTGTACATCTAGTTTCACAGTGTATTAGATTTAAGTCTGTAATGCTGTGTAAATATATTTATAAATAAATAAATAAATGAATTGTCACTTATTAGATTTATGTATTTATCGCGTGAAGGTAAAAGCAACCATTAAAGGCCCTCTGGGGTGAAAATATAACCCGCTACATTTTTAAATTAGCTCGTAATACATCGCCGTCATCGACCTAAGGCCGTGTACGCACGAACGATCAAAACATGGTGAGCTCGAACATTGAACATAGAACATTATTTATTTACTTATTTAAACTTTATTGCACAAAACATAAGTCAGTACAAAAGGCGAACTTAATGCCTAATGACATTTTCTACTCGTCAACCATAGATTTTAGTGCTATAATCTGATATTTATAAAAAATATTAATTTAGCGTTAACTGCCATAACGTAATATTTTCTTCGGTTTCCGCGACTGTCACACATTTAAATAAAACAATTTAAACGGATTATATCGCGTATATTAATTATTTGAGCCTCCCTGACGTTTCAGTACCTTTACAGATACAGTCAACCTTTGACAACGGTATCTGTAAAGGTACTGAAACGTCAGGGAGGCTCAAATAATTAATATACGCGATATAATTCGTTTAAATTGTTTTATTTAAATGCCATAACGTAATTAATTTTTGAAAATTTTCTGAGCAGCAATGAATGGCGTAATTATTACTAGTGACAGTTGTGACATCACGATGTAAAGGGCCAACCAACAACAACAAACAAATACATTGCGAGCTGAATTATTTTATACGGAAAAAAAAGTTAGATTTTTTTATAATTTACTGATCTATATATTAATAAGTGCCTAAACTAAGAGCCCGTACAGTTTGCGGTTATAGCAAATATACACGCGGTATAAATATTATATAACATAATTAAATTAGCATAAATACAATGATTTATATATAAGTATTATAAAATTATTACGTATGTCTGGATGTCCTTTTGTACGGATTTCCGGCTTTTCTCTCCATTCCAATTGGGAATATATTGGCTATGCCTCTCGTTATTAGGGTCTTAAAAATGATACTTTAATACAAAAATTGCAAAAAAAAATGAGAATCAACTTACACAATAATAAGATTACGAGAATCATTGTCGTAATATGCCGATCCAATAGTTAAGTTAGTTGGTAACTAGTTAGTAACTTAAAATACTTAATCACCATTATCACTAAGCAGTTAAAAATAATTAGAAAATTAATTTTTGTGACTTTTTAAATTACCCATTAAAAATACCCATTGCTTATGATCAATAATTAGCGACTTAATCGAAAGGAAAACTAGTATTCATTTTCAACCGATTTCAAAAAAGAAGGAGGTTCTTAATTTGCCTGTAGGTATGTTGTTTTTTTGGGTGCCTGTCGTATCGCATAACGTTTTTTGTCCTAAAAATGTTTGGCATACTGTTGAATGGCATACTACTCGTTTGTCCTAATATTTTTTGCGCATACTCATTTAAAGTCCTAAAGTAAATTTATCCTAATATTGATAACTCTAAAATCTAATTACCTAAAGCATAATATTCCTAACATGAATTGCCCTAAGAATTATTTTGCCTATTATTAAATTGGCTAAAATTACAGCACCTAAACTATGGTAGGAGTGAAATCAGAATCGTTACGTATTCTACCTTCAGGCAGGTCAGATTTTGGTAAGGTTCGGTACGACGACGAGCGAAGCGAGGAGCAGTGTTAGGTAGAACTGTGGCCCTAACGAGCGAGCGAAATTATATAAAAATTTAGCAGTCAGTAGGTTAGGTTAAAGACCGAAAACTGTAGGTTAGGTTAGGTTTGTTTTATGACCATGGATAGCGGAGCAAGCGAAGCGAGCGGAGCGTCAGAATGCTTGCTTGCATGGAGGTATATTAAAATTTAGCAGTTAGTAGGTTAGGTTAAAGACCGAAAACTGTAGGTTAGGTTAGGTTTTTTTTATGACCATGGATAGCGGAGCGTCAGATTGCTTGCTTGCATGGAGGTATATTAAAATTTAGCAGTTAGTAGGTTAGGTTAAAGACCGAAAACTGTAGGTTAGATTAGGTTTGTTTTATGACCATGGATAGCGGAGCATCAGATTGCTTGCTTGCATGGAGGTATATTAAAATTTAGCAGTTAGTAGGTTAGGTTAAAGACCGAAACTGTAGGTTAGGTTAGGTTTGTTTTATGACCATCCTGGATAGCGGAGCGTCAGAATGCTTGCTTAAAAACCTTCGAAATTTAGGACATATTTTTAGGACATTAAATATTAGGAAAATTACAATTATGCATATCAATCATTCGTTAGTTGAATTTTAGACACATCAAACAATAGGACAAATAATATTTAGGACAAACGATAATAGGAGCAACAATTTCGGACAGTCAAAAATATGCGAAACAAAGTGTATGCCATACGTTATTAGGACAAAAGACGTTATGCGACACGACGATATCTAATACTTGTATGCCATCCGATATAGACCCTGTTTTTTTGTATGTTACGCGATATCTCCGCCAGTTGTAAACTGATTCTGATTTTTTTATTTTATTTGAAAGAGCACTCCTAAGGTTGTCCGGTCCCATTGTCACCATGTCAGGATCTGGTGATGGAATCCCAGGAAAATCTTGAGGAACCCTATTGAGATTATGCACACAGGTGAGAAGCCCATCAAAAGTTGCCAGTGTAATTCCATGTTTTTCCAAAGCAAAACCTTGCGAAATCACATCAAAAGACACGCTCACGAGAAACCTTTCAAATGAGATCACTGACCTCAAGTGATAGATTACGACCCCATTTACTTACACACTCTGGCGAGAAGCCTTAAAAAATGGAGTGACTGTAGTTACGCATTTTAGGAAAGTAGCGATTTAAGAGTTCATCTTAGAATACACACTGGTGAGAAGCCTTTTAAATGTAGTCAGTGTAATTCCGCGTTTACCTCAAGACATATTTTACAAGTACAGTACAAGCCTTTCAAATGTTATCAGTGTGAGTCCGCGTTTGCTCAAAAAAGCGGTTTACAAGCTCACACACCGGTGATAAACCTTACAAATTTCGCCAGTGCAGTTCCATGTTCTCCCAAAGCAGCAGTTTAAAACATACAAATATACTCTATGGTTTAAAAGCTCACCTTAGAACACAAACGGGCGATAAGCCTTTAAAATGTTGTCAATGTAGTTCCCGGTTTAGAAAAAGCGGTAAATTACGAATTCGTCTTAGAAATCACACCGGTGAGAAGCCTTTTAAATGTTCTCAGTGTTCTTATGCGTCTGTCAAAAGCAGTGATTTATGAATTCAGTAGTCAGTGTAGTCCAGTTTTTTTCAAAGTGGCACTTTTAAGCTCACCTTAGAACACACACAGGTGAAAAACCTTTTAGATGTAGTCAGTGTAATTCTCTACATTTACAACAAGCGGCAGTTTACGAGATCATCTGAGAACCCATAATAATGAGAAGCTTTTCAACTGTGACCTGTGTAGCGCCTCGTTTGTACGAAGCAGTATTTACGAGTTCATCGTATGAGAACTCATACAGGCGTGAGGCCTTTGTATTTTCGATAGGTACATATATTAGGTTAAATTCATATTACTGTAATAATTAAGTATCGTTCGTAAGTGAGTTTTCTTTTCGGCGTTTCTTTCATGTGGTCTCCTTTCATGTGACGGTAGATTCAGATATTTTAAAGTGCCCTTGTGGCCTATTTACAGAACATAGTTCATTATTTCATCATAAACGATGTGTAGTCCTATATGACATTCAATAGCCGTCATTTAATTCGTACAATCAAGGAAATTGAAACAATGTACCTTTTTCGTTATTGTCACAATGACAAGAACGGTAAAAAACCGGCCAAGTGCGAGTTGGACTCGCGCACCGAGGGTTCCGTACAAACACTTTCCATCCTTAAGTGGTTAAGTTAAGTTTGCACCTGGTATGTATAGCGCCCCATATAAATTAGGTGCAAAGTTAGGTATTAAAAAAACTACTTACTAGATCTCGTTCAAAACAATTTTCGTTGGTAGTTTTTATAGTAATGTACATCATATGTTTCTTTTAGATTTTTCATTTTCTTATTTTAGAAGTTAGAGGGGGGGGGGGGGGACCAACTTTTTTCCACTTTGGAAGCGTCTGTCACGCAAACTATTCGGTTTAGAAAAAAAATATTTTAAAAACCTCGATATCATTTTTGAAGACCTATCCATAGATACCCCACACGTATGTGTTTGATGAAAAAAAAATTTTTGAGTTTCAGTTCTAAGTATGGGGAGCCCCCAATATTTATTATTATTTTTTTATTTTTGCATCAAAATCTTAATGCGGTTCACAGAATACATCTTCCTACCAAGTTTCAACATATTTATTTTCTCATCTTTATTTGCTTATTCTTTATGTGCTCTTATATTTTCGGAAATAAATGGCTGTGACAGACAGACGGACAGACAGACGGACAGACGGACAGACAGACATGACGAATCTATAAGGGTTCCGTTTTTTGCCATTTGGCTACGGAACCCTAAAAAGGGCACGCGTTCCTTGAAAAATACATGAAATAATTATAATAATAATACTCTTTTCTCAAACATCCAATGAAATATTGTCTTTACGTTCCTTAAAATTGGCTCGGAAGTATCGCTTTTTGGGCGCAACAACTCGAGAGGACTGTAAAGGGATTTCATACTGCTTTTCAGGCCTAGGCCTGCCAAGTAACCTTTTTTGGTTTTAACAACAAGGTCATTCACACAGCTGGCTGGTTTGACAAAAAGCAGGTTTTGTTTTTAAAGGTTGGTTGTTAGACACTTGTGGAAAAAAAAAATCAAGATGGCGACTTTTTTTTTCAAAATTTCAAATTGGTGCAAGGCGGCTGAAACTCGGTATCGGGGGGCTCCCGGGGCTCAAAAATATGAATCTGAAATCTTGTCCGAAAATTCGGTCAAATTAGGAAAATATCGAAAAAAAAACGATTCAAAATTTCAAATTGGTGCTAGGCGACTAAAACTCGGTATCGAGGGGCTCTCGGGGCTAAAAAATATGAATCTGAAATCTTTTCCGAAAATTCGGCCAAATTCGGAAAATATCGAAAAAAAAAACGATTTGTATGGGGAAAATTTCAAATTGGTCCTAGGAGGCTGAAATTCGGTATCCGGGGGTTTTTGGGGCTCCTGAGTCAGAATCTGAAATCGGATTTTTAAAATTCGGTCAAATTCGGAAAATATCGGACAAACAATATTAAGTGTTATTCTTTGAAGTATATTTTTTTATTTCATTGTCTGTTTGAGAAAAGCACTATACATGCCTTGTCGTGAAAACGGATTCCCGGCCTCGTATCACTATCCGGCCTCGCTCGCACGCGCGCTCGGCCGTATATACCTACTTGGCCGGAAATCCTCATTTTCCCGGCCTCTGATGTAATGTACTATTATTGTGCTCCAAAATAACAAACAGAAAACAAAAGAAATAAAAATACATCACAGTTGGTACCAACAGGCGGAAATGAAGGTTGAAATGAAGGGGCGTATAATTAAAATCTTTTCTTATTTAATTATTTAATGACAATTGGTCTGACTTCTGTTTTTATATAGAAATACTTTCTTATTACAGTAATTTTGACATTGTTACGAAGCTCCATAATTTTATTCTGTTTTTTTACACCCGTTTTGCTCGACAAAAAACAGTGCTTGTGGCTTTTGTGTGTCGTCGTACAGTAGTGAACCAAGGCAAATTCAAGCATTTAGTAATCAAAGAATGTACATTTCATTATAAACGGTGTGTAGTCCTATGACATTCAATAACCGTCATTTAAGTAATTCGTACAGTCAAGGAAATTGAAACAACTTGAAACAAGTGCCTTCACTAGGACAATATCGGTAAAAAAGGCACGCATTTCAGTTTCCTTTACATTTGTTGGGCTAAAAGGAAGAATTGGATATAATGATGTGTGTTAAGTAGGTATCCTAATTTCCCCCTTCATCCCCTTCATTTGTCATTTCAAACTGCTTGCTTTTTTTTATGAAAAGCCCCATTGGATGCTCCAAGTATGGTGGTTTAATATACTGTGAATTGTCTGTCATCAGTGCAGGAATGAGGGAAAGATTTCGTATATGGGGCCAGATATAAAAATAATAATACGAGTACCTAAGTATATATTTTTTATTGCTTATTACTTATAATTCGAACTCATAACGTCGTCTAGTACCCATTAAGCCTTTCTGAGCTTAATTTGGGACTAGATCGATTTGTGCGCCACCGTTACCTGGCCTTAAATTTTTTCGTATGTCCATATGTTTGGATGTTCGGATGTTGTGTGAGGTTAATGTATGTTGTGGTTAAAGTGACCATCTAAAATGAATATAGTACCTGGGCGACCGAGCTTTACTCGGTTATTACTTACCTACTATTTATTGTAATATGGTGGTGTTCAGGTGATAACTAAAGGCGTCACAAAAAATACCCGAGAAACTGTGTTTAAAATTTGCATCGGTAAATTTTTCGTTTTGCACTATTGCTTCATAAGTCTCAATAAAATAAAAACTCGAAAGTTTAAATCTTATTCACGTAATCAGTATAGGTAAATGTTAGACATATTTATGAGAAATATATATTGTTATCTCAAACATTAACTACATTTTTTTAAACTTGTCTAAAAACAATAAAAAAATTGAAATTATATATAAATTCGACCATAAAAAAAAAACAAAAATAAGTCACCGAGCGGGATTTGAACCCGTAACACTCGGTGTCCTTGCCCTCCGCGTCTTGACCTGCTGGACCAGACGGACAGTGGCCAGCAGGACGAAATTGGCGACCATATTCTGCTTGGTAAGAAAAACGCATGAAAACTCAAAAACACGCGTTTTCCCAAACATAAGACTAATCTAGATCGACTGTTTACCCCCGAAAACCCCCATATACCAAATTAAATGGTCATCCAACCATCCGGCCCTACGGCCATACGAAAGAGTTTTTCCCAAGCCTTAGAATAAATATATCTAGAATCCTAATCAGCGCACTAATAGGGACGGACAGACAGGAAGCGACTTTGTTTTATAAGCATACATATTTTGTAAGCACTATGATCCCAGTTGGTAGAAATAAATGATTTTTATTTTATTTATTTATTTAGATTTATTTATTTTATACTATGTAGTGATAATTTTTTGATAGTGCGAAACATATGGTCTCTCGTCTTGACATCATTGACATGATAATGTTTTTGATAGGATGTGTCATGACATGTTGCTTTTGGCTTTGGCCAACTCGTGGAGAACCCCTCGCCTGTCGTGGATGTGCGCCGAGACACGGTCCTCGTCGTCCGGCTCGGCCAGGCGCTCTTCTGGACGCGGCATGTCGCCCAAGAATGGTCCTGAATCCATGCAAGGCCTCCTCGCCACAAGGATCAGCTCTGAAATGTTAATAATTGCCAGTCATTTTTCTAATCGGTTCGCGATTCATCATCTGGAGCACTATCAGTCGAGGCGGCGGCCAATTGAAAACCGCGCACCGACGCTCTCTCCGAGCGTTTCAAATAGATTTAATAACTCAGTGTCAGTTCGTATGTTAACCACGTAATATCATTTAATGGAATGCCAGTGTAAGCGCATCCTCATACATTTGTGGTTAATTATGTATGAAAGAAAAAAAATATGTTAGCCACTACATACTATACTATAAGCGGGAATCGAACCTTTCCTCTTCGAATTATTGGATGCATTTTTTTTTTGTGTAATTTACTAATATTTAGAACTTCCAAATAAAGAATGTGAAGTGATAAATACACACATATTTTATTAAAAATATTTAACATAAGTGTTTAAGATATACACATTGACGTTTGTTTTTGTTTTAACAGGGAAAGGGCAGGTTAATATTTTGATCTCATAGTTCATAGTTATTTATTCAGTAAACAATATACATTGCATTTGAGTATTTACATTAAAACACAATTCAGGTACACTTTAACAATCTAGCTTATATATTAGACTATTTATACTAATAATTGATTATACTATTATTTATACAAGTTAAAATAATCAACAATAAATTTAGTCCTATATTAATTACACATTCTAAAATCTATTTTCTTGTCAAATTTTACTCAATAATAAACAATAGAATATCATAAATAATAATTACCACACATTCAAAAATCTAAAATCATATCAATTTATTTAATAATCTCTCTAACAATTCAAAATCAAATTATTTAATTAATTATTCACAATGATATGACACTACACTGAATGTCCTGCTTGATAAAACTCGTCCACTGAATAAAAACACTTCCTTAACAAAAATGCCTTCAAATTAGTTAAAACGTGATCTAAAACGTTTTGCGATGGTATATATTCATATATATATAAAATTGTGGCGTCTCATCTATACATTATAAAATTCAAGATTTGTATTGAAAATCAGTTTTTTATGGAAAGAGAGATTTCACCAGCCTGGCGCCATCTGTTGGGCATAATTTCCATTGTCCTCGCATCACACCGAAATGGCTGGACAAGTTTTAACCAATTTTGGTACAGAGATAGCTGGACATCCAAAGATGGTTCTAGGATATATTTTACCCATAAAAAAAACTACGCGTACCATATTAAGTACACATATATGATAGATTTTTTGTCGCTAATGTACGTATGACATGTATGTAAAGCCTGACCAGAAATATATGAGTATTGTCAAGAGGACGCTATTTATAAGACTTATATGGCAACAATTTTGCAACCAATCGCAACCCACTATAATGACATTAGTTTAAATACCTGTCAGTTCCACTATGTTAACCTCGTAACATCATTTAATTGAATGCACTCTTTTCCTGACTGTTTTTCGTGTAGTAAACACGTGTATAGGTACTTTATTAATAATCTTACGTACGTGTGTAGGTACTTTATTTATAATATTACGTTCACGACTGTGAATGGTTTCAGGCCTTTTCTTTGGATAATTTTAAATATTTGTGTTTTAAAGAAATCACCACGAATGACATTGACATTGTTGACAAACCATCATAAAATTATTGCCAGTGTAAAAAAATAGTTCTAGTGAAATTCCGCAATATGGCGCATCCTCATATATTTCTGGTCAGGCTTTATGTATGTTTCTTACTGTCTCGAGGGTACTTGCACTGGAACATCCGCATGTGACAGTCGCTCATGAAGGTGGATTGCACGCCGTGCTGGCAGCGCGCGCACACCATGACGTCGCGGACTGGGCACTGTTTGGGACACGAGCCTCGGAACTGCTTCCAACGCACTGTAAAATGTGACACATTAAATTAACTTAGTACTAACCGTTATTATGATATTTATGATACACCACTGGCAAAACAAAAACGGATTGAACATTACCACAGGCGCGACAGCGGCCTATCGGTGTAACTCGGGCGTCAGTGACCTTGTAATGCCGAATCCTTCGACAAGGCAGTCACGTGAATGCCTTTCCCCGCCTCGCGCGTCCCGCGCTCGCCACGCACATATAGCCGTGAGTTTCGTTACTGCACACACAAGTGTCGCTGTCGTTTCTTTTTACGTTAGTATATATATTCTTTGCCATTGACAGAACCAATTAACCAATCATCGTCGGTCGAAAGTCCAACTGTCACCGGAGTAACACACCTTGTTTTCTTATACCATGGTTAAAATGATATTACTTACGTAATGTTTGGTTATCCCATTTATTCTTTCCACCTGTGCCGAGTAATCTCCTGAAATTGTATTCACAACACTGTTACTATTGCCTAGTGTCATCTAAGTATGAATGTATATATTCATATATAAAATTCTTGGTTTGTATTAAATATGAATTTTCTAATATGGAGAATTGATTTGATTGAATTTTGAATTGATTGTTCCTGAAATCAGGGGTCATGATTCACAATCTTTAAGATGATATGTTTAAGCTTCATTTCTCAGACTATCAGTGTGACGACGACGCGGTTGGCTCAGTTTGTAAGCACTTGCCTACGAGCCGGCGCGGCGGTCCTGGGTTCGAATCCCGGCCAGGGCAAATATTTGTGTGATGAACTCGAACATTTGTGCTTGGGTCATGGTTGTTCTATGTATTTAAGTATATATTTATCTATATAAGTATGTATATCGTCGTCTAGTACCCATAACACAAGCCTTGTAAAGCTTAATTTGGGACTAGATCGATTTGTGTGAGGTTGTCTGATATACATTGATTTATTATTATTTATTATAAACCTACTCACTCTGGGAACGATGAACTCGTTGTCGTAGTGTTGGATTTAAGTTTGAGTTGGTCTCCTTTTGTTTCTTCTGATGATGTTTCCTGGTGATTGCTTGGTTTGTCTAAAAGACATATTAAACGTCAAGAACGTGGTCTCTCACAGTAGGCTTCATAAGAAGGCTCAAAGTTACTCAAAAGGAAATGGAGCGAGCTATGCTCGGAGTTTTCTTGCCTGATCGAATCAGAAATGAGGATATAGGCAGGATCACCAAGAAACAAGGTTGTAAATATAGCACAGACAGTCGCCGAACTTAATTGGCAGGGGGCGGGGCATGTTCAAACCGATGGCCGTTTGGACAGAAAGGTTCTTGAGTGGCGACTGCATACCGGAAGAACCACAACAATAATGAACATGCGCGGCTCACGATCACGACCGATGGTTTTGGAGAACTTCGGGGAGGTCTTTGTCCAGCAAAGACCGTGTCTCGGCGGACATCTACGACAGGCGAGGGAATCTCCACGCGTTGCAACATGGCGTCGGTTCGCCGAAGGAACGACAGAAAACAATATTGACCCACTTACATATAACTTCTCCAGAGTCCAATGCTTTTGTGGTCCCTTTCAATATACCAGACGCCTGTAACCATGCACAATACTGTTAAAAATGTGCTCCTCAACGTTATACCGTGACAGGCCTTGGCTCACTAAAACTGGCTTCACTTTCAAACGCTTAATAAGTTTCTAGGTGTATTCTAAGGTGGGAAAAGTAAGTATTTACGCGGTATTTCGATATCCCCGACGATTTGTCTACTCCATTAAGTGCTGTGCTTCACTTTTGGAGCGCTATCGCTAGTAATCCTATCTTATAAATTCATTGGCAGTGACGTATCGTATGGCCAAATATTATATAGGGTCAGATCACGCTATCTCTTCCAAGCAAATGAACTGTCAAACCATACAAACCGACCCACTTTGTATGGTCTGACAGTTAATTTGCTTGGAAGAGTTCGCGTGGTCTGACTCTATCTATAGTGCTTGCCGCCCGTTCTCTCCACAGTCCACGTGCGCAAGCGCCCCGTGACCGTATTTTAAGAAACAATATAGTCGATCTTTCCCTGGCTACACTCGAAGTTGACCGAAGTTAGCCGGGCGGCAGTTAGCCGAAGTACGGATTTGCGCAGCGAAGTGCCTCTCCAACACAGCCAACTTCGCGAGTAGTGTCGATGTGGAGCTGCATTTTGAGATGAAATGATATACATACCACCATGACGAAACTACGAGTCGGTGTAGCAATTTTATATTTTGTTGCGAACACGTTTTCTGCTACCTTGGTCAGTGTGTGCGTTGCAAACACATCTTGTTCTTCTTCATCTAGTTCTATGAATTTTATTTTTTTGACGTCAACTGAGTCTCTTTTGTCGGTCACTTTTATGATCAAGTATTTGGGTTCTGTAAAATAATGGAAAATTAGGAGAACGACACGTGACAACGCAAGGTAATTGGAATGTACTTACCTAAAAATGTCTGTTTTTGTTTAATTCAATTTAAACTTGAATTGAATAATTGATGCTTTTAGCGGGATTTGAACCCACTTATTATATTATGCTATCTCTACTCACACCAATTATTATGCTATCAGAGCCATTAGCTAAAGCATATTTTTTTCAACCAGTTGCTTCATTTTTGTCTTATGGCGGCATCGTAGCGCTTCGTATAGTCCAACCACGCTTAACTGTTCCAAGCAAATGAACTGTCAAACCATCCCCAAAGCGAGTAAGTTTGTATGGTTTGACAGTTCATATTTGCTTGAAAGAGTCTGGCTAATGAAATGTTACTCAAAGTTTTGGTGGCAAATTAAAAAAAATCTGCGGCTGGTCACACTTTGTTACATTTTCTAAATTTCTCGCCAAAACTTAGAGTAATATTTCATTAGTCATATTAAAACAACACATATATTTTAACAACAACAGTTAAAAAGAGGCCTGGATTTTTTCTTCCGCATACAAACGAAATTGAACTTTCTAGTTGCCATAGCATTCAAAAGCTGCCTCGTGGCTGCGCTCATACTTATATTCTATACTTCAGATGTAAAATCTAATTCCACTTACTTTTAAAATCGTCATCGTTATCCAGATTCCGCAAACTATCCCGCCATTTACGTTCCTTCAACTCCCGATATTTGAAAGTAAAGTCTACTTTTGAACTCATGATGTTCACTATCACATTCCATTTTCCATACGGATGCACCGACTGGTCCACCCGTGCCACGTAGGAGTAGGGAGGAAACGCGACAAACCTATACACCTATAATATTTTATAAGTATGATCAATGATGTCAACCAATAAGGCGCGTTCATTTCGATAGTCTTCCAATACGTAAAGCCTGACCAGAAATATATGAGGATTGTCAAGAGGGCGCTATTTATAAGACTTATACCTATTGCAACAATTTTGCAACGAATCGCAACCGCACTATAATGATATCTCAGTTCCTAAGATAACCTTGTAATATCATGGAATGCACTCTTTTCCTGACTGTTATTCGTGTAGTAAACACGTGTACACTTTATTTATAATATTACGTTCACGACTGTGAATGGTTTTCGGCATTTTCTTTGAATATTTTTAAATATTTGTCGACAAACCATCATAAAATCATTGCCAGTGTAAGAAATTAGTTCCAGTGAAATTCCGCAATATGGCGCATACTCATATATTACTGGTCAGACTTTAACTATGTTTGTTCGGGTGGAATCTTGCAACTCAATTTTGAAGCAGATATCCTCAACCGATTCAGCAAAATTTTACTTACGTAATTAACTTTGATGACAATACAATAATATGGTGAAATGAGTGCATTCCATTAAATGATATTACGAGGTTAACATAGTGGAACTGACTGGTATTTAAACTAATGTCATAATAGTAGCTTGCAATTGGTTGCAAAATTGTTGCCATATAAATCGTATAAATAGCGCCCTCTTGACAATCCTCATTATATTTCTGGTCAGGCTTTACGTATTGCAAGACACGCGGTGGGTTACAACTATTTTTTCGGCGGTAGATATAAATGTATTTCGAATGACAGTATTTATTCAACTACCCAACACTTACTATACTAATAGGATAAATGTAATTCAATTGTCTTTAAAAAACTTTACTACGCTATTGTAAATACATACCGCACTATGAGTTCTGTTGATTAAAACCTGCGGTATTATACTGTTTCCCAGGTCGTCTCTAATGGCGACATCCACGTTGCTGCCACACACGGAGATAACAACATACACCACCGACTCCTCGACCTTAAACTAAAGATATTTTATTTATTTTGCACATATTTAAAAAAAATGGGCAAGTGCGAGTCCGACTCGCGCATGAAGGGTTCCGTACCATAATCTATAACAAGTTTGTTGTATTGGAGCCCCCCTTAAATATTTATTTCATTTTTAGTATTTGTTGTTATAGCGGCAATAGAATAATAGATAATACATCATCTGTGAAAATTTCAACTGTCTAGCTATCACCGTTCTTGAGATACAGCCTGGTGACAGACGGACGGACGAACGGACAGCGAAGTCTCAGTAATAGGGTCCCGTTTTTAACCTTTGGGTACGGAACCCTAAAAACATATAGTAAAACAGTACAAGCTTTGCTTAGTTTGGGTCTAGGTTGATCTGTGTAAGATTGTCCCTTAATATTAATTAATTTATTTATTTTATTTAACTCTTGAATTTTATTACTCCCGATCTCCGATCAGTATTTATAAAATGATGTACAGTCCATAGCTCTCAGGTTGAGATTCGGGTTTAGTGTTCTGAGAGGCCCTTATCTGGATCGCGTAAGAGTGAGCGAGACAGGTATAAAACTCGAATCGCATTCAGTCACCTCACGTACTGTAGAAACTCACTGGAATGTTGGAGCCATTTGGAGATAATTTTTTACAGAAAAGCACTTTGGGTTGAAATGCCAACGCCGTATGTCTTACGTATTCTTTCAACTGAAAAATATTTAAAGATGTATATTAAAATGTTGTTGATGTATACTTATATATCATTGGTCAAGTAGAGAGAATGGGTGATTTAGGCGAAGATCGAGGCGTTAAGGGAATGTATTTGGGACGATCAATAGTACGAAGGCCAGTTGGCCGGCCCAGATATCGCTGGATCGACGTGGTCAAATTGGATTTGCGTGAAATCCAGGCCAGCAATTGACGGGAAACGGAGCAGGATCGAGGAAAATGGTGAAAACTCGTGTCGGAGGAGGCCAAGACCCGCTTTGGGTCGCTAAGCCACTGAGTAGTAGTAGTAGTAGTACGTATATTAAAAAGAAAGGGATGCTCAGTTGGTTTGGGCACGTAGAGAAGATGGATGAAAGAAGATTCTCAAAATAAATCTACAAGACGCATGTGAATGGAAATGTAGGAAAAGGAAGGCCTAGACAAACGTTTCTTGATCAGACGTTCTGAAAAAAGGGCAAGTCAAGAGTACCTTAAACCGACGAGCATGCATTAGGAGATTAATGAATGTTGATGAAGCGAAAGATGTATGTCAGGACCGTAGCAGGAAATGAAATAGAAATGGATATGGTCTCTGCCTACCCCGTTGGGAAAAAGGCGTGATTTTATGTATGTATGTATGTATATTAAAATGTTAAAATAAAACCATTTCAAACTATTTTGTTGGGGCCCACGAGTTCTTGGTACTTAGGTATGGCATCGCATACAAATCATGTGCAAACTTAACGTAACCGAGTTATTAGTTATCCTACAAATTAGGAATCTTCAGATATTTCCCCCAATTTTTATAACATTTAATGATTGTATAAAGGGAACGGAAAGTACTCTATAGTTAATTGTCTTAACAAAAACAACCCTCTTGTAGAATCAGTTGATTGTCAGTGTCAGTGCGTCTGAAAATTAACTGATTCCACAAGAGGTTGTTTTTTCATTTGAAGGTAGGGTAATGTACATTTTTCCCTGCGATTCCCGGTCTTTTCCACCAGGTAACTTATTTAAATTTTGACGTGACAACGTCTTAATTTAGGTTGCGCTCGGAGTCACTCATGAAAAAATGTAACGCCCGCTCACGGTTGATGAGTGAGAGAGACAAAATATACATTCATTTAATCGGAATTTAATACTGTAATTACATAGAAGAAATGCACTTCTTTGAAACATTCAGAAGACTTCCCTTTGGGACAGTTTTGTTAGGAGCATCTCTCCATTTTTATACTTTTTAATAAATACAAGCTTATTACTTTCGCAGTAATAGGCATCGATATTTATGACGATCTGCATTGCCACATACTTAAAAAATCTATGTATATTTTATATATATTTCTATAGTTAAAATTTGTGCAATTCTTATTTTCATTCATCGAGCATTACTGTAACAAGAGGGAAGAGGGCGGAAGAGGGAAGAGGGAAGAGGGAAGATGGCGGACATAATTTTTTCTTAAAAATCGATATGGGTGTCATCTCCGAGGTTCCTCGGGGTTCCGATTACGAAAATGACATCCATTTTGAAATCCAAGATGGTGGACATTATTTTTTCTTAAAAATCGATATGGGTGTCATCTCCAAGGTTCCTCGGGTTTCCGATTACGAAAATGACATCCATTTTGAAATCCAAGATGGCGGACATTATTTTTTCTTAAAAATCGATATGGGTGTCATCTCCAAGGTTCCTCGGGGTTCCGATTACGAAAATGACATCCATTTTGAAATCCAAGATGGCGGACATTATTTTTTCTTAAAAATCGATATGGGTGTCATCTCCGAGGTTCCTCGGGGTTCCGATTACGAAAATGACATCCATTTTGAAATCCAAGATGGTGGACATTATTTTTTCTTAAAAATCGATATGGGTGTCATCTCCAAGTTTCCTCGGGGTTCCGATTACGAAAATGACATCCATTTTGAAATCCAAGATGGCGGACATTATTTTTTCTTAAAAATCGATATGGGTGTCATCTCCAAGGTTCCTCGGGGTTCCGATTACGAAAATGACATCCATTTTGAAATCCAAGATGGCGGACATTATTTTTTCTTAAAAATCGATATGGGTGTCATCTCCAAGTTTCCTCGGGGTTCCGATTACGAAAATGACTTCGATTTTGAAATCCAAGATGGCGGACATAATTTTTTCTTATAACTCGATATGGGTGTCATCTCCGAGGTTCCTCGGGGTTCCGGATACGAAAATGACGTCCATTTTGTGATTTTGAAACCCAAGATGGCGGACTTAAATTTTGACGTGATAACGTCTTAAATTAGGTTGCGGCTCGGAGTCACTCATGAAAAAATGTAACGCCCGCTCACGTCTGATGAGAGAGAGGGACAAAATATATTTCTATAGTTAAAATTTGTGCAATTCTTATTTTCATTCATCGAGCATTACTGTAACAAGAGGGAAGAGGGCGGAAGAGGGAAGAGGGAAGAGGGAAGAGGGAAGAGGGAAGAGGGAAGAGGGAAGAGGGAAGAGGGAAGAGGGAAGAGGGAAGAGGGAAGAGGGAAGAGGGAAGAGGGAAGAGGGAAGAGGGAAGAGGGAAGAGGGAAGAGGGAAGAGGGAAGAGGGAAGAGGGAAGAGGGAAGAGGGAAGAGGGAAGAGGGAAGAGGGAAGAGGGAAGAGGGAAGAGGGAAGAGGGAAGAGGGAAGAGGGAAGAGGGAAGAGGGAAGAGGGAAGAGGGAAGAGGGAAGAGGGAAGAGGGAAGAGGGAAGAGGGAAGAGGGAAGAGGGAAGAGGGAAGAGGGAAGAGGGAAGAGGGAAGAGGGAAGAGGGAAGAGGGAAGAGGGAAGAGGGAAGAGGGAAGAGGGAAGAGGGAAGAGGGAAGAGGGAAGAGGGAAGAGGGAAGAGGGAAGAGGGAAGAGGGAAGAGGGAAGAGGGAAGAGGGAAGAGGGAAGAGGGAAGAGGGAAGAGGGAAGAGGGAAGAGGGAAGAGGGAAGAGGGAAGAGGGAAGAGGGAAGAGGGAAGAGGGAAGAGGGAAGAGGGAAGAGGGAAGAGGGAAGAGGGAAGAGGGAAGAGGGAAGAGGGAAGAGGGAAGAGGGAAGAGGGAAGAGGGAAGAGGGAAGATGGAAGAGGGAATGCGGAAGAGGGAAGAGGGAAGAGGAACAAAATATATTTCTATAGTTAAAATTTGTGCAATTCTTATTTTCATTCATTGTTCCTATTGTGCAATTTAATAATATTCATATCAATAAATCGTCGTTCCAATGCTAAACTTGCGAATCTGTTTTTTTTATTATTTTGACTTTAGACCTAATTCTGTAGGGTTTTAGGTTAAATTTCCAAGTTCGCGAAAATTCAGATTGGCAAGTTTAGCATTGGAACGACGAAATATTCTACCGAGAATAAGACGTTGTCACGTAAAATCTTCCTTCGCCCGTAAAACCGACTTTACAGGCAACCATTTTTTTTTTCTTTAAGCTTTGATCTCTGTATCAATGGCTTAATAGAGTCAGACCACGTTAACACTTCCCAGCAAATGAACTGTCAAACCATACAAAGTGAGTCAGTTTGTATGGTTTGACAGTTCATTTGCTTCGAAGAGTTAGCATGGTTTGACTCTATGGCGCTTGCCGCCCGTCCTCTCCTCGTACGCAAGCGCCCAATGACCGTTTTTTGAGAAACGATGTGGTCAATCTTTCTCTGGCTCGTGAAGTTGATCGAAGTTAGCCGAGGCGAAGTTGGCCGAAGTACGGATATCCGCAGCGAAGTGCCTCTCACACAGTCAACTTCGCGAGTAGTGTGGAACCGCAATTTGAGATGAAATTACTTAGATCCCATTAAATTTTTCTTTCATAATTTCCCTTTGTGTCAATATTTATAAAAATTGTGGTATTTCCACATAAAAAATATAATCGATAAAAATATTCTATACAATATTTAGAACAGCGCCAGCTCTCTCGCAGTCTTCACACTTGCTGTAAAAGCGATGGAGGCAGGGGATCGTGTGTGTAAAGCGCATAAGCATTTCAAACACATATGACGCAGAGGGCGCTCCAGTAGCGTAGAATTATGGAATAAAAGTTTTGGTTTGATTGACGTAACGATCTAATAGCTCAGTTGGGAGAGCACAAAGCCGGAAACGTAGAGGTCGCAGGTTTGAGTCCTGTTTAGTTTGTAGTAAATCACATCATTTTTTTCTTTCGTAATTTACCTTTGTGTCAATATTTATGAAATTACCTGCTCCACATCGGAGTTGTAACGCAGCATCAATAACTGTCCACGCGTCAATACGGCCAAGTCGTAAAACACCTCAAACTCAGGCTCATTGTATCTCTCTCGGTCTAAGCAGTCTGGCAACAATACCACGGTAACCTGCAATAGTCTCATCAAATTATAATGAAATCAAGAGTTAAAGCCTCACCAGAAATATAAGAGGATTGTCAAGAGGGCGCTATTTATAAGATTTATATGGCAACAATTTAGCAACCAAACTCAACCGCACTATAATGACATTAGTTTAAATACCTGTCAGTTCAGTTCCTATGGTAACCTAGTAATATAATGTAGTGGAATTCACTCTTTTCTCGACTGTTTTTCATGTAGTAAAGACGTGTACACTTTATTTATAATGTTACGTTCACGACTGTGAATAGTTTTCGGCATAGTTGCCATTTTTAAATATTTGTCTATTCTATTCTATTTTTTTTTTAAATGGCAACCGGTCACAGTTAAGCGACCATTACTGCCAATGTATCGTTGCTAATCGCACTAGGCGACTAGATAGAGGATTGATACCACGTTGTACGGTGAGTTGAAAAAATCGTGCTTTTTGTAAAGTGATAGCGATTTACAAAAAACCACGCGGACTATCGGGCCTTGACCCAGGAAGTGCTATGAACGCTTCAAGTTGAATTCTTCATTAGCTATTCACTCATACGTTAGATCACTGCACAATACGCTATCAATACTACACATTGAACAACTAACAATGAACAACTAACAACAAATAATGAACAACGAAACTTAAACGCATGCGGCCATCTTAAGTCACGAACCGGAAGCCATCGGAATTTAATGAAACCACCACAAATGACACTGACATTTTTGACAAATCATCATAAAATCATTACCAGTGTAAGAAATTAGTTTAAGTGAAATTCCGCAATATGGCGCATCCTCATATATTTCTGGTCTGTCTTTACTAAAAAAGCGTGATCGTTTATCCTAGCAAGTCTCGATCCGGCCCAGGAATAGTGGCGCTAAAAACATATTTCATATGGTAATAATGTGCATACGTCATATATTTGCATTATTAAACGTCATTAGCAATTTAGCATTAACGAAATTCAAAACATTGTTTATCGATATGCTGCTCAATCCTTCGTTCTTCTTGCGAAATAAAATACTCACTTTCATCCCTGTGGATAGTTCTGGCTAGATTATGCAAAAAATACTTGAAATTTGCGGTATGTTTAGTTCTGTTTCCGCTTTGTTTACATCAGTGAGATTCACCGACTTTCAACGTGAGTTACTTACCAAAAAATTGTCGTTACCAGTAAAATAAATATGGACCACAAAAAATTCTCAATATGGCTTGTATGCAACTGCATATAATCGCCACAAGGTCTTAAAATCTCTTCTTACCTTACTAAACACGGTACTCGACTTTAAGTGCATCGATTACATAAAATACTATAATATGGTTTTACTTATGGTTTTTACTATTGATTTAAATTTATTTTATTTATTTATTTAAACTTTATTGCACAAAATACATAAGTATAAGTACAAATGGCGGACTTAATGCCATGAGTCATCCTCTACCAGTCAACCACAAGGTTAAACAGAGACATTATTGGTGCGGGAAGGGTGTACAAAAATACGTGTATACACACGATACAAATGTTGAAACAAAAAAACACTAGTTACGTTGATAAATACATATTTATGGGAATATATATATATATATATTATATTTATTTTATCTTTGTAGGTAATATGGACCACATTTTGTAGATATCTAGTTTACGCTCCAGAAATGCGAGTAGACATTCTAAGGCTCACCTTTACATTCTTTTTAGGCCATCCCTTGGCGAGTTCAGTATAATCCTTGGCAAGATTATGAGTAAACACATATAAGTAACTGTCAGTACTCGAGTCCATGGTACCAGTTTCCTGAATTGCCGTCAAAATTCTCCCATGGCAATAGTCTCTTTTATAACCATAATGAATTCTAGTTCTAGCGTAGAAGGCAAACTGGATAAGGAATTGTGTCAAGTTTTTATATGGACCACTCTTATACATCAGATCACCTGTAAGTATATCAATAACACAAAACATTACAATGTTTAAGTAAAAATGATCTTAATGTTTACAATGAAGCGAAAATTTTAAAAAATTAATTGTTCGGGCAGGATTCGAACCTGCGTCTCCAACGGCTTTCCGGGCCAACACGGGTGTCCTACCAACTGGACCACAGAACCGGAAGCCAGAGCCGTTGAATTTTTCTTCTTTTTCTTCTATATGCCTTAGGGTGGCAACATTTGGTTTACGTTAGCAGACGTTACTGCTTTAATAAAAATAAAAAATAATTAATATGACCTTATTTGGAAATATCTACACCCATAATGTTAAATTACTATAAATAGTTCAAATAAAAACTTACATTACTTTGCAGCTACGGAGGTGGGGCATGGATGACCAAAATCAGTGATGAATAGAATAGAATAGAATAAATTATTTGTAATAAACTTACATTGTCAAACATTAGAGAGTGAGAGTGTGTGTGTGTGTGTATTATTTCATAACATTGTCATCAATCCTCCTCTCCGTGGCTGTTAGGTACGGATATGCCGAAAATCATTCATAATGAACGTAATATTATAAATAAAGTGTACACGTTATACTACACGAAAAACCGTCAGGAAAAGAGTGCGTTCCATTAAATGATATTCCGAGGTTAACATAGTGGAACTGACAGGTATTTAAACTAATGTCATTATACTGGGGTTGCGATTGGTTGCAAAATTGTTGCTATATAAATCTTATAAATTGCGCCCTCTTGACAATCCACATATATTTCTGGTCAGGGTTTATAATATAAAGTATTGTATGCAACTATTGCAACTGCATATAACGGTGACGCGCACGGTTGGCACAGTTTGTAGGTACCTGCCTACTGAGCCGGCGGTCCCGGGTTCAAATCCCGGCCAGGGCAAATATTTGTGTGATGAACTCGAATATTTGTGCTTGGGTCATGGTTGTTCTATGTTAAGTATTAGTATATATTTATCTATATAACATTAAGTATGTATATCTTCGTATAGTACCCATAACCCAAGCCTTCTTGAGCTTAATTTGGGACTGGATCGATTTGTGTAAGGTTGCCTGATATTTATTTATTTACATAATCAGGCCTTTTAATTAATAATTTGTCTTCAGATCGTTTCGTAAAACTACTCGTGTTATAAGACCTCTCATTATGTAACAGTTGCATTAACAACAATTTTAACATACTATGCATACAAGGACATCCTACCTATAGAGTGTTATAGTACTGCAAAAGCGCTAATTAAAAGCAAACTAGAAGGTGAAATAGTTAAATAAATAGGTACTGATATAATCGTATTTTATGCAACAATTGGAAATTCAAATCAAATCAAAATCAAATCGACATCGTAAATAAAGATGCTACACGAGCATTTTTGGACGTTGCATACAATACTTTATCTCATGATCATATTACCCGATTGACGTCCATTGCTGGACAAAGGCCTCCCCCAAAGTTGTCGACAACGATCGGTCTTGCGCCGCCGCCCTCTTTCAATTTCTGCCCGCGATCTTAACTAGGTTGTCGGTGCACCTTGTTGGGGGCCTTACCGCGCTGTGACTTCCGGTCCGCGGTCGCCACTGAAGAACCTTTCTGCCCCAAGGGGAATCAGTTCTACGAGGAATGTGCCCCGCCCACTGCCACTTAACTTTGGCGACTGTCTGAGCTACATCTAAGTACAATCTTGGTTCTATTGCGTATCTCATCATTTCAGATTCGATCCTGCAAGGAAATTCCGAGCAAAGCAAATTCTTATGA
The DNA here is from genome assembly GCA_932273695.1 of Apotomis betuletana. Taxonomy (NCBI): domain Eukaryota; kingdom Metazoa; phylum Arthropoda; class Insecta; order Lepidoptera; family Tortricidae; genus Apotomis; species Apotomis betuletana. The sequence continues at coordinate 10,480,683 of OW026322.1, forward strand.
GTGTCATTGTGAGCGAGCACGTTTCAGTGCCGTAATGTCATCTGCACGTCTAGTAAGTCGACATAGCATCATCCGTCACTCTCTCATAGCACTGCACAGAAAGAGACAGGTAGTATATCTCGCGCGAGAAAGAGTCGCGTGGCAATAAAGTTATGCCAGACGTGCTGGACTGGACTCATTCACTGTCAAGGGACTCTGGGGGCCTTCCCACGCTCACACTGCAGGGTCACTGGGCTTATTCATAATTTATCTACGACCATGGAACTAATACAGTACACATGGACTGCGCGTTGCTACACACTTACGGGCCAAGGGTAACGTAAAACGAATAATAAAACCAGGGGCCCAATTCGAGAATGCCGTTTGAGATATCGCCAAACGTCAAATCTCCATTAGATAACAGTTATATCGCCATTAAACTGTCATTTAAATGCGATGAGCTTAAAAGTGACATATCTCATCTCAATTTTGGAAATACGAAGGCGATAATGACTGTCAAAAATGTTATTCATGTATATTAATTTCTGTTTTGAACGAAACTTAACGGACTAATTTCACGTACTACGCGGTCAATTTAGAGTATGCGTCTGTTATTTATGCCGTCACATTTTTTTTTTTTTTTTTAATATTAAGGGACAATCATACACAAATCGACCTAGTCCCAAACTAAGCAAAGCTTGTACTATGGGTACTAGACGACGATATACATAATATATAAATACATATATAGATAACATCCATGACCCAAGAACAAATATTTTGCACAAATATTTGCCCCAGCCGGGATTCGAACCCGGGACCGCCGACTCAGTAGGCAGGCGTCTACCAACCGAGCCAAACGCGTCATACGTCAAACGTCACATACAAAGGAAACGAAAATTTTGCGCGTCCGAATTGACGAAGTTGCGATGTTCTGGGGATATCGCCACTTGTCAAGTAGGCACATGTCAAAAGTGACGGATAGCGATGAAAAGGAGAGATCTCCATTATATCTCTAAAATTGGTCGAATACCCCCCCCGTTTGTTGCTACGATATTGATACAACGATCCGAGTCAGTTAGGCACCAAGGAGACAATTCTTCTCGCTCTACTGGGGTAACCAATTGTTTGGGTTTAAGATATTGAGTTTTTTGCCCACATAGTAGTTTTTTTTTCATATAACAAACTACACCTGCCTATTATGACCGCCTGTACTACCATTGTAATTGTATGCTTTTTCTGTATCCACTAAAGGAAGCTTTTAGTAACTACGGCTATTACCGTAGCCGTGCCGTAGAGAAGCCGGGCTACGTCACCGCTCTTATTTTATTGTAGGTATAAGTAGAATAGAACTGAAAATTCCAAGCAATTGAGTGGGCATTTGTAATTCTTTCGTGTCGAGGTGTGCAATAAAGAGTATTCTGTCTGCCTATGAACGCGATTCACATAGGAAAAAATATAGAACGAAATTCCTGTAAGGCTCGATTTCGCCATATTTGTTGTATTGGGACTCAACCTACTTTTTACCCACCTGATGGGAGTAAAGTGTTCTGTTCCCTGGCTAAAACAGTGGAGTTGATTTTTTATCACTACATCCATGGCTGAAACGTGACAAGTCACATCACTGGCTTACACTGCAGAAGATAAAGCAAACTTATTTGCTTCTTTAATTGCGGACATTCGCGTCTAGACGCTGATGTGTCAAAAGTGTAAGCGTAGGCAGGTTTAGGTAGAGTCTTCCGTAAGCGGCGCTTTTGGTCCAGGTGCTCGAGTCGAGCTTCTTCAAATGAAGCTTCACCTTTACCTATAGATTTTATTGCGCCACTCCGGTCTCATCGACGCAAGGTCCTCCCAACGCTAAGATGGGATGTCGCAAGCTTTAAGATGGCGTTTCAGAACGTCCTTGTAGCGCAGGAAATGCCCCCGTGATTGCGTTTTCCACTAGCGAGCTCCGAGTAAAAAACGGTTTTTGGGAGTCTACAGTCTTCCATGCGTTTAACGTGGCCACACCATCGTAGATGGTGTCTCATCAATATAGCCTCCATGCCGGACATGCCCGCTCGTCGTAGTACCTCCGTGTTGGTCACACGATCCTGCCATCGAATGCGTAGTATGCGACGTAAACATCTATGCCCATTTATGGACTCCTGGCGTACCTTGATGGTAACGATCCTCAGCGACCGACATGGTTTCCGCCGGAATCGGTCTACCGGGGACCTTCTCTGGTGTATGCCGTCCACCTTTAGGGCGAAGCCTTAAAAAACATGGTTGGGCTCTTGCCGTATCTCTTGATATCTTCTAGGTTTTCGATAGTTTACAAACTATCCTCCTACGAGATACTCACTGTTTTGTGCTCGAGGATCACTGATTTTTGAGACATCGATTGATTATAGTTATCATTGATGGAAGCAAGCAGCCAATATAGATAAGTTGCGCAAGAGAGGGGAGGCCTTTGCACAGCAATGGGACACATGTATAGACAAGGAAAAAAAACATTATCACTGTCAAATGATGTGGCGCTGAAGGCATAGAAGGTGACATCGTAGTACTTTGCAGCTTCCTCTGCTATTTGTTTGACGGTGTCGTTGATCATTGTCTCTATAGTACGGTTTCTATCGTACAAGCTTACGTCAATCATGAAACCCATCCCTCGCTGATAACTATCTGTGTTAACAGAAAACATTTAGTCAGTCAAAATCTCGTAAAGATTGGTTTTTGTTTTGGATGAGGAAACAGACGAGAACGAAACCTCGTTTTGTATAACCCGGTTACGTTAAGTTTGGACCTGATTTGTATGCGACGCCATAGTCACCAGGTGCAAATATTACGTAAACTGATAGTAGGTATAGAAAAAGGTGTAGTGATAGTCTTCTCTTAACAACTCACGGATTCGGTTGTGATTTTCAACTGTCCATGACAAATGAAGAGGGATGATGATTGATGGTGTTCAATTCTACATGATAAGTACTGTCGTTATATGAATAATAAAATAATCATTTTTTTCAAAAAATAACCGACTCCAGCGAGTAGAATTTTTAATTCAGAGCACAACTGATCAGTGTTACAATAACAATACAACTAAAGCAATGAAAAGAGAAGTGAAAGCCACAAGAAGAAAAAATCAACAAAAACTAACGGTAATTTGCCAATTAATACATTTTTTTTTTTGATATCCCCTAGCTTCTAACCATTAACCCTTTGAACGCCAAGAGCCACTAAAGTGGTCGTGTGCTGTCGTACCTACCACGCCAACGACCACTAAAGGGATAATGGCGAACGCTGTCTAAGCAATTTTCCCGCTGACAGATAAGGTATACTATATTTTCGCTCTTTCTTTTTTCAACTATTGGCGTATAACTTCGTATAGTGGTATAAGCCACAATTTGACATTAGAGGAAAAGCGTTGTAAAGGTTAAGGAACCTAAGCTCAGCATAATGAGATGATGATACCACGACAGCAGACGATACCAAGATACCAGACGCTACCAGACGCAAATACCTGTATAACTTTATTAAAGGTAGCTAATCACTTGCTAAACAACGTTTCATAAATATTCATTTTACAAACAACGTTAGACAAATGAACGATTCACAAATTAGACGTTGCATAAAATATAGTTTTACAAATAGATCATAGGTAATAAAAAATATTTATTTGACAAAATATCATATCACAAAACATTATTTCGCAAATTATTCATTTATTATTGTAGTCAAATAATAAAATAACGAATGATAAAACAACGTTAATAAAATGCATTGTTTGGTAAACATTTCGTTTAATAAATCATCACGGTGTGAAGGCCATTCATATGTGTAGTTTTCTACGAGTACAAATATTAACATACTTAATTTTTAACAAAGTATAATTGATCTGATGAGCATACAGACGTTCAGGTTATTGAGGTTTTTTAGGTAACATGGCTCGAAAACCGAAAACTGTAGGTTAGGTTAGGTTTGTTTTATGACCATGTATAGCGGAGTGAGCGAAGCGAGCGGAGCGTCAAAATGCTTGCTTAAAAAATGGAACATCTTTCAATCTAATTAAGCCTAAAAATTGAAAATATTGAAAAAAAATATTTTTTTGAACCCCAATATTTCGGTAAATATCGCTCTGAGAGAAAATTTTAAAAAACAAAGCATGCTTATTTTAGTGTAGGTAATCTACAAGTTTCAATCTAATTTAAGTCCAAAAACAGCAAAAAAAAAGTGTATATTAAACTACATACCGCCCTGCGTTTCGTTACATAGAGAGTTATTTTTAATATTTTTATGAAAGAATTAGTTTATCAAAAATTTTGCAAAATAACTGATTTGTAAAACGATTTATTCGTGAACATTTTTTAAATGAAACTTTGTCATTCAATATTTTTATAAAGCGTCTAAGTAAATGTATATTTGTGTAATTATTTGTAAAATGAGCATTTTAAAGAATGATAGGTTTGTGAAATGAATAGTTTGTAAATCGTTGTTTGTTAAGTGATTATTTGTAAAAAGTTGTTTAACAAATGATGATAAATCCTTTATTTTAATATATAAATAAACATTGCTAGTGCTGATAACATTTGAGGGCGGCCCTCGATTTCCCTAAGATCCCATCATCAGATCCCGACATGGTGACAATGCGACCATCTTTTAGCAGTACCTCCTTTTTCAAGTTGGTTGAAATAGCTCATTATGACATGCAATGAAGAAAAATAAAACAAAAAAGAACCTACTTCTGGAAGTGAAAAGCCAAAAATAACCCGCTCATTTACAGATTAAATTTAAATCACCTTTTGAAGTCGGTGCCAAACCGCTCAATTATTACTATGAAAACAGATGCCGCGCAAGTTTAAACTCGTGAGGTTTGCCACCGACTTCAAAAGATCATTCAAATGTAATCTGTACATGATCGGGTTATTTTTGGCTTTTCAGTTTTTTTTGAAGTCGGTTCTTTTTTATACATTTTCTTTTATTTATTTATTCTTTCTTTTTAGTGATTCACAAATAATCACTTTTTCTTAAAAAATAACCAACTTCAATGAGCGAAATAGAGCATACAATATTTAACACTTATATGATTTTCTCATGGATGTCTATGTCACAACATGGGCAGAACGGGACGGGAACTTTAAATGGGACCACACGGGAAGCTGGTGAGCTTTCAAATATAAAAAGGTAACAAACATAAAAAAATACTGTCGAATTGAGAACCCTCCTCCTTTTTGAAGTCGGTTAAAAAAGTAGGGGACTTTGAAATATCAGACTCCAAAGGTAGGTAACGCAGTTGTTTTTTTATCCGAAAATAGTTTTCAATATCAACAAAATTAAGAAATCCATTTTTTTTTCTTTTTAGGGTTCCGTACCCAAAGGGTAAAACGGAACCCTATTACTGAGACTTCGCTGTCCGTCCGTCCGTCCGTCCGTCCGTCTGTCACCAGGCTGTATCTTAAATATTTAAGGGGGGCTCCCATACAACAAACTTGTTTTATGGTACGGAACCCTTCATGCGCGAGTCGGACTCGCACTTGCCCAATTTTATTTACAATGGCAGAATTGGCAGAATATGTGTAAACAAATACCTGTAGATAGACAAAAGTTAAAACATCTTACCCCTGTCTGGTAAACTTTCAGTCGGTGTCTGTCTTTTTGGACGATTTTTCGTGTTAGTTTCTGAAATGATTGTGCTCATTATTTGTTGTATTGCAAAAACAGGTTATAATATAAATAATAATACTAAATAAATATCAGACAACCTCACACAAATCGATCTAGTCCCAAATTAAGCTCAAGATAAGGCTTGTATTATAAATAAATAAATAAATATTATGGGACAATCATACACAAATACATCTAGTCCTAAACTAAGCAAAGCTTGTACTATGGGTACCAGATGACGATATACATGATATATAAATACATATATATTATATAGATAACATCCATGACCCAAGAACAAATATTCGAGTTCATGACACAAATATTTGCCCCGGCCGGGATTCGAACCCGGGACCGCCGGCTCAGTAGGCAGGTGTCTGCAAACTGCGCCAACCGCGTCGTCAAATTGGTACTAGACGACGATATACATACTTATATAGATAAATATATACCTCAATACATATAACAACCTCATGGTCGCGGTCATGGATCATCCCAAGCACAAATATTCGAGTTAATCGCACAAAAATTAGACAATGAATGTTCATCTCTCTCTTTTGCTAAAAACTACTTACCATTACTACTGCGTAAATACCGCGTTTCATTTCCGTAATGACAATAACTCATCGGAACTACGGTTGCATCTTTTCCTACAACAGAATAAAATGATTGCAGTATACCTACATGAAAGGTTCAAAATTGCTTTGAGATTTTTATTCGAATCGAGTACAAAGAGAGATTTATAAAAATAATTAAGTTATTCCGAATTCCACTTCAGAGCTTATCTTGTGAACATGGCCCCACGTTTTTTTTTTGTTTCAAATGTCGTTTCTAAGTCACAAACTTCGAGTTGCAATAAGTATCCTATCTCACTGGAATAAGATACTTTGACACTAACCGTAAGGAGTCAAAAATTTATCTGATAATTTATCGTGTGATAAAAGCAACCATCATAGGTCGTCTTCAAAGCCACGTAAATTTTGTTTCTTTTATTAAAACAAAAGGAATTTGGAAATATTTGTATATCATCTTTTTATCGATTCATATTTTTTATGTGATATATAATACCACATTTTTATTTTTATAAATAATGACACAAAGGTAAATTAAGAAAGAAAAATTGAATGCGATCTACTACAATCTTAGCGGGATTTGAACCCGCGACCTTTGCGTTTCCGGCGCATTGCTCTTCCAACTGAGCTATTAGATCGCTACGTCAATCACACCAAATCTTTCATTCCTTAATTCTTTACGCTACTGGAGCGCCCTCTGCATCATATATGATTTTGAATTGCTTATGCGCATTAGCCATACCCTAGGATGTGCGCTTTACACGCACGATCCCCAATCCCCATTGCTTTAGCGCATTTTTAGCGCTCCGTAGGAATGTTGAACTTTGACGGTTATTTCTGACTTTTAGAGCAAGTTTAAGTAGTTATTCTCACAGACATTTGTTCCCAATAAAAAATAGAATCGATTACATCCTCAAAATAAATTTTCGTCATGCCTATTTGGAATAGTGTGACTTAGAAGGAATGATAAAAATTTGTTCGTGTTTCTTTTGTTTCCATTTTGTCGGTTTGTCCTCGGGCAAGGAGTGGCTTTCAGGGGTCATGTTAATAAAGCTGAGTCCTGTCACTACGTGCACTTCAGCGCGTTTGTGGTGCGCGCGCCGCGGCCGCTGCAGGGCACCATCGCAAGTGCAGACTTCTGGCCGAAGGGTGTCATGTTCCGGCGGTTCCGAGGCAATCTGCCGAATCCTACACCAGAACATACGGACAATGGAGCCTCGCCTCGCTTTGTTTATGGGCATTTCTCAGGAGTGGCATTTTTAAGTGTCCGGGCTTGAAAATGGTTAAATTTACCATCGAAAATTTCTGAATAAAATCAAGCTAGTACCTAACGGTTTGTTTCGTCTGGCGAGCTATGTAAACATTTCATGATAATTCATTAACATGACAATAAAAAAAAGTTATTACAAAAATTGACGTTCACTGGGAGCGTCCGCTTGCCAGATTTGTTGAAATAAAAAATCATAACTGGATATTGGGTCTGGATACTATGATTTCAAATGTGTTCCCGTATTCAGCATTAGTTTATTAATCATTTTGTTCCTATAGATATAATTTATCTGCTAAACATTTTAAATAAAAACTATTTTTCGGAGCGTCCGAGGGTAACTAGTGATTTCAGTGTAAACTTTAAAACACGTCAGCACTGCCTTAAAGAAGTATACTAGAAACCCGCAGCTCGCAAGCAACTAGCCTCAGTTGTGTTCTCACCGCCGCCGAGAGTAGACGTCGGCTCAATGGCTTGTAGGTAGAGTTCGTGTGGGTTCGTTCGTCATTCGGTGGATTTGGTTACGTGTTTTGTTGAATTCGGTGAAACAATTTGTGTTGTTCAGTGATTGTGTGTCTGCAATTTTATAAGTGAATAAACTATCTCCGGGAGAATGTAAGTCCATAATAATTTGTTCGTGTCTATATTACTTTTAGTATTCCTTAAATCGATAAAAAACATTAAATTTTGAAATCGGTGGAATTGATTTCCATTGATTCGGTGTAATTTTTGACCACTGAAGTCAATAAAAATTGCCACCGCTATCAATTTTTACGATAAAACCAACTGATTTTACATTATTTCTATATTGCCCTGCCCCTGAATCGGTTCTTCAATGCTTATAATCGTGATTTTGTTAATGCAGCATAGTTCTGACTGTGCTTCTCTTGTTTACTAATTTCGGTGGGTTGCTGTTCGTTCGGCTGCTTTCACCGGCATCTCATTGGCATTTTATCACATGGTTTACCCATCTCGTTGAACTGGTGCATCAGGGTATTATGCCTCAACAGCCTGACACTACAAATATTCCTAAGGGTCGTCATTTCAGCAAGCTACACATCGAAAACTCTGAAGTATTGAGCCTTTGATTTCGGTGATTGTAAAATCTTAAATATCTTATGAACCACTAAGTTCAGAAGAGGGCCTTTGCTACCAATATTTTTTAAAATTAGGCCGTTTTTATATATTAAAGTCACGAATCAAAATTATGAAAAATAAAATTGACCACCGAAGTCAAGCAAAATAGCTCGGCCCGGAGAATCGCCCTTATATGTATGTGTGTAGTTTATGCCTTTGTTTTATTACTGTAATGACGTGTAACTTATTTGAATATTGAATAAGTAAGCACTTTATAGCCATTCGGATGTTTGAAAAATATTTCTACTACTTGCGACTGTTTCTTAATATTACACGGCTTTCTAACGTACAGATTCTATACCTTCAGAACATTTGATACGTTGAATCTCACATTGATTGAACACCACAATGTGAATTATATTTTGGTTGCGTTTCACCCTGAGACATCGTGGGGACACTTCTGAACATTTTATTTGTCGTAAGCAGGTAAGCAGCCTGATTCTTGGTCCAATTTTGAGGTTACCGGGCTAAATACTGAAAGAAGGTTTTCTCAGTGAATTATCTTACTTTAACGGAGGTACCACGACTGTGCGCCAGGGGCGCAACGCGGTAGAGCGAGAGATCCGATCGCGGCGGCATAACGAGTGAGTGAGACACACGTGCCTACACCCGCAACCATCATATAATAGGCCCACATAGAACTAAGATGTCGGTCCTTACTCTAAGTCGGGGAGCGTGTGAAAGGGCACGGCTGCTTATGTGGAAGAGATGATTGAAAAGGCCAGCTGCTCACTTTGAGGCTTTAATACGAACACATTTTATAAGACATTACATCTTTATAGAGACGCGGTTGCAAGAAGAGGGAGTGACTGAATGTACTTAGGTAGCATAGACATGAAACTGAACGGTATTAATATATACTAATTCTCTGTTGGAATTGCCAACAAAGAAAGTAGCATAAATGCTCAGCTACCTCAGCTTGACATGAAATTATTTCGTATATCTGGATGTTTGTGCGTCCGGATGTCCCATTCGTCCGGATTTCTCGCCATTCCAATTGGGAATATTATAATTCGCAATTCCTCTCGTTATCAGGGTCTTAAAATATATCTTTCAATAAATACACAGGGACAATCTAACACAAATCGACCTAGTCCCAAACTATAAGCAAAGCGTGTACCATGGGCACTAGACGAAGATATACATAATAGGTATATAAATAACATCCAAGACCCAGGAACAAATAGGTATTCGCGTTCATAACACAAATATTTGTCCTTGCCGGGAATCGATCCCTGGACCAAAAAAACACAATAAATAAATATATAAAAATAAAATATAAATATCAGACAACCTCACACACATCCATCATTAAGCTCAAGAAGGCTTGTGTTATGGTACAAGCCTTCAAGCCTTTGTTATGGGACCACGATATACATACTTATGTAGATAAATACATATATATTTAAATACATAGAACAACCGTGGCCCAAACACAAATATTCCAGTTTATTACACAAATATTTGCCCTGGCCGGGATTCGAACCCGGGACCGCCGGCTCAATAATACACAACTTCCAATAAATGAAAATGAACTTACACAATAATAAGACTACGAGAACCATTGTTGTAACATGCCTATCCAATACTTAAGTAAACTAGTTAGTAACTAAATAAAATATTTAATCAAAACCAGAGCAATTAAAAACCATTTATGTGACTTTTTTAATTACTCATTGTTTATGATCAATAAAGAGCGACTTAATCGAAAGGAAAACTAGTAATTATTTTCAACCGATTTCTAAAAGTGAGGAGGTTCTCAATTCGCCCGTATGTTGTTTATTTTGTATGTTTCGCGATTTCTCGGCCAGTTGTAAACTGACTGTCAAAAATCTTTTTTATTTCAAGATAATACTCTATTCTAGCTATAGTGCCAGCGGTACTATATAGCTCTATACAAGGATGAGTCCCACTTTGTTGCCAACCAGTAGAGTGGTACAAACGGACTACTTGGTGGCTCTTTCACTTGGACCGTTGTATCGTAGCAACACTCAGTCCAGGTGTCTGCTAGGTCCATGGTTTTTTTCTTTAAAAGACAAATATTTAAAAATATCCGAACGAAATGCCGAAAACCATTCACAATGAACATTTCATAGTCTTGAAAACAGTCAGGAAAAGAGCATTCCATTAAATGATATTACGAGGTTAACATCGGAACTGACAGGTATTTAAACTAATGTCATTATAGTGCGGTTGCGATAAATTGGTTGTTGTAGTAATAATTATGTGTAATTCTAAATTAATTTTCATTTTGACATTCTGTATTTGAGGTTGTTCTTATTATTAGCAAACAGTAAATCTAGGGATTGAAACGGGTGTGAGTCTATTTGTGTAAAATGATCACGTATTGTTGTGCTTTCTAGTTTTATTGAAACACCACACTGAGCACTTTATTATTAGGGATAGGCAAATTCAAGTGCTTATTTACCTAAAGTTGACAAAATCCTATTGCTATTTCACTCGTGTAGAATTCTAATTTTAACAATGGGACATTGGAAGAATATGTTTATTTTTTATTTTTGCGTAATTAATGTAAATAAGTTGTAATTAATGTATAATTTGTAATGCGTTGAAAAATTTTAATTGTAATTGTAGAACGTAATAGGTGCCTAAATTAGTTAATGTTTTATTTTTCAATGACTTATATTTCAAACACAATGTACATTGTTTATGAATAAATAACTATCACTAACTAACTAACTAGGTATTACTATCATACCTCAAATAAAGCCGCCTACAACTGAACAACAAAGCCGCCGCCAAAGTTTAGGCATAAAAGCATCTGACTATTCGATGCCTATTTATTACAAACAATGGAGAAAACCGTCTTAATGTTAGCATTAAATCATTCTCCATCATCACGTAATCGCACCGACCGGTGCGCGATTCGGCGCGGGCGGCGGGAAGAACAATTCCCTTCATCGGACACAGATGGCGCCACAAGTAGAGTGCGGGCACTAAGGACTAGCCGGGAAAGCCCATGAACTGTATGAACTAATTTTATGAACTGTATAAAAATCGAACATCACTTTATATCAATGATTTTCAACAAGCAGAAAAAAAGTTAAAAGGTCATAGAAAAAGTTTTTAGTTGCCAATATTATGTTATCGGACTATACTGACTACTGACAGTTGCAAAATTATCGCCATATAAATCTCATAAATCTCTTGAAAATCTTCATATGTATACAGGTTGACTTTTTAGTCGTGAATCGTAGTGCCAGTAGGTGATGAGGAGCGTAACGCTGAGTTACCATTCTGGACTAAAAATTCAGTATCAGTGGTCAAGCCCGCTCCAGACCTTCCGATCCGATCCAACCGATCGGAAGCAATCGGAACCCGTTCCAGACCTTCCGATCCTACCCGATCCGATCCTACTTATCGGATAATGTGTAGCGTAATTGTTAGGAAATCGGATAATGTGTAGTGCAATAGTTAGGACCTAAAACACTACACATTATCCGATTTCTTCCGATAAATCGGATGGGATCGGAAGGTCTGGAGCGGGTTTCAAGCTTTAGTAGTCCTTCTGTTACGACTGGCTTCCAGACCTCTTGGCCTTAAGAATCAACGCGTACCTGATTTTTATCAAGTGTCTACCACGTGTCCACACGATCAGAAATGATGACTGATCTGATCAAGTTGATCTAAATATCTGATTGACCCTTTTTAGGCAGTTTCATGACGTGACCGATTTCATCGGCCAGTTTTTGTCGAGCCGGTCTTAGTCGTCGTCGTCGAGAAAAAATTGACTCCATGGAGCGTTAAAGGGTACAGTTCATAATGTACTGGTTACTGTCGTAATGGCGGCTGTACACTCTCACCGAGAACGGGCGACACATAACCTTCTTTACATATTAAGACTGAAGGGGATGACATGCTTGCCCCGCCTTGTCTCAGCGAGAGTGTACAGCCGCCATTACGACAGTAACCAGTCCATTATGGACTGTACCCTTTAACGCTCCATGGAGTCAATTTTTTCTCGACGACGACGACTAAGACCGGCTCGACAAAAACTGGCCGATGAAATCGGTCACGTCATGAAACTGCCTAAAAAAGGGTCAATCAGATATTTAGATCAACTTGATCAGATCAGTCATCATTTCTGACCGTGTGGACACGTGGTAGACACTTGATAAAAATCAGGTACGCGTTGATTCTTAAGGCCAAGAGGTCTGGAAGCTATTTATCACAGTGTTTTGTTGCATGCGTATTTGTAGTCGGATCAAAAAGAGTAGAAATTAAAAATTGGCAATACAGTAGTGTCGTCCCTTTCTAATCAATTTTAAAACCCGCTCCAGACCTTCCGATCCGATCCGACCGATCGGAAGCAATCGGATAATGTGTAGTACAGTTGTCCGATTTATCGGAAGAAATCGGATAATGTGTAGTGCAGTTGTTAGGAAATTTCTTCCGATAAGTCGGATCGGATCGGAAGGTCTGGAGCGGGTTTAAACCCGTTCGAGACCTTCCGATCCGATCCTAATTACCGGATGAAATCGGATAATGTGTAGTGTAATAGATCCTAACAATCACACAGGTGCGTTTATAAACAATGTAGACTCGACAGCATCACAGCGTATTAAAAGTGTGAAATTATTCATATTAATAATAAATAATGGTTAAATAGATGATACATAATATGTTTCCCATTACTTTTTCTGTTGACCTGTTTTTTGTCAGCACAATTAGGACAGCTTGTCAAATAATTTCACAATTTGGCGGGAAAACCGCGTGACTTTTCGCTTTGTTTTTTTTTTCTTTAAAGAATATCGCGGGAACCTTGCAAGCTCTTGGCTTGGATTGCAGAAAGAAATTAGCAGAAGAAAACTCAAGCAAATCCAAACCCGAATGCAGATACCTATTACTCCTTAGATAAATACATACAGAGACAAAGGTAATACATAATTGTATTATTGTTATTATACATTCACTGTTCGCAAGACGTTAACATAATAGAATGCGTTTAAGATATGTAGTAAGAATATAGTTCGAAGTCACGGACTAGTGGACAGTGGCTTGAGATTTTGAGATTATAACTTATTTGAAATCGTTAATATTAGTGCACATTTATTTGAGAGGTGTATTGATGCATCTGCTTTGTGTATTACTTACTCTTAATGGCATTCCGTTGTTCTAGAAAATGAGCCGCTTCAACTTACGGAAGCGTGCTCGCGTGTGCTACTACGAGCCCGAGGAGCCGCCCTTCGATGAATACGTCTGTAAGTACATCGTAAAATCGTGACGATAAGTAAAAATAACAACTTCAAGTTCAGTGTTGTATGTTAGTAGGAATTCTTTGACCTTAGGAACCCAAGATGCCCGCGTCTTGTTTTAAGTATTTGCTGGTTTTAATATCATTTGTAAGCCGTAGTGATCCTGGAAAAACGCATGTTCATAGGCGTATTTAATTTAGGGGGATTGGCGAGTGGGCCGTGCCTGCCTCAATATGGTGTAGTGCCCACCCTAGGATATTGGATTACTGATAGAAATTCATGACTTCATCAGATAGGCCATGGCCCAAGCCCCCACCTAGGCGCTGTCTGAAATATAATCTTCGATACGCTAATTCACATGTTTTGTGAAAGACAAGTAAAAAACAAGTATGTTTACATTTAAATTCTATCTCTGTGTATATGGGAGAAGCCGCTTGTAGCCATATTGTATGGAATTTGCCAACAAATTACAAATAGTATTGCTGGGAGATGCGACTGCCCTACACAAAGATGGTGGACAGAACAGGTTAAAGGTGTAGCTTTATATACCATGTAAATATATCAATAACTTGTATTTAATTGAAAGTACATACTAACCTTAAATTAAGACTACTAATATGCTATGGATTCTATTATGTCCAAAATGAAAAGGTTTCATAATTAATTTCATTCATATTGTTACAGTCTGCACAGATTGCCGGGATTATGTGTATGAGTACTGCTCCATACATGGCCCGCTTCTTGTCATACCGGATGATAAGGTAAGCGCTTTGATGACATAATTAAAGTCACTTATCTCAGTTTTTTTTTATACTTATCCCACTCCAGTAACTATATTTTCAATCCTAAAGGACCTGTGATAAACTGGCAGAGGCATAAGGCGCCTGTCTGCTGAAGTGGAGTTGATAAAATTAACCAATCAGGCGTCTTGGTGAAGCCCAGAATATTTATATATTTAATCCGTTTGTTTTTTAAATATTTCCCAACGTTATTATTTTTATTTTGTGTCTTTTCCTCTATATAGCCAGCCCATTTCCATTTTTTGTCTTCTTATTTTCAGAGTTATATCTGTAACTTTAGTCTTGTGTCCCCAGATAAGTGCTTTTGAATCTTAGGAATATGATTGGTCAATTTTACACAGTTCAGCTTCAGTGGGAGGTAGTTTTGATTTGGACTGGTATTGTAAAAATACACTGTGAATATTTCAAAGTATGTAGTAAGTTCGACATGCCAACAACCTGTGAATTATGGACTGCATTTGTTTTTATTTATGAATTATTATGACAATTATGCATGTTGGTAAGGAATGTGTAAGGATGATCATTGTGCTCATGAAAGCTAATATTTTTTTTTTTCTGTGGTGATCTGTTATGTGCTGTTGATATTGTTATTGCAGTTATGTGGGAGCATGTGCATTTAGTTGAATGAGTTAGCATGCCCAATCATTAAGCTACTAAAATCTATGAATGTCTTAATCTTAAATGTGAGCATGCCTTGAACTTGAATTAATATACAATGCAACTTCTATTGTATACTTCCCCCATTTTGTTAAACTTGATTTTTTTTCTTTCAACTTTCAAGCCATCGCACATCCTAGTTTATGGCTAATGCGCATAAGCATTTTAAACACATATGACGCAAAGGGCGCTCCAGTAGCGTATAATTATGGAATGAAAGATTTTGGTGTGATTGACGTAAGGATCTATTAGCTCAGTTGGGAAAGCAGAAAGCACTACGCCGGAAACGTAGGGTCGCAGGTTCGAGTCCTGATTAGATTGCAGTGGATCACATTACGTTGTTATTTCATTATTTACCTTTGTGTCAATATTTATAAAAATGACGATAATGGTGTTCATCGTCACCCCCAGCATCATCATCAGGTCCGTAATGTATTATATAATTTCAGAAAAACTAACATACTTTGATATACAATAAATTGACATAAAGTCATTGAATATAATGTAACGTTTGATATAACAGTTCATTGTTATAATTTATTATATTCTAATTATTAATTGGTATAATGTTAAATAACGGGAGCAAGTTGACGAACGGGCTTCTATTTCTGCTCTGAGGAACGCAAGTTACCTAACGAACGTAACCTAGCATACAAGTGGTGATTGGAAGGGTCCATAGCTCTTTAGCTCCTAACTCATTATATCTTGTTACATTATATAAAAATATCTAAAACGACATTACATCATTCGTTTATACAAAGCAATGGTATATCAAAGCAAAATAAATTAAGTGAAATTATATAAAACGTCGTGCACCCATCATTATCACCGTCCAACAATGTTCCAACGGTCTCCGCCTGCGGGGTGAGGTAACTCGACTCGGTGCGGGGGTGTGCGTGTCCATTCTGTATGTAGTATTATTGACAACATTTCATATTTTTTAATACTACAGTTTTATTACTTTTCCGTATTTCGCTTAAAAGGACTTTATCACTGTTTATATATTTTCTCTGAGGTTACTAATTTTTTATTATTAATTAATTAAAATGTACTTACCTATTCTCAAAAGTTGTAACTCTAAAACTATTATGGCACAATGTATTCATTAGTTTGGGGTCTAAGAAAAAAAAACTAATGACGTTGTGCTTGACACTATTGACAGCTTATTTTTTTTTTACTGATTGGTCGAAGAGTACAACTCTATGCAGGCATAGTTGTCGTAGAGTAGATTGCGGTTATTTTATGTGTTTTCTTAAAAATAAATTCAAATCACTTTTTAGAGTGTACACGACGCAAAGCCCTCTCAATCTCTTAATTTCCGCCTGTTAGAAATATAAAATGTAGTCGATGGCGTGTTCTGTGTCTGAGCGGGCGCGTGTGTCAGGTGGGCGCCGCGCCGGGGCTCCCGGCGGTCGTGCCGCGCGCCGCGCTCACCGTCCCGCGCGGGTTCCTCCACCTCGCCTACTCGCGCATACCAGGTGCTTGCCAGCTGCCCTTCTGGCACAACTGTGCTTCGCGACTAGGGCTGCCATATCCAAATTCGCCATTATCCAAAGGCGGTCCTAGTTTGGAAAAGTGTCCGGGGAATACACTTTATGTAAATGAAAAAAAAAAGCGATTGTTTTTTTATTTATATTATTTTCGGACACGTCCGGGGAAAAATGCGATTTACGCCTAATGGTCGGGTTTTTAAAGTCTTTGTCCGGGTTCGGCGACTTTAAGATATGGCGACCCTTCACCCTACCCGTAACTCTCACTGTACTGTACAGCAAGAGATAGAGTCAGACCACGCTGACTTCCAAGCAAAAGTACTACCGAACCATACAAAGTGAGTCAGTTTGTAAGGTTTGACAATTCACTTGCTAGGAAGAGGGCGTGGTCTGACTATAGGTAGTCCCGCGCGAGAGTCGCGTTTCACAGTTCTGCTCGAGGTGCTGGTGTACGGGACGTTTGAGATGCTCTTATATATTGGGTCATTTTGCTCAAAAAATCTCATACATAAGCTTATTTTTTCAGAAATTTGATTTTTTAGTCTCGTCCTACTCAGAATTGTTTGTACATTCGAATCTCATACTGCTTTACAAGAACGTTTTATTGCAACATATTCTCCTAACTTGGCTTTAAAGAATCGGAAGACAAGTTATTTGGTCCCGTCCTATAACAAATTTATACTTACTACTGTTACAACGTCGTCGGTGATTATTCGTAGCGTTTTAACCGCCTCATTACTGTAACTGCAATATTCGCCAACTTATAGAAGCAACCGGGCCACATCATTTTGATAAGAATAAAAAAATCAGCGTCTTTTACAAGACATCATAAAATGCCGCTTTTGATCATACGGTTAGTCCAAATATATTAGTGGTCAAGGTGATGAGCCGGTTTAAATGCACGAATAATGACCCGTACGAATAATTTTCTATGGGATTATTTCACAAATAATAATCATGTACACTTTTTTTGAGAAGCGCTGAAATGTAATGAAATAATTAATTCAATAAGTAGGCCACAAGGGGACTTTTACAAATCAGATTGTGAGTGTACCGGCATTTCGCAAGAGGAGACCGCTCAAACATAGGATCAGAGAGTTGGGTAGATAACAGTTTCAATAACAGCTTTTAGGGCAGAGGTAAATAACCCACACAAGCTGCGTAAGAGTTTATACAGCCCTTATACAGCATGTTTGCTACTTCGAAGTCTGTGATCTGTATGAGACTATGGTTCAATATTTGAGCATCTTGGACGGTCCTGTATATTCGGCACTGTATGTGCCTCGTAGCAGAAACATGTTGATTTGTGACACTAGGTGTAGAACATCGTTGTATGTGTGTAGAAACGAAACGTGTACCGTAAATTATCCAATTATAGTTCAATCACACAACTATGGTCCAAAACAAAAGTCATTCATACATATCGATATCCATATTCTTTCAGCGAGTTTATTGCGTTTTATTCAAATGTGTTTAATTGTTGTTCATGTTAGATCTCAGAGTTAATCCTTAATAATTGTAATAAATTATACAGTATTGTTTGAGTTAATTTTGACCATAAATGGGTGGTTTTACTGTACCTGGTTTAATATGTAGGTTGTTTAACAGTAGTTTGTTAGCAGTAGTGTATAGTTTGTTGCATATGTGTAGTAGCTTAGCTTTTAAATTAGAATGGTTTGTAGTAGCTTGCAGTAAGTGTTACCATCATCGTATTTTAATAATAATAACAGAAGAAGTAAGGAGGACTTGTCAACGTAACGGCGGAGAAGGTATGTACGTATATTTCGTTGAAGTTAGCTACGTATAATCTATAAACCACTAGTATTATAGTTAAACAATTTTAATGAAATGAAATAAGACATGTAGGTAAGCACATGCAATTTATAAAAATAATGTAAAAATTGACCTGTAACAATTGTTATTAAAATAAATCATTTTCATTTTTTCATTTTTTTATAATCTCGTTTCTAAACAGACACTTTTTGAAGTGAATAATGCTTTTCCCTGAGTTCTAGATAGTAACATAGCTATTTCATGCTTTCATTGCGTGCAGTCGAAAATAAGTTAAACAATGGGAAAATTCGACTAATTTTTGAAACGAAAATTATCAATGAAAATTTCAAACGGTAGGTTTCAAATGTATACCAATAAATCGCAATGGCCCTGTCCTAAGTACTTAGTAACATGATAATATGTTAAGAAACAGGATTTATCTTAGAGAAATATGTCAATCAGCATTTTTGAACGGATAAACCTTAGCTATTGTGTATTGTTCTTAGTTAATAGTTAGTATTTTAATATCAGTGTACGTAACTGTTATTGTTGATTATTAATAAAGTATAGATATATCTACTTACAAAAGCCGGGTACATATATTTATACGGAGTGGATGTCGGCAGAGGCGGGGCTGGGCGTGTTCAGCACGCTGACGCTGCCCGCCGGCGTGCGCTTCGGGCCCTACCGCGGCCGGCGCGTGCAGAGCATCGGGGACTCCAGCTACGGCTGGCAGGTCGGTGCATCACACTCCTGGATCCTGTACAATGATCTGCAGAATTAGATGGCCCATTTATGAATGAATTCATGCATTTTTGCAGCCCATAGTACCTACGTAGCTGCAGTATCCAATAAACGAAATAGTTTTCTTTCAGGGTTCGAAATTATCAAGATAATTACGCTTCTTGATAATCAGATAATATGACGCATCATTTACTTTAACTGAGAATCCCCAATACGCAGCACGCTGACACTTTACTTCGAATATACAGTCCACTTTCAGAAGCGCATTTTTTCCTTCTCCATCCATCATTGATAATTATGCTTTCGAACCCTGTTTCTTGCATATAGTAATATACATGTCTAGTGTATAAGGATACTAGCGGCCCTCCCCGGCTTCGCACGGGTGCAGTACTGATAAATTATGCTGCATGTATTACACATATAAACCTTGCTCTTGAATCACTCTATCTATTAAAAAAGACCGCATCAAGATCCGTTGCGTAGTTTTAAAAATCTAAGCATACATAAGGACGGACAGACAGGAAGCGACTTTGTTTTATACTCTGTAGTGATAATGATGCTAGATGTAATGTGACGGACATTACGCAGATATACAACCGCGAGCACAAGCCGCTGCACATCGTGGACGCGCGCGACCCCGACTCCTCCAACTGGATGCGGTACGTCAACTGCTCGCGGCACCACGCCGAGCAGAACCTCGTCGCCTACCAGTACCAGGGGCAGCTCTACTACAGGCGAGTACTGTACATAAATCACTTTAGATAGTTGGCAGTCCACAACTGTGCGATTTTTAGGAAATATCCTGCCTCGCAATGAATTCTTGCTTGCGGTGTATAGTCTAACAAGAGTCGGTCCGGCCCAGGGATAGTGGCGCTACAAACATCTTTCATATGGAAATAATGTGCATACGTCATATTGCATACGTCATGTGCATTATTAAACGTCAAGGGATTTGTAATGAACCTAATAATCAAAACATTGTTTACCGGAATGCTGCTCAATCCTTTGAGTATTTATAAAGGCTCAATCCTTCATCCTTCTTATGAAATAAATGTATCCTATTGAAAAAAGAAAATGTATTTCATCACTGTGGATAGTTTTGGCTTTATTATGAAAAAAAAATATTTAGGTCTGCTTCCTCTTTGCTCACATCAGTGACATTAACTGACATTCAATGTCAGTTGCCGAAATTTTGTCGTTGCCAGTAAAATAAATGAGCACTACTGTTAGGAATGCCTCGTCGGCCGGGTCCCAACATTGACATCTACGACAGCTCAGTTGTAGAGTGATGAAAGAAACACAAGGGTAAACGAAACGATATATATTTAACACGAAAACAAATTAACACAATTAAAGGATCGGAGTATAAACTAAATTATCACACAAATTAACACACAAATTAACACGCGAATTTACAATTAAACCTTAACTAATGTAGTCCTTTATCTAACACTGAT
Source organism: Apotomis betuletana (assembly GCA_932273695.1). Classification (NCBI taxonomy): domain Eukaryota; kingdom Metazoa; phylum Arthropoda; class Insecta; order Lepidoptera; family Tortricidae; genus Apotomis; species Apotomis betuletana. The sequence continues at coordinate 10,501,415 of OW026322.1, forward strand.
GAAACTACGCACTACTGACTAACAAGATGGTAATACACTGGACGAAAGAGACTGAACTGAAGTACTGGCGGATCGCTGATCTACGCACTGAGAAACAGAGTGTGGACTCGATGTTTACTGCAGATGTACTTGAGTGGTACTACAAATTTGTGGAAAAATGGGCGTCCTTTTATTTGATCTGTTCAAGGTTTGTTTACATTCTTAGAGGGACGCCCGCTCTGTTACATTTCACTAATTTCTGATTAAGTTACAATTTTTATCTTAAATATAATTTATAGTTAATGATAAGGCTCATTTATAGAACACAAATCTATATTGGCTATGTGCTGTAAACATACTCATGTTTTTAAATAAATAAATAAATAAATAAATAAATATGTGGTTTTGATGTGAGAGCTCCCGTTTAATCATAATTACATAAAATGTACACTATTTCTTTGTTCTGACTCAGAGTCCGTCTCGCTCACACGGGTCGAGATCTACACCTTTCTTGTCCCTCATATCGAGGCGCGCTCGGCGCGTCGTGTTATTTTCGTGTTTGCCGTGCTCGCAGCAGGTTGCGGCCGGTATAATGTAAAGTGATTTTACTTATATGTTCATGAGGAACATTAATACAAAGTTTCAGGATATTCTAATTTTTATCCTTAAGTTTTACATCCAATTTAAACAAACATGATTCCTTTGTCTCGCGCTGCGAGTGGAAAGTTACCAGGATGAGTCACACTTGTTTACTCTAAGACGCCGTGGTCTTTTTAACTATTCTACATAGTACTTGGGAGCTCTCTTACAATGAATTATTTCAGGAAAATAAGTGTTATACATAGTATAGCCGCTTTTAACCCGTCAAGCGTCCAGTAGACTAACGTTAGTCTACAGCAATTTTGTGCCGGTAGCGTCCAGTAGACACACGCTAGTCTACAGCCCAAACCGCTCATTGGATCAATTTCTCTGCATCGATTCGTTATGGTGGCAGCTTGATAGATATTTTACTATCCAACAACAGCTATCAGAGCACACAAATTTGATTTTTAACCAATCAGAATCCTCAATAGTGACGTGTAAATATTTTTTTTTCTCTACATTGGCGGAATTTGTCCGCCATTTCGAAAATCACGTGCATTTGAGGTGTCGTGTCGTGTAATAAATATGTCCAAATCTTTTAAACGGAAAGTGTTTATATTATGTATTATATATCAAATTACTGGCAATTAAATAAGGTTTTCGTTTTAAATGTTAAATTTAGCCGTACGACATTGTTTCCTAGTGAAAAAAGTCCTCAAGTTTGAATGACGCAATAATTTTGCAATGATGGCCGTCGTAATTCATTTGTTTCCTAATTTTCAATTGTTCAAAACCTTACGAACAAATAATAGTTTTATAATACACTTTCTCAGGATTTCATTTCATATATTAGATTGGTGTACGGTCTTGGGAATTTTGATAGATTTATGATTTTGTTCAAACAGTGCTCAATTTCGCGGCAAATCCGCCATGTCAGTTGCGATTTGGTCGGCGCAAGTTTGTAGCGTGCGCGCACGTTCTCGTAAATAAATATTTGTTGTGAAGTAATTATTAGGTGTTTAGTAGTGAATTTACGTAAAATTGACGCATAAACTAGCCAGTATCATTTTAGTGTATGCAAAATGTGATATGTGGTTTTAAATTGAGTGTAAATTGTGAATGATTAGTGACGGATGTGACGGAAAGCGAACATCTTGGAATATAAATAAATCTACATCTCACTACAAGTAAGTGCGGCTATTATAACATATTGTGCCGAATTCCAAATTTATCTAGCTCTACAAATACAAATACAAATATCTTTATTTTGCTTAAAAATGTGGTACAAAAGCTGGTATACAAATGTTATTTTAGACACACACATTCCACCAGAAACAGGCATGCAAAATTATCATTGACAAATGAGATTCGTGTTTACTAGAATGTCACAATTACTTACACTTATATTAATTTAAAATTGAATACCTAACTAATTCACATTATACACACCACAGAAAAGAAAGTTTAATAAAATGTAAAAATTACAATTAAGTACATTATTAATAAAAATATATTATGTCAAAAAGTTGTAAAAGAAAAAAATAAATTAAAAAATCAAATAATTACTTAAAACTAATTACATGATAAAAGGTCAAATTAAACGTTTAAAATAGTCAAAATATTCTTCAATAGAGTAAAAACATTCTTGTACCAGCCAGTTTCTAAGTTTACGCTTAAACAAACTAATAGGCAAATCTTTTATGTCATCATTCAAACGATTAAAAATGTCAATGGACTTACAGTATGCGTTCTTGTTGTACAATTGTGTCTTACGGGCAGGACCAACGAGCCGATTTGGGTACCTTGTATGAAAGTGGCATGTATCTTTACAAGTTTTGTAGAGTTCTGGGTGAGCCTTGACAAATAAACAAACTTCATAGATATAGATACATGGTACTGTCAACAAATTGAGGTCTCTAAATAGTGGTCTACAAGATGTGAAAACGTCTACGTTACAAATAGCCCTGATGCACTGTTTTTGTGCTATAAGTGCGCGTTTTGCATGGATTGAATTCCCCCAGAGGAGAACGCCATATCTGAGCAGCGAGCAAACATAACCATGATAAGCCTGTACTGCTGTTTGCTTGTTACTTATTTTAGCTAGTTTCCATAGAGCATAAGCAAACGAGTTAATTTTATTACATAATTTATTAATATGCTCGCTCCAAGAAAATTTGTCATCTAAGCGAATACCTAGAAATACTGTCTGACTTGATTCCGTTATTACCTGATCTGCAAACGTTACAGACAGTTGTTGCTTTTTAGCATTTCTATTTACAAACTGAATAAATGTGGTTTTATCTATATTTACTTTAAGATTGTTCCTATGCAGCCAGTTTATTACATCAGCGATTGTCTTACTTATGTCAGTATTATACGTTTTGATGTCTTTACATGGTATGACGACCGATAAGTCATCCGCAAAGAGTATACAATCAAAAGGTATCGCATTCGGTAAATCGTTAATATACAGTAAAAACAGCAGAGGGCCCAAGATACTTCCCTGCGGTACGCCGACCTTATTTATTCTCGTGGAAGATCTAAAAGCTTCAATGGTATTGGCCGAGTCGATTTGAGATATTTCTACAAATTGAGTCCTAGAGTGCAAATAATCTCGGAGCCATTCATTAACTACACCTCTGATACCGTAGAGTTCGCATTTAGCCAGCAGCGTCTTGTGGCACACAAAATCGAATGCTCGACTCATGTCAAAGAAGACAGTCGTTACTGGTAAGCTTCTGTTCATATAACCTAAAATCTTATTTGTCAACGAAAAAGCAGCTAGTGACGTTGACTTGCCTTTTTGAAACCCAAACTGTTCAGATTTTAGTACATTAAACTTATTTAAAAATGACAATAGACGTTGATGAAACGCCTTCTCAAATAATTTAGAGATAACAGGTACAAGCGAAATTGGTCGGTAGTTTTCTACGCATTCTTTGCTGCCTTTCTTGTAAAGCGGCTTAATAAGAGAGATTTTTAAAGGCTCCGGAAAGACTCCACTAGTAAATGACAAATTTACTAGGTAGCTCATAACTGCAGCAATACCTTCTTTACATGCTTTTAAAATTTTAGTCTGGATTTCGTCATAGCCCGCTGAGTTAGTAGGGTTTAAACTATCAATAAGTTTACGTAATTCATTTTCATCTGTCGGTGATAAAAACATACTACAATTACCGCAATTACAATCGATCAGTGAGATGTCAGGCTTCGGGTCAGGATCATAACTTAAATTAGTCAAATTTATATAAAAATCATTAAAATTATTTGCTATGTCAGTGGGATTACATATTGAGCCACCTTCGACGACTAACTTCTCTATGTTTGTGCCATCTACGTTACTATTGGTTATATCTTTAATCACATCCCATGTTGCCTTACATATATTCTTGGATCGATGTATACGGTTAATATTAGAAAGTTTTTGAGCTTGGTTTATGCAACGCTTGAGAAGCTTAGAGTAATTATTAAATTTAATTTTACTTTGTAAAGAGTTAGCGTGGTTCTTGGGTGTTCTGTAATAGCTAAAACGCAATCTTCTTTTTGTTTTTACAGAATTTTTAATTCCTTTTGTAAACCACCCTCTATTTTTAGGCTTTAATACAAACTTTATTTTTTTAACTGGAAAGCATAACTTATAAAATAGCATAAACGTATCATAAAAACTATTGAATGCCATTGATGCGTCGCCTTCAACGTACACATCTGACCATGACAGGCTACTAAGACAATCGTTGAATTTTGAAATGTTCTCTCTAGTCTCTATAGTCTCTTTTATAGCGATAATAATTCAAGCGCGGTTTTTGCATATTATGGACACTGAACGTTAGAGTCTGAGCAGTTTCATGATCCGATAAGCCTAAGTCAAGAATATCACCTTGAGCTTCGGCAATATTTGACAATATTTGATCCAGGCATGAATCTCTGCGAGTGGGGCGAAGTATATGCAATTCAAAATTATTGTTTTGAGCAATTCTTTTAAGCTCAGTTGAATTCTCTGTGGTTTTAAGTAGGTCTATGTTAAAGTCCCCAGCAATTAGAATTTTATACCTTAATTTATGTTTTAACTTACCCATGAGTCTTTCCAATTTATGTAGAAAAGATGGTGAGAAAGCAGTTGGAGTTTTGTAAATACAGATCACTATACATTTTATTGACGGTATCTCTATACCACAGCCTTCAAATACGTAGTTTTCGGCAGAATCATTTATAAGCGCTAGCTCTCGCGATTGTATGTGGCTCGCAATAAATATGCAAGCGCCACCGCGCCTTTGGTGCGACCTAGAGTAGGACGCTGCCAGCCGGTAGCCAGGTACGCGCAAGTTACCTTCGTTACCTTGTCTAATAAATGTTTCAGTAAAGCATAGTACTTCAAATTTTTTATTATTTTCAACCAATTCGTCTAGCGTTACTTCCAGTAATTCTCTTTTGCTTGTAAAACCTGCTATATTTTGGTGAAGGATTGAAAATAAATTACTTTGAGAGACGAAAAAAGCAGCTATTTTCTTGACTTGGTTGTGACGTCTTAACCCGTTCACAGCTTTTCGGGAAGTAGTCTGTAATGCATTTTTGTGTTATCCTGACGCTAACATTTTGTGATGAGTATTTAAAATTGTAAGGAGTAGTGCTTTTATGACACCGTGCCTCCTCTACACGTGATGAATGAGCATGAGTATTCGGGTTATAGTTTCTAGTTAGTTTCAGATTGTTGTAACTCAAATATTCATTCGTATAGTGCCGTAAGTCGATGAGAAAATTAATCTTTGAACATAAGTTGTACTTAAAGTTTATATTATAAATAAGGTCTGAGACGTCCAGAAACGTACAGTTGCTAAAATTTTTACATAGCAATTTTACCGTGCTATTCAGTTTGTATTCATTTAAGTGTATACTCTTCTTCACACCAGTAACAATAATAAAGGCTTTAGGGCGCATTTTTATGAACGCGCTGAGCTCTGCAAGTAAAGCTAACGGATTACAATCACATTCACCTATATTGATAATAATAATATCATTACAGTTAGTATTTAAAGTTTCTGGTGATTTCAGTATTTCTTCACAACGTGCGTAAGGTTTGATAGTGGATGTTACCTCATATTTCTCATATGGCGTACTCTGCCTTGACTTCAATAGTGTGCTCGCGAGTCCTCTGCTTTGTCTACCACCGAGGATATATATTTTGCCTGACGGGTCTTCGCAGTTTTGAATTATTTCTTGCCCGTGTTCAGCGCTAAATGTGGGAGTGGGTATTATAGTCGGAGGAGTTTGTGAGGCTTGGACAGACTCTTCTACTCCACGATCCATATCTTCATTGTCGAAACTCGTTTGCGAAGACTGCTGTTTGTTCTCACTTGTGATTTTTCCTAGTTTTGTGACTTTGGACGTAGATTTACATATTTCCTTCAGCTGTTTGATTTGCCGGTTGCATTCAGATAGCTGTTGGTTTAATTTATCGTTTTCGACTAAAAGTTTAGTACTATAGTTATCAGCAAATTGAAGTTTCTCTTGCAGTTGTGCTATTTTTACCTTTAAGTCTTTAACTTCATCTTTATAATTTATGGTCAAATCTGGACAACTTCTGTTAAGCGTGTCATTTCGGAGTATAGAGCTATCGAATTCTTCGTCGGTCAGAGAATCAAATGAATTGTGCACAGGTAAATTATATTTTCTTACCGTAACGTTGTCTACAGAGCAGTTGAGCTGTTGGGGCCCCGACGAGCTCTGAGGCAGAAGGGCAGGAGATGTATCAATCAGGTTTACTTCTTGTTTTGACGAAGAAGGTTTGGTGACCTGTTTTTTCGTAATGATAGGTGTACTCGCTTTCTTTGGTAGGTCTTTGTGCTTACGACATTTTATACAAGACCATGACGCTCTGCGTTCTTTATCCATCAAATCGTAAAGTTTTTCGGAGTGTGTACAAATAAGGTCATACGAACGTTTACACAGCGAGCACGTCAAAAAATGTTTATCTAAAATGGTCTTCTTACAATGTGCACATGCCGGTTTTGGTGCCATTTTCAATTAAATATGCCCTCTTAATTTATTTGACTGCCGCTATGAAATGCAACAAGCAATGTACCTTGAAGCAGCAGTGTAAAGCGTCCAGCCGCATCGATGTTCGGCCCGTGCGCGATGACTCACGCACTGCTGGCGCGTTGCGAGTTGTCGTAGGTTAGTTCTTCGACGGTTGGTTTATAATTTTGAAATTATTTTCGCTATAGCGTCCAAACCACTTAGTCTTTATTCATAAACTAAACGCCATTTTAAAGGCCACTTTCACAGCTACAAAACGGTGTATAGCACAGTACGTCACAAACACTTAAAACATTTTTTAAACGAATAAGATGATAGGAGAGAGATTCAACACTGTTGTTCGCGCAGCAGCGACCGTTCGTTCCCTAACGATATATAACACATCTCATATAATTATTCTCGGGGTAGGTAAAATTCCCATCTTTAGCGGAAATTCAGCCGTTTCTTGTTTGTATGGGACATTTCGTGGTGTTTTGTTCTAGGAAGGTCTGACACTTGACGGGTTAAGGGCATTTAGGAACACAAGAAAATATATTATTTATTTATCTTAATATTAATTTCGCCTAACTGTTTACAAGTATATTTAATCATTTATTTATACATATTTATTACGTTGGCCTAGCTGTCCGTAACAACTACTATAAATCCTCAATACAGCGTGGGTTGTCAAACACCCTGTTGAGCCATAACATTACTTCCTCCCACATAACACTATATGACTCCAGGACGGTGAAGCTGGTCCCTCGCTTCACGGAGCTGCTGGTGTTCTACGGCAGCGAGTTCGCCAGCTGGCTCGGCGTGGACCTGCGCGCCTACAGCCGGCCATGCCCCTGCCCCAAGTGTGAGACCCACTTTCTACATTATTCAGCCACTTCCAATTAAAATTAGTTTCTGTCTAAAATTTAATTTTTGTGACCAATTTTTATAGCCGACTGTACTTTTCTTTGAATATCCATCAATTGCTCACAGAGACGATTCTAAAGAGCCCAAACTCGATATGATTGCTTCATTTATTACGGAGTTCCTAGCTCAATCGGAAACCGGAAAGTGGGTCAAATTTAATTTGCAAAATCTCATTACAATGGTGAAAGTAAATAAAAGCTTGTAAAAAATAATATTTTGAAAACTTACGATAGTTTACGAATAGTGGATCTTATCATTACCGATCATTGTGCGATCCATACCTATGAGTACTACGTACTACATACAGATTGGACACGCCCCTGCACCAAATTGAGCTACTACGCCCGCAGGCCTCAGGTCCTGGGTTAGAATACCTTCCAGGGCAAATATTTGGGTATCAAACGTTATGTATTACACAAATACATAGGCCACTCAGGCGACTTCGAGAACATCTCCAACGCGGCAGCTGCGTACCTGAAACGGCCAAAATTCTAATTATAGGTTTTCTCTCTTCCTAAATAATTTGATTGTTTTTTACTGATCCAGTGTTTTGTAATGCCATACGATAAATAAATAAATATATATGATGTATATCGTCGTCTAGTACAAGCTTTGCTTAGTTTAAGACTAGGTCGATTTGTGTAAGATTGACCCTTCATATTTAATTATAGTAAGATCATTTTGAAATATGTGGCGAGGTAGGCATTAGCTCGTGAAATAGTGATGGTGATGACACTACGCGGTGATGGTGAGGTGAATTTGTGACCTTACCACGGACACATCATACCTAGTTGCAAATTGATGTACAATAGTTTACCGAGCGAGAGAAGCGTCTGTATCGTCTCAATTTCTTTCGTATGTCCAGATATCGGATTTCCCGCTGTTCTCGCCTACAGGCCACATTTCGGGCAGCTAAAAAAATGCTGGTTTCAACATCTTGTTTTCTAATACCTATTGAAGTGTATCACATAATGGTAATTTACTATAGATAAATAACTGGAAACTAATACAGGATAAGCCAATTTTCTTTTAGTTAATGCCTTATGTACGATAACGTGAGCCTAAAGTTGGTCTTTTATAATTAAAAGTCAATTAAAATGTTTCTTTTTTTTTTTCAGGTCAAGCTCGCCTACTTGCAGCGAAGAACACCGAATCAGCAAAAACAAATAAACGCAAAGCTCCAGTTGAAGAGAAGAAAGAAAAACCGAGCGAAAAAATTGCTAAGCATAGTTCTGCTGAAAAGATTCAAGAGCCTTCTACAGCCTCACAAGATTTGCCTTCAAGTGCGGATATACAAAAGAAAGAAAACCCGAGGAAAAATGCGAACAATACTTCTTTCAAAAAGATTCAAGAGTCATCTGTAGCTTCAAAAGATTTGTCTTCAAGATCAATACTAGACAAAAAAAACAAACCGAGGAAAAATGCGAAAAATACTTCTATCAAAGAGATTCAAGAGTCTTCTGCAGCCCCACAAAATTTGCCTTCAACCACTGATCTACAAGAAGTATCTCCTGAGAAGTCTGCGGTCAGCAACTCAAATATTAAAATAGATAATTCGAATGGACAAACTAACTTAAAATGCGACCAGTGCGGAAAGGGCTTCAATATTAAATCTGATTTAGAGAAACACATTAACACTCACATGCTGATGAACGCTAGTATGAGCCACAGAACCAACAAGGTCTTCACATGTACTATCTGTCATTGTATATTTAATACGAAGTTGCTTCTACTGGAGCATGAGAAGAGCCGACATGGCGGTAAATACTTTGCTTGCGACGCATGTGAGTATGCAACGAAAAATCCTCAACATTTACAGTATCATATAAGGACTCACATTGGCGAGAAGCCTTTCAAATGTAGTCAGTGTAGTTCTGCATTTAGCGTAAGCAGTCACTTACAACGCCACCTTAGAACACACACTGGCGAGAAGCCGTTCAAATGTAGTCAGTGTAGTTCCGCGTTTAGCAGAAGCAGTCATTTACGAAATCACCTTAGAACACACACTGGCGAGATTGGCGAGAAGCCTTTCAAGTGTAGTCAGTGTACTTCCGCATTTAGCCAAAGCAGTGATTTACAACGTCACCTTAGAACACACACTGGCGAGAAGCCGTTCAAATGTAGTCAGTGCAGTTCTGCATTTACCACAAGCGGTGATTTACAAACTCACCTTAGAACACACACTGGCGAGAAGCCTTTCGAGTGCAACATCTGTGACTACAAGACTACTCAGTCAGGTCATCTGAAGTCTCACCTAATGTCCCGGCACTCCGGCCAAAAGCCATTCGGTTGCGACGCTTGCAGTTACAGGGGCGCTACTAGAAACTATTTAAGAAAACATATGAAACATAACCACAAGTTGAATTAGTATTTTAGTATTTTTAATGTTATAATTTTGTAATACTTCAAGTAACGCGAGTTGTGTGTAGGGAATGCAAACCGGTAAATTTGTGTATGAAATATACCGGTTTGCATTCCCTAGTTGTGTGCAATAAGCGGACCTTTGTATAGTTGTTTTTTAATGTATTGAGAGCTTATCTTGTAAGCATGACCACACAACGCGATTGTTTTACTCCTGTATAGAAGCTCACTTTGGGACAAATGGAAGCAGGTAACAAAAAATTCAAACAAATATCTTGTTTCAAATGTCTAAGTCACAAGGTTGTAATTGTAATCTAACTCATTGGAATAAGATAATATTACAGTAAGGTCATAAAAATCGAAAAACAATCGAAAAGTTAAATAAATTTGTTTGTATTCTTTTTGTTACTTGTTTCCATTTGTGCTCGGACACTAGCTTCAGTTCAGTTCATTTATTCAGTCTCAATACACATTTTATATGAATCACAACAACATAAAAATAATAAATAAAACAAATACATCACTACTTAACACTAAAATACTTCACACTTGGTTAATAGATAAATAAATTAAAATAGTTAAATTTCGGTCCTGTAATTTAAATAATCATAATACTATCGATACAGTCGTAATATTGTATATTCAACTAACGACCCGCCCGTCTTCGCACGGGTGCAATGCTGATAAATTATGCATGTATTATACATATAAACATTCCTCTTGAATCACTTTATCTATAAAAAAACACTTCAAAATCCGTTGCGAAGTCATAAAGATGTAAGCATACATAGGGACAGACAGACAGCCGGAAGCCACTGTGTTTTATACTATGTAGTGATTAATTATTAAAGCCTGACCAGAAATACATGAGGATTGTCAAGAGGGCGCTATTTATAAGATTTATATGGCAACAATATTGCAACCAATCGCCGCCCACTATAATGACATTAGTTTATATACCAGTCAGTTCCACTATGTTATCGTAATATCATTTAATGGAATGCACTCTTTTCCTGACTGTTTTTCGTGTAGACACGTGTACACTTTGTTTATAATATTACGTTCACGACTGTGAATGGTTTTCGGCATTTTATTTGAATATTTTAAATATTTGTCTTTTAAAGAAACCACCACGAATGACATCGACGATGTTGACAAACCATCATAAAATCATTGCCAGTAAGAAGAAATTAGTTCCAGCGAAATTCCGCAATATGGCGCATCCTCATATATTTCTGGTCAGGCTTTACGATCATTAACGAAGTCCAACACAGAATAATAACACTTTTCCAACAAAAAATCTTTGAGTCTTACATTGAAAATACTACCTACTGTTCATTATTGCTTTCGGGGTCATGTTTACAAGATAAACTCACAAGTGGATTTCGGATATTTTTTTGACAATTGTTTTAGTATGTAATTTAACATTATAACAGTTGTAATATTGTCGGCTACGTTTGATGCTGACTGTACTTGGAAGTGCGATTGGCCATCAAATCACAGCACAAGCGCATTTTATAAGTTCGTATTTTATTTTGATATTTTTAATCCTACCGATTTTTCTTTCGATATTGATATACAGTGAAGGAAACTGAAACGCGTACCTTTTTGACCCGACTATTCTGGCTCTGCGACCTAAAGAGGATCTTGGCCTCTGGCACAAGAGCCAGTTAAGGGTATTTACGGCGCACAGATCCTTCTGTTCTGCGTCGTTCCAGTGGTATCTAGGGGGCTGACTGGACGTTTTCCACTTGGTCGCCCCGGTCGAGTGTCTTCCATCCTCTAAAGCCAATAAGCTTTTTAGGGGGTGGCCGGTTGGGCCGCGCACACCCCTTACATGGCACTATACCACTCATCAAGGCACTATATACCCATAATGAAGCAATGAATTTCTATCTGTAAACCATTATCTATACTAACAATATATGGATTAATTTGTCTGAAATAAATGCTTTTTATTTTTTTTTACTTATTTGTACTATATTGTGAGTACGACCCACCCCAATATCGTACCTACCCCGCGTGCCTACCCCAGGACGATGGTTTCCGATAGAAGTTCATGGCTTCATCTCATGGCGCGGCCCCCAGACCCCGTCTGAAAAATATTCTTAGATACACTAATGTCTCCAGGTGACCCAGCCAGCCAGCAATTATGTTGGGTTGCTGCCATTGTCATTTCTTATTGGTCCCATAATCGTTTCGTCAGTTTTTCCTTTTCGCCACTTAAAGCTTTATTCTTTTTTAAGTCTGTTTAAAAAGGTACGTGTTTCAATGTCCTTGACTGTACATACCTACTGCTTACTATTTTTATTTTGGAAGTATTTAACTTAAGTTTGCTACCTAAAAGTGATTTGATTTTGTTTTAAATATAGTTTAAATATAATACAATATATTGTTTTATTTGCTTCTTACTACTCTATCACTGAGTATAAAAACGCACGTGGCGGTTTACTACTCTGTTCGAAATTTGAACTTCTTACTTAGTTGGCGGAAGTATTGGTTTCCGCAGCGAAGTGTCTCCACACTATCATATTCGCCTAACTCCGCGAGTAGTGTGAGCTGCAATTATCGTGCCGTCCCGTCACATAGATATTGTTTGACAGAAGATGGAGAGGGACGGCAATGGCTCGGTGTGAAATTCAACTTTTGAGCTTCGGAGTAGCCCTTCTGTATCAACACTCCATAGTTGATTATTTTAATCAATGTCATATTGGTTTTTCTAGTACCTATAAACGTTTTTGTACTTTCTATTTGATACAATTGAGTTGATGTTATATTTTTTCGTATCACGGCTTTATCACGGTGTTGAAATTGGCGTATTTAGGGCGGTGGCCGGGTGGGCCGTGCTCACCCCAGAAATTTGAGTTACCCATAGAAATTCATGACCAACTCATAGGCCATGGCCAGGCCCCACCTGAAAAATAATCTTAGATACGTTAAAGCAGACTTCTACAACTGAACAACAAAGCCGCCGCCAAAGTTTAGGTATAAAAGCATCATCGGATTATCCGATGCCTATTTATTACAAACAATGGAGAAAACTATCATAGGTTCCGTCCACACTTGTATCATTTCGCCGATCCGATCCCCGTCGCGTATCTTCAAGGATTAAAATTAATTTATTTTGTTTTGCATGTTGTGACGCCTAGAGACCATGTACATCTCTAAGAAATTTAAATTAAGTACTTAATTATTTTGTTGCATCAGTTATTGATTTTGACCCCTTGAGACCTTATACATCTCAACGGAATTGAATTATTTCATTAATTAATTATCTATATTGCGTGTCGTGACGCCTAGAGACCTTCTACATCTCTGAAAAAATCACTTTATTTTATATAATTTTTAGTGTAAACATTGATTTGGAGAAACTTGTACATCTCCTCTAACATATATGTTTCAATTACCTAGTTATAATATGATTGTATTAGTTTTTAAGTATAATTTACGAAAAAATGACTTACTGTTGAGTTTCTTTCGGCTTTCTTCTCAACAGCGGTCTCCTCTTGCGAAATGCCGGTAGACTCACAATCTGACTTGTAAAAGTGCCCTTGTGGCCTACTTACTGAATAAATTATTTCATTTCATTTCACCGCGTATCGTCCTGTTTGGACGCTCACTGCGGGCACTCCGTATCATTTGCGCCGTCGCGCGAGGAAACGCGTCCACACTTCGATCAACTTCACGAGCTTAACTGCAGCCACATCGTTGTCGTCTTTGGAGTAAGTATCGGAACGTAGCCCACTGAATTGAGTGTCAGATCTGTGAGTTGTCAAAGTCAGATTCAGATTGACAATCGCATTATCGCAATTCGCATGGTGTTTTGGATTTTCTACGCCCAAGATGGTTAAATTTGGATCAAATTTGCTATAAAAGTACAAAAATATTACTTAAAATCACACCACATTTTAGTATGCGTTACATTAAATAAATCCATACGTGTAAAATCAGAACATAGTGCATTTGTGCAGTAGTGTAGAGATCAATAGACAGTTTATCAACACATATCGGGAGTTCCCGACGACGGCCCTTGTGACCCGGGGGCCCGTATCATTCATACGGCGGCACTACTGCGTCACACGTGACGCGTGCCGCCGGTCCAGCCGCCGAGGATGTCGCTCGACATGGAGGCAGCGTCTGTGAAGCTAGAACCGGAGTGTGACAGTGACGGCGACGAGGAATGTGAGGCCGCGCTGGCGGCGCTCTACGAGGACCATGTGGTGAAGGAGGAGCTGGTGCTGGGCCCCGAGCTGCTGCAGCCGCGTGACGTGCTCTACACGCTGCGAGGTTTGTTATTGTTTGCATTTTATTTTAAATTATTGTATATTGCAAATGTTACTTATTTTCTGCTGAAAATAGATTTTCTCAAACATGCCATGTAATGTCACATAACATGCATTATAATAGGCATTCAATTCATGTTTTGGAGGAACAACTCGAGATAACTGTTAAGTAATTTCATTTAAAATACCTAGGCCTAGGCCAGGAAGTATTTCTATCTGTGTTCATTAACAGGCTAAACAGTCGAATTATGTATTTTATAAATTTTAAATAAATAATTATAAGCCTACTTATGACATGTTTTTCTACATTGTGTTGCAGCATTACTGAAGACAGAAGATGAAGACACTCACGCGCAGTTACTGAACGGGTCCTGCTCCGTCGTCCTGGAGCGCCTGATGCTGGACCTAAAGTCACGGACATACACAGTTGGCCTTCAAACATACAGTTATCGATTGAGCGACCAGCCAGGCATTCAGCAAACAGAAATAAAATCAAGGAAAAAGAAAATTAGTAAGTGCCATTTAATTTTATTCTTACCATACATTTTTGTTGTTCTTCCTTGTCATGTTAAAGTGATGTGTGATAATAATAATCCAATCTTCAAGACAACATTTCTATGTTGTATCTAAAGGTAACTAGCTAAAGTTTCAATGTTTTCATAGTTAAGGTATTAGGTGTAAGTAATAAAACTCTATATTTTAAAATGTGAAAATTGAACGAAATATTGATATTACTGTTAAAAATTATTGTAGAATTATTTGAGCCTTTCTGATGTTTCAGTAACTGTTACATTAAGCTCTATATTTTAAAATGTGAAGTTTGAACGAAATATTGACATGACTGTTAAAGGGTGAATCGACTTTTTTGTGTTTACTCTGTCCCCGTTGTCCAGGTGACATCTTCATACTGTTTCATAGAAAAATGCTTAGGTTGTCCGAAGGACAAATTTTGCGTAACATGGTGCTCTATAAAAAAAAAAAAATTTTAGCTGTTTATTTAACAGAAAATTCAAAATACATAAAAAACTTACTTAACTTCTAATCTTAAATACTAAAGATTTTTTGGAGTTAAGGAGCTTATAAATTGCACTTGATTACTATGACACAGTTTCAACATTGTGGGAGGGTAACACTGTCCTGTTTTTTTATATATATCTCTTAACAATAACTTAAAAGTTGATTCACCCTAAAAATTATTGTAGAATTATTTGCGCCTTTCTGATGTTTCAGTAACTGTTACAGTTACCATTGCCAGATGGCCCTAATGTGTAAAGACGCAGCAGAGGATTAATTATTTTTAATTTACCAGCTGTTCACTGCTGGGGAGAGAGAACCACGGAAAGAAAACTCCCCGTCTGCCTTATTTTATTATTACTAAGTTATACTTTTAAATATAAAGACTGTACGTAAACTATTTTTTACAATACTTGTTTTCAAAGTCAAATGAAATATAACTTTGCCAGTGAAAAAAATTGTTTTTCGCAGTTAATCTGTGACAGCGGTTATTGTGAAATTTCTAAAACAGCAGGAAGGTTCAAATAAAGAATATACGCCATATCCCGTTTAAATTGTCTTAGTTTACACACATATTTAAAATATATGTGACGTTTTCAACCAAAAGGATCCCGCTTGTCGCTTGTTAATAGAGTCGTTTTTTTATCATTGTTCCAGTAATATAGGCATGGTGAAGTAGGTAAGTATAGAGTAGTACAGAGCAAGTGAAGATGGCATTGCAGAGTACGAATAATGGAAAGGCAGTTGGGCCAGATGGTATACCAGCGGAAGTATGGAAGTTTTTGAGAGTGGATGGATGGAAATGACTGAGTTTGCTCTTTAATAAGTTATTGCAAAAAGAGGTCATCCTTGAGAAATGGTGCAACAGTTCACTAGTGCCCATCATCAAGAATAAAGGTGTCGTACAGGATTGCAACAACTATCGGGGAATAAAGCTCATGTCACATAGTATGATGATATGGGAGAAAGTGATAGCGAAACGAATAAGAGAAGGAAGTGAGGTAACACAGAACCAATTTGGGTTTATGCCGGGCGGGAACTATGGACACCATATTTGCACACCGCCAACTTTGCGAAAAATACCGACTTGCACAAAATGACTTGCATATGGTGTTCATAGATCTGGAAAACCATACGATAGGGTCCCCCGTAAGGTTCTGTGCTGGGCTATGAAAAGGAAAGGTGTGCCAGAGAAGTATGTTCGACTTATTTGTATAGAATCTTTTTATCGATTCATATTTTTTATGTGGTAATACCACATTTTTATTTTTATAAATAATGACACAAAGGTAAATTAAGAAAGAAAAATTGAATGCGATCTACTACAAGTTAAGCGGGATTTGAACCCGCGACCTCTGCGTTTCCGGCGCATTGCTCTTCCAACTGAGCTATTAGATCGCTGCGTCAATCAATCACACCAAATCTTTCATCCCTTAATTCTTTACGCTACTGGAGCGCCCTCTGCGTTATATATGTTTTTGAAATGCTTATGCGCATTAGCCATACCCTAGGATGTGCGCTTTACACGCACGATCCCCAATCCCCATTGCTTTACAGCAAGTGTGAAGACTGCGAGAGAGATGGCGCTGTTCTAAATATTTGTATAGAATCTTTTTATCGATTCATATTTTTTATGTGGTAATACCACATTTTTATTTTTATAAATAATGACACAAAGGTAAATTATATAACAGTAACGTTGAGTCTAAAATAGGTCTTTTATAAAAATGTCAATTAAAATGTTTATTTCTTTTTTCAGGTCAATCTCGTCTACTCGCAGCGAAAAACACTGAATCAGCAAAAAGAAATAAACGCAAAGCTCCAGTTAAAGAGAAGAAAGAAAAACCGAGCGAAAAAATTGCAAAGCATAGTTCTACTGAAAAGATTCGAGAGTCTTCAGCAGCCTTACAAGATTTGCCTTCAAGTGCTGATATACAAAAGAAAGAAAACTCGAGGAAAAATGTTAAAAATACTTCTTTCAAAAAGATTCAAGAGTCATCTGCAGCCTCACAAGATTTGCCTTCAAATGCTGATATACAAGAGAAGAAAAACAAACCGAGGAAAAATGCGAAAAATACTTCTTTCAAAAAGATTCAAGAGTCTTCTGCAGCCTCACAAGATTTGCCTTCAACTGCAGATATACAAAAGAAAGAAAACTCGAGCAAACATGTTAAATATACTTCTTTCAAAAATATTCAAGTGTCTTCTGTAGCTTCACAAGATTTGCCTTCAACTGCTGATATACTAGAGAAGAAAAACAAACCGAGGAAAAATGCGAAAAATACTTCTTTCAAAGAGATTTCTTTCAGAGAGTCTTCTGCAGCCCCACAAAATGATTTGCCTTCAACCACTGATCTACAAGAAGTATCTCCTGAGAAGTCTGCTGTCAGCAACTCAAATATTAAAATAGATAATTCGAATGGACAAACTAACTTAAAATGCGACCAGTGCGGAAAGGGCTTCAATATTAAATCTGATTTAGAGAAACACATTAACACTCACATGCTGATGAACGCTAGTATGAGCCACAGAACCAACAAGGTCTTCACATGTACTATCTGTCATTGTATATTTAATACGAAGTTGCTTCTACTGGAGCATGAGAAGAGCCGACATGGCGGTAAATACTTTGCTTGCGACGCATGTGAGTATGCAACGAAAAATCCTCAACATTTACAGTATCATATAAGGACTCACATTGGCGAGAAGCCTTTCAAATGTAGTCAGTGTAGTTCTGCATTTAGCGTAAGCAGTCACTTACAACGCCACCTTAGAACACACACTGGCGAGAAGCCGTTCAAATGTAGTCAGTGTAGTTCCGCGTTTAGCAGAAGCAGTCATTTACGAAATCACCTTAGAACACACACTGGCGAGATTGGCGAGAAGCCTTTCAAGTGTAGTCAGTGTACTTCCGCATTTAGCCAAAGCAGTGATTTACAACGTCACCTTAGAACACACACTGGCGAGAAGCCTTTCAAATGTAGTCAGTGTAGTTCCGCGTTTAGCCGTAGCAGTCACTTACAAACTCACCTTAGAACACACACTGGCGAGAAGCCTTTCGAGTGCAACATCTGTGACTATGAGACTACTCAATCAGGTAATCTGAAGTCACACCTAATGTCCCGGCACTCCGGCCAAAAGCCATTCGGTTGCGACGCTTGCAGTTACAGGGGCGCTACTAAAACCCATTTAAGACAACATATGAAACATAACCACAAGTTGAATTAGTATTTTTGATGTTATAATTCTGTAATACTTCAAGTAACGCGCGTTGTGTGTAGGGAATTCTAACCGGTAAAGTGTATGAAATATACCGGTTTGCATTTCATTGTTGTATGCAATAACCCAACCCTTGTATAGTTTTTTTTTATGTCTTGAGAGCTTATGTTGTAAACATGACCACACAAAGCGATTGATTTACAGCTGTGTAGAAGCTCAATTTGGGACAAATGGAAGCAGTCAACAAAAAAAAATACAAGGAATATCTTCTTGTTTCAAATGTCTTTTCTAAGTCACAAGGTTGTAATTCCAATATCTTAACTCACTAGAATAAATGTATTAAAAATAACACATCAAAAGACATCGCGTAGTTTTAAAGATCTAAGCATACATAGGGACAAACAGACGGCAGGATGCGTTTGTTTTATATTATGATTGAGTGATTAATTATTAGGAACATTAATGAAGTCCAACACAGAATAATAACATTTTTTTCAAAAAACATTGAAAATACGACTTTTAAGCGGCCTTATTCCTTTTAAAATACTAATTGTTTTAGACATTTTTCTCTATGATCAAACATGTTTCTTAACATATTATTGATGTTACTACCTAGAACAGGGCTAATGAGATTTATTGGCATATATTTGAAACCTGCAGTTTGAATTTTTCATTGATAATTTGTGTTTCAAAAACTACTCGAAATTGACAAAATACACGCGGAAAATTAGTTTTTTCAACTTATTTCCGACTGCACGCAATGGAATCATAAAATAGCTATGTTACTACCTAGAACTCGGGGGAAAAGCATTATTCACTTCAAAGAGTTGGTTGAAATTGTCAATATATATTTTAAAAGGAATAAGGCCTCTTAATTATTTATTTCGTGGTCATGTTTACAAGATGAACTCTCGAGTGGAATTCGGTCATTTAAAGGAATGTCAACTATTTTAGTATATAATGATAGTTGTAATATGTTATTTGTTTAATGCTGACCGTACTTGTAAGTGTGATTGACAATTAAATCACAGTACGAACGCTTTTGAGTCATTTTCAAAAAACATGTACATAGTTAAGGGCTTATTAACAAAACTTTGATTCCTTTGTGTAACGATACCAATATCTTTTGTATGTGTTTTATTAAGCCTTTAACTATGTACATGCTTTTTGAAAATGCTTATTTTACGGCTGGACTCGGCGCGGCTATTTTTTATAAATTCATATTTTATTTTGATCTTTTTACTACTACCGTTTTTCGATATGGATATTCAGTAAAGGAAACTGAAACGCGTGCCTTTTTGAAACTCATTGTCATTGAGAAGAGCGAAATAGGTACTGCTTATTATTTTGGCTCAGTGACCCAAAGAGGATCTTTGTATCTGTCAAAAGAGAACGCCATTTTTCTCTCATAGGCCAAGGCGAGGCCCCCACCCTAAATTCTCGTGCGAGAAATATTACCCATCTCTTTCTTCGCAATAGAGAGTGACGGGCGATGCTATGTCGCGAAACAAGAGTCGCGAAGCCTAGTTGTACTCAAAAGTGATAACTTTTTAGTTTTCTCTGTTTTAGTTTTTTTTTTATTTGCTTATGGAGGTTCCTAGTTTGTATGTCAATGAAGTTTTGATTTTGTTTTAAATATAGTTTCTTGGATACAATATATTGTTTTATTTGCTTCTTACTACTCTATCACTGAGTATAAAAACGCACGTAACGGGCTACATACCTTTAGCCCCTGACCTGGCCTGATACTGAATACATTTGAGTCTCGATGTGCATCGAATCGATCGATCAGACAAGTCAAGGGACTGGACATTTTTTTTGGATCCCCCTGCCTCCCCTTGGCGACGCCCAAGCTGTTGAGATTTTAGGGTCTCAATATTATTTATTTATTTAAAACCATTAATGTTAGCACTAACAGCTATAGATACCTTACAATCCATACATGCTAACTGGCAAATTAATGTTAACGTGCGATGAATGAATGTCCCAAGTAGCATTCCTGTTCCTAAAAAAGGTATTGGAGATGTCTTGCACTCAAATTCGTTAATTCAGGCCGTTGTCTTGAAAAAACCTTCTAGGACTTCAAGATATCCCTCGGATTACCTTCAAGACAGTGTAAAGCACAGATTGGCACAGCCTTTAGGAGAATGATATCTTTAAGGTTGTGTTAACACTAATTAATTAATTTTCAAGATATGTAGAATACCAAGTTCATACTACTTCTAAAGCAAACTGCAGTTTTGCTTAGGATTAACGTTTTAAGGGTTCTTATAATTATCTTCATGATATCTTGAAGGTTTCTTCAAAACTACTTAAGTTGTTTTCAAGATATCTACTGTAGGTACTCAGTTAAAACTTATTTAAAAGCGAGTTCCTACTACTTTTTAGGTATACTTAAGTCTTGGGAGTGAAGTTTAAAGAGTTCTTAAAAATATCTTCAATAGTGCGTGCTAATTCTAACCTTATTGAAAAGAAAAGTTTACAAATAAAATGGCGAACAGTCGTTACAGTGATGATTTAATTTTGCGTTTCTTGTCGGTACATAGAGCGAAAAAGTAATTCGCATGTTGGCTGATCGAGTTAAATGGCCATAAATTACTAAAAAACAAGCGGGCCGAATGAAATATCGAGTAAAGTGCTTTAAATTTTGGAATTTTAACTAGTGAATATATGAAATGCTAAGCAAAATAGTAAAATGATTGATGTCCGCGTAACTTACATAAATAGTGTTGTGAATAAATTGATTTAACAACACTTTAACTGTTTTTACTGCCTCAATTGAGGCAGCAGAGTCAGCTTTTATTTAACGAAATACCACTTAAGATAAAAAAACAGGCCAAGAGCACGTCGGGCCACGCTCAGTGTAGGGTTCCGTAGTTGCTCATCCTTTACAATAAACTGCTGTTTTAAGCCCGAAGTTTAAGTTAAGAAAGATTTTAAGCTCTATAAAAAGGTCGTAAACGCCCTAGAAACTGTAATCAATTATTACCTTCTGGAAGTCAACTTACGACCTTTTAAAGAAAAAATATGAAATTTGGCGATAACTCAAAAACGGCTCGACCGATTTTGTTCAATATAGTTTTCATTGAAAGTACTTAGAAGAAAGTAATTAAAACTGCTGACTTTATCAAAAAATAATGTTAGAAGATCCCTCTTATTTTTACAAGACCTATTCAACGACACCCCACACACCAGTGTTGAAAAGAAAAAAAAATCACCCCCACTTTAGGTGTTCGAGAGGTACCCGAAAAAAAATTTTTTTTTAAATTTTATTTTACCGTTCTTTCGGCGTTATACATACACATACTCATACCAAATTTCAACTTTCTAGAACTAATGATCACGGAGCTAAGCCGCGGACGGACGAACGGACAGACGGACATGGCGAAACTATAAGGGTTCCTAGTTGACTACGGAACCCTAAAAATGATAAAAAAAGATTATTTAAGAAAAAGTAAAGACAAATTTGTCAACACTTAAGCGCTAATATCCTTAACTTGATCTGAAAAACGAATTGATGCAATACAACTTAAAATTATTTCGTGTATACATATTCTTAACTTTGACTTACTTAATCCATACTTCTTACCTAACGAAATTTCGTTATCGAGCTTACGATCGATTGTCGAAAGTCGCGGTAGCCCTCCAGTCTGTGAGTTGTCAAAGTCAGATTGACAATCGCAATTCGCATGATGTTTTGGATTTTCTACGCCCAAGATGGTTAAATTTGGATCAAATTTGCTATAAAAGTACAAAAATATTACTTAAAATCACACCACATTTTAGTAAGCGTTACATTAAATAAATCCATACGTGTAAAATCAGAACATATTGCATTTGTGCAGTAGTGTAGAGATCAATAGACAGTTTATCAACACATATCGGGAGTCCCCGACGACGGCCCTTGTGACCCGGGGGCCCGTATCATTCATACGGCGGCACTACTACGTCACGCGTGACGCGTGCCGCCGGTCCAGCCGCCGAGGATGTCGCTCGACATGGAGGCAGCGTCTGTGAAGCTAGAACCGTGTGACAGTGACGGCGACGAGGAATGTGAGGCCGCGCTGGCGGCGCTCTACGAGGACCATGTGGTGAAGGAGGAGCTGGTGCTGGGCCCCGAGCTGCTGCAGCCGCGTGACGTGGTCTACACGCTGCGAGGTTGGTTGGTCAGCAACTTTGTGATGTCAATGGCACTTGCATTTGTTTTAAATTATTATATATTGCAAATGTTACTTATTTTCTGCTGAAAATAGATTTTCTCAAACATGCCATGTAATGTCGCATAACATGCATTATAATAGGCGTTCAATTCATGTTTTAGGGAGAACAACTCGAGATAACTGTTAAGTAATTTCATTTAAAATTGAGGGCCTAGGCCAGGAACTATTTCTATCTGTGTTCATTAACAGGCTAAATAGTCGAATTATGTATTTTATAAATTTTAAATAAATAATTATAAGCCTACTTATGACATGTTTTTCTACATTGTGTTGTAGCATTACTGAAGACAGAAGATGAAGAAACTCACGCGCAGTTACTGAACGGGTCCTGCTCCGTCGTCCTGGAGCGCCTGATGCTGGACCTAAAGTCACGGACATACACAGTTGGCCTTCAAACATACAGTTATCGATTGAGCGACCAGCCAGGCATTCAGCAAACAGAAATAAAATCAAGGAAAAAGAAAATTAGTAAGTGCCATTTAATTTTATTCTTACCATAAATTTTTGTTGTTCTTCCTTGTAATGTTAAAGTGATGTGTGATAATAATAATCCAATCTTCAAGACAACATTTCTATGTTGTATCTAAAGGTAACTAGCTAAGGTTTCAATGTTTTCCGTAGTTAAGGTATTAGGTATAAGTAATAAAACTCTATATTTTAAAATGTGAAGTTTGAACGAAATATTGATATTACTGTTAAAGGGTGAATCAACTTTTTTGTGTTGTTTACTCTGTCCCCATTGTCCAGGTGACATCTTCATACTGTTTCATAGAAAAATGCGTAGGTTTTCCGAGGGACAAATTTTGCGTAACACGGTGCACTTAAAAGTTGATTCCAGTGAACGCATATAAACATAGAAGTCTCATTGGAGCTCAAAAATGACCCCACGTGAAGTGTACCTAGAACGATTCATTTGTACCAAGGCCAAATTGACAGTTTTGATACGATGGCGTCTGTCGATGGCAGAACATGTCAGGTTGTATCAAATTAAAATATCTGCATTTCATTCAAAATGCCTTCATGTGCAGTGAAATGGTGTCGAAAGCACTCAAGTAATAATAATAATAAAAAACACGACATCCATTGGTTCATGTAAGTAACGTTCTTTGAATTATTAAAATATAAAATATTTTTAGAAGACATTTGTATGGGGATGGTTTTATGCATTATCTTTTAAGGTAATACTTTACGTACAGGTATTACGATTTACACCTATATTCTGCTAAAATTAAAAATGTTATAATAACTATAACTTAATGACCTGACGGTCTTTACCTACTAAAGTGTTGTACCGCTTCTAGTGTCCGATTAATGGGCATTTTGATGAAAGTGCTCCAAATGGGTTTAAATGAGTTTATGTCAAAAGTTATCAATTTGGACTACGGAATACGTGTGTAAATTTATGTTTTTTCCTAACGTAATTAGTACAATTTCCCTTGCAGTGTTAGGCACATATTCTGTTACCTGCGGTATCTACAGTAGGTATATGTTAATGAGTAACTAGACATATTCATAATTTAACATCTCTTATTATTTTACATTTAATTTAGTCTTCCGAAGGACCGCGAGCAAAAATTTAAGTGGACAAATTCAATTTCTCTAGAACGCAGAGAACCGCAGTGGTTTCTTACAGTATCTTCGCGGAACTGTAGCATTCATTTTAATGATGATGATTATTATCAAACCAATGCCGGATTCATCTAACTAAAACAAAATGATAAACGCAAAGGTACCAATTTGTACGGTATGTACGTACTTTATTGTCTTGTCGTTTATATTTATTTAGTCTTCAAAAAATTTTTTAAAATAAATTATAAAATATTTATTCAAAATTTACTTTGATTTGAGATTTTTCGACAGTAAAATTGCATTCAATAGTGATATTAAAAAAAAAATTACGCTCTTTACACGTTTTAGTAGTAAACCACCAAAGTGTCACTATTTTAAAAATGTTCTCTAGTGTTCGAAAAAATAATTAAGAGCTAGAGTAATATATTTTCTAAACTGGTTACCTTTCGATTACTGCATCCATATTAGCTTTGACAACTACCCTTTTTCGTGCGCCGCGCATGGTTTTTGACACTTACAAGTCTATTTTAGCCAATGGAAACTTTAACTAACCAATCACAACTATTTCTAAGAGGAGGGATGACTTCGTATAGGCTAATATTTAAAACTGTTGGCAGGACAAATTCTTGTGGAGGGGATAGTTGTCAGTCAAATATTGGGACCGTTTTTGAAAGCCAATTTTGTACTGAGAGCAATATCTATATATTTTCCGGTCACTGGTTGATTCACCCTAAAAATTATTGTAGAATTATTTGAGCCTTTCTGATGTTTCAGTAACTGTTACAGTTACCATTGTCAAATATTGACTGTGAAAAACACAAATTTTATCAGCAGTTACATTTGTGCATAATGGGTAGCCATTTTATAAATGTAAATAAAAAATAAAGGTTCATACATGCCAGATGGGCCTAATGTGTAAAGACGCAGCAGAGGATTAATAATTTTTAACTTACCAGCTGTTCACTGCTGGGGAGAAAGAACCACGGAAAGAAAACTCCCCGTCTGCCTTATTTTAATATTACTAAGTTAAACTTTTCAATATAAAGACTGTACGTAAAGTAAACTATTTTTTACAATACTTGTTTTCAAAGTCAAATGAAATATAACTTTGCCAGTGAAAAAAATTGTTTTTCGCAGTTAACCTGTGACAGCGGTTATTGTAAAATTTCTAAAACGGCAGGAAGGTTCAAATAAATAATATACGCCATATCCCGTTTAAATTGTCTTAGTTCAATTGCAGAATTGCTGCTTTGATACACCCAGTATACAAACATACAAACATAAAATATATGAGACGTTTTCAACCAAAAGGATCCCGCTTGTCGCTTGTTAATAGAGTCGTTTTTTTATCATTGTTCCAGTAATATAGGCATGGTGAAGTAGGTAAGTATAGAGTAATCCAGAGGTACCGGGTTCGATTCCCGGTCCCTTCCACCAGGTAGCTCCTTTTTCAATTTTTCTTTAAGCTTTGATCTTTGTATTCATAGTTTAAGTATAGAGTAGTATAGAGCAAGTGAAGATGGCATTGCAGAGTACGAATAATGGAAAAGCAGTTGGGCCAGATGGCATACCAGCGGAAGTATGGAAGTTTTTGAGAGTGGATGGATGGAAATGACTGAGTTTGCTCTTTAATAAGTTATTGCAAGAAGAGGTCATCCTTGAGGAATGGTGCAACAGTTCACTAGTGCCCATCATCAAGAATAAAGGTGACGTACAGGATTGCAACAACTATCGGGGAATAAAGCTCATGTCACATAATATGAAGATATGAGAGAAAGTGATAGCGAAACGAATAAGAGAAGAAAGTGAGATAACACAGAACCAATTTGGGTTTATGCCGATGCCGGGCGGGAACTATGGACACCATATTTGCACACCGCCAACTTTGCGAAAAATACCGACTTGCACAAAAGGACTTGCATATGGTGTTCATAGATCTGGAAAAAGCATACGATTGGGTCCCCCGTAAGGTTCTGTGGTGGGCTATGAAAGGGAAAGGTGTGCCAGAGAAGTATGTTCGACTTATTTGTATAGAATCTTTTTATCGATTTATATTTTTTATGTGGTAATACCACATTTTTATTTTTTTAAATAATGACAAAGGTAAATTAAGAAAGAAAAATTGAATGCGATCTACTACAATGTAAGCGGGATTTGAACCCGCGACCTCTGCGTTTCCGGCGCATTGCTCTTCCAACTGAGCTTTTAGATCGCTACGTCAATCACACCAAATCTTTTATCCCTTAATTCTTTACGCTACTGGAGCGCCCTCTGCGTCATATATGTTTTTGAAATGCTTATGCGCATTAGCCATACCCTAGGATGTGCGCTTTACACGCACGATGTTCGAATTGTTCAGGCGATGTATGATAGAGCTAGTACTCACGTCCGGTCCGAAGCTGGAGTAACTGGCGATTTCAACGTGGCTGTAGGTTTGCACCAGGGGTGAGCTTTAAGCCCGTATTTGTTCCTCCTAGTTATGGATGCTCTAACATCAGACATACAGGAGGAAGCACCCTGGTGTATGCTGTTTGCCGACGTTGTTCTTGTCGGGGATAATGCTCTTGAGGTCCAGAGCAGACTGGAGAACGTAGGCTTAAAAATAAGTAGAACCAAAACTGAGCACTTGTTCTGCGATTTCAGCGGCTTATCCAGTTTTTCCCATATTGCCTTGGATGGTGTATCCCTACCAGTCTTCTCCGACTTCCGGTACCTCGGGTCATTATTTTGAAAACTTACGATAGTTTACGAATAGTGGATCTGATCTTAACATTACCGATCATTGTGCGATTCATAAGAGAACTACATACAGATTGGACACGCCCCTGCACCAAATTGAGCTACTACGCCCGCAGGCCTCAGGTCCTGGGTTAGAATACCTTCCGGGCAAATATTTGGGTATCAAACATTATGTATTACACAAATACATAGGCCACTCAGGCGACTTCGAGAACATCTCCAACGCGGCAGCTGCCTACCTGAAACGGCCAAAATTCTATGGTTTTCTCTCTTCCTAAATAATTTGATTGTTTTTTACTGATCCAGTGTTTTGTAATACCATACGATAAATAAATAAATATATATGATGTACTAGCTGACCCGGCGAACTTCGTACCGCCTGAAAGTCGATAAATGTGGGTAGAGATAGCTACATTCAGACTACCACCACTGATAATGTACAACATTTCATATTTTTATGACTACAATTTTATTACTTTTCTGAATTCTGCATCGAAAGATGTAATCTCTGTTTTTATATTTTTTCAGAGATAACTATATATTTTATTACTAATTTATAAAAACTTACTCATTTTAAAATGTGGCAACACGAAAACCACTACTACTGTACTACTGTAGTACTATAAAGTAGGATCACTCTCTATAGATCCAGTCGATAGATCCACGGTAGATCTAGTGAGACATTTTTTTCTCATTAGTTCCACTTTCGAGGTGATGTATCTAATGATACCTTTTTTTACCGGTAGATCCATTTAGAATAATAAAAGGATCTAGTAAGAAAAACCAAATCTCACAAGATCCATTTTTGGAGTGATGTATCCATCAGGATTTTTTTTTCTTACTTGATCTAATTACAATAAAAGTTAAAAATAATTTTCTTTAGATCCAATTTCGTATCGAGAACAAAATTATCCAGATGACATGACATTGATGCCACAGCTTATTAACTAGTAGGTAGGTATCCTAGTCTAGATGATGCTAATCTCTTTTCATCTGACCTCTACGAGTATGATACGCCAATTCACATGTTTCCTAAAAACAAGTAAAAAACATTATTCTTTATTTAATATTAGTAGTTTATTTATTTAGTATTTATCAACTCTTTTTCCACTTATCATTTGTATATTGTACCTATATGTTATTTTTTTGTTTATTTGAAAATAAACTGTTAGACCAGTAAAAAACAAGTATATTTACATTTAAATTCCATCTCTATGGAGAAGCCGCTTGTAGCCCTATTGTATGGAGTTTGCCAACAAATTACAAATAGTTGTTACAAATATTTAATGAATACCCCTGATTATTTTATGCTTGTTGACTTTATACTCATAATTTCTATAAAACCATGTAATTAAAAGTATTTGTATTGACTTCTTGTGATTGGTCGAGACACTGACAGTCGTCGACGACCAATCACAAGCAAGCATAATGGTGGGAATAAATTTAACCAACGAACAGTTTAGTAGCATGCTGGCCATTCGTTTTACGGCATCAGTGCGAGTCACTTGCTTTGAATCGCTCTTGGTCTGTTAATTACATGTTGTACTACTGTAGTTACTTATAATAATAAATTCTATCAACAAGCCTAAGTGTTTTTACCTTACAAGCCCTCTCCTCTGAGTATTGAACCCGTACGGTTCACATCTCAGAAAGTGGGATTAGTAACTTAGTGCCCACAAAGGAACCGGAGATACGCTTAAGTATTTGGCGTACACAGAAAACGTAAGTGTTCTTTGTTCATTTTATTTCAGTTGTGCTTGCCTACCCTTGTAAATTCGTGTAAAAATGTACGTAATTGAACTTATAATATGTATTATTGCAATCTAGAATACCATAAAAAAAAAAGGTTTTTTTTGTTATACCCTCTCTCTTTATTAAATGATTCGTTAGGCCTGTTTGAATAACTTTGAAACCGAACTGTATTTACCGTAACGGAGACATTCCGGAGGTTTATATGGTTAGTCATGCATGTTAATCTTGCCAGGGTACTCCCTGGAGATGAACATGTATGATGGTATATGGTTTATAGGCTGCGAGAAACGAAACTGTATTTACCGTAACGGAGACATTCCGGAGGTTTATATGGTTAGTCGTGCATGTTTATCTTGCCAGGGTACTCCCTGGAGATGGCCATGTATGATAGTTTATAATTTATAATAATAACGTGCATGTAGGTCATTAAAAATCCTGTTCCCAAATGTAGTGCAGATTATAACTCTGTTTTTTTTCTCTTCCCTTCCATATGTTGAGGCCGCGAGAACATGGATGATCGTAGGTCTGGTTCTCAAAGAGAACTTAATAGACCTCGCCAATACTCTCGCGAGACGCTTACACCACCACTAAGACTTCGTGAGGCAACTCGGAGCTGCAGCCGTGGTCGAGCGCGCATACGCTCACCTGCAGAAAGTCGTAGCAGCCGCAACCGCCGATCGCGATCTAGGCGGTCCAGGGGAAGGCGATCGCGACTGACGGTTAGTCGGTCTCGTTCCGGCCGTTCAAGAAGGACAAGGACGAGGCATCACCGTGCTGGGTGCTACAGGACAAAGTCACGAAGTCCGTGGTGGCGTGAGATGCGCCATGCGGAATCCAGGTACTCTCCTCGGCGCAGAGTATCGCGCCTTCGTACACCACCACGCGAAGAAACTCATCGTGGTCGCGAGTCAAATAACAATTTGTTTATTGAGACCTTCATTAATGCGCTTAAAGGCGTGAATAATACGAATGATCGCGATAAGTTCCCCGTTTTAAATAACGTCATTCCTGAGTTTGACCCTTTATGTAAGGAACAAACGGTTGATACGTGGCTTCATAAAGTTGACGAATGTGCACAGATTTATGGTTGGAGCGATAAACAAGTAGTTCACTATGCATTGCCAAAATTAATGGGGGTAGCTAAAACCTGGTACCAAGGTCTACCCTCACTACTATTTTCTTGGCCAGAATGGAAGTTAAAGTTGAGGGAATCTTTTCCAACTAGGGACAATTACGCTGATTTACTAATTGAAATGCTTAACAAAAAGGTACGCTATGGGGAGTCGTTAGAAATATACTACTATGCTAAAATGAATCTCTTAAATCGTTGCGAAATTTCAGGAAAACGAGCAGTCGATTGTATAATAGCAGGAATAGAAGAGCGTGGTGTTAGGTTAGGAGCACAGGGAGCAGAATTTACGGAACCGGAACTAATGCTTAAATTTTTAAAGACTGTAAAAGTAGGTCAAGATAGGTCCGCGAACGAACAGCAGAAGGCTAGGGATAGAGATAGGCGACCACAAAATAACTCTTTTACCGGTAACAAGATAGGCTACAGTTCCCAGAAACCGAATGGATCCGGTATAGTCTGCTACAATTGTAAAGAAACCGGTCACCCATCCTTTAGATGCACAAAACCGAAGATTCAGTGCTCTAAATGTAATCTACTAGGACATAGGGAGACTGAGTGCCCTGGGACGAAGCAAAGTACCAACGAGAAAACAGAAAGTTGAAAACCAAAGGTGATTCAAGTGCTAAGTACAAGTGTCCACTAAAATAAATAGCTTATTTTCAGAATGTCTCGTTGATTTCGGAAACGAGGGTACTTTGGTCCGTCTCAGTGATGCTCAGCGGTTAGGATTAGATTGGAAGGTAGGAGATTTGCCATTATTAAGAGGAATAGGTTACGTGCCTCATAATCCGCTGGGTAAAGCTAACGTCACAATCAAGGTGCAGGGTGTAGTAGAAAATGTCGAGATATTAGTTGTAGCTGATTACTTAATCAATTGTCCTGTACTACTAGGCCACACTTTTACTGAAACTTGAAAGGCTTCCAGTCAAAATGGTAAAAAAAAAACAAATAAGATGTTATTTTTCTGCGAGTTAGTGAAGAGCCTGTTTTGATCTATCCGCTCTTATGCGTTGAGGAGACTCTCATAGGACGCGGTGAATTGAAAGCAATCCCAGTTATTACCTGGCGAGTATCAATTAACACACGGTGCGGGTAGGATTCTCATTCAAAATATAAGCAACAAAGATCTCGTTATAGGGAAGGATTGTCTCATAACTAGAAGCCGCACTTTTTAGTGATCAGTTATCCAAAGACGAGTCACCAATCAGTTACGGAGAAAATTTAACGTACCAGCAAATTGAGTCTTTAAAAGCCTTGTTGGATATATAAATACTGTTTTTCGAGTGGTTTAAACTTACTTGGATTTACGACTGAAACTGAAATGGTGATTCAACTGGACGACCCTGACCCTGTTGTTTACCGCCCATACCAGTAGTCTTTCACCGAACGCCAATAAGTTCAAGACATGTTTAAGGAAATGAAAAAAAAAATGGCCTAACACTTAACATGAGCAAATGCAATTTTTTCTACGATAAGATAGACTATCTGGGCTATGAAGTCGGCTCGGGGGGCGTTAGACCAGGCTCTCTCAAAACACTCTATGTCCATCAAATTCCCTACGCCAACAAACGTTCACGAAGTTAGAAGATTTTTAGGCCTTGCCAGCTTCTTCAGGTAGTTTGTTGCGGGATTCGCTTTAATAGCGCACCCTCTAACTACTTTATTAAAGAAGGACTCTTCTTGGAAATAGGGTAGCGAAGAAATAGAATCATTGGAGAAACTAAAAGGGACTTCAGTGCAAAGACCAGTTCTAGGGCTTTACGATCCCAATGTACTAACCGGTGTGAAGTTGACACCGGGTTAGCACGGGGTAGCTGACATCTTATTGCAGTAGGATAAGTCCGGCGTGTACAAACCTATCGTTATAGGCAAACTAGTTAGAATGAGCAAAAAAAAATGCACTCTTTCGAGTTAGAAACCCTCGCAATTATTGCCTCATCAAACAGGTTCAGGCACTATTTACTGGGTATTAGATTCACAATAGTGACAGACTGCAACGCTTTGCGTACCACCTTGAGTAAATGCGACTTAGTCCCACGAATTGCTCGCTGGTGGCTGCAGTTTTTAAAGTGAGAGCAGGGGTGCTATAGACGGTAGTCCAGACAGCGAGCACGTATTAGATGTACTTTCAGTAGGTACTGATGATTGGATTGCAACTGTACAACAGACTGACGAAGACATTCAAAATATTGCGGAGATTTTGAGCGATCGTAAATGTAAAAGGCGCCCTTGAAATATTCAAAAAATGGGTACAGGAAGATAGAAAAAAGTTCCTAAGAAGGTGATTTGGTCAGAGTAGTGAGAGCCGCGACAGGGATAGAGGGGCAGTCTAAGAAAGTGCTCCCCAACGATAGATTTGTGATCCAGGACACTCCTCTCACAAAGACTAGTAAGAGGAACGAGGCTGTTTGTGGTAGCCATTGACAAAATATTTTCATGGATCTGTCTTAACGAACCCGTATCAACCGATTGTGAACCCGAACATGATGACAATGAATTTGAATGTAGATAATTGTAAATAGATATATTATTAACTTCTTCGCATCAATAAATATGAATTGCGTGATAAAGAATTGGATAAGTGGCATTTAAAATTAAGAAGCTAGAACAAAATGTTTCACCTTTGATTAATGTTTTCTAATATTTATACTCGATGTTATGGTAGAAGTACAGTAGACCAATGATTTCAAGTATCGATGATTAACGTCATGTATCATCGAAATAAGCTTATGCACTAATCGCCAAAATATTTGCTGGTCAACGTCATGGACTAGAAAATACCGATGAATTGGTGTGAGGTATCAGGTAACGGATACCTCGCATTTTGGCGGTTGGTGATCAGCGTATCTACTGGTCAAGGTCATGGACCAGTACGCCTATACACTAATCGCCAAAATATTTGCTGGTCAAGGTCATGGACTAGGAAATACCGATGAATTGGTGTGGGGTATCAGGTAACGGATACCTCGCATTTTGGCGGTTGGTGTGGTGATCAGTATATCTATTGGTCAAGGTCATGGACCAATACATATACTGTTGATATGAAATATATGCATTAACTTAAGAGTGTCAGGTAACCGACACCCTTAAAGGCTCGTAGATATTTTATTAATCAAGGTCATGGATTAATAAATAAGTTTATTATTTTGGCTAAAACAAAATCTTTTGTTAAGTCTTTTGTAAAGTTACTTATGATTTATATAGAAAATAGAATGCATTATTATATGGATGATTTATAAGTGCAATGATCAATTCAGAGAATAATATTGTATTTAAATACACATTTCGTTAAAACTAATAAGATATAATGTATATCTATTCATGTAACTTAAGTGTCAGGTAGGTAACCGACACCCTTAAAGGCTCGTAGATATTTTATTAATCAAGGTCATGGATTAATAAATAAGTTTATTATTTTGGCTAAAACAAAATCTTTTGTTAAGTCTTTTGTAAAGTTACTTATGATTTATATAGATAATAGAATGCATTATTATATGATGATTTATAGTTGCAATGATCAATTCAGAGAATAATATTGTAATTAAATACACATTTCTTTAAAACTAAAAAGATATAATGTACATCTGTTAATGTAATGTCAATACATAACAACGAGAGACTCGTTGGAAGTCGGATGGCCGAGTTGTTACAAATATTTAATGAATACCCCTGATTATTTTATGCTTGTTGACTTTATACTCATAATTTCTATAAAACCATGTAATTATCAGTATTTGTATTGACTTCTTGTGATTGGTCGAGACACTGACAGTCGTCGACGACCAATCACAAGCAAGCATAATGGTGGGAATAAATTTAACCAACGAACAGTTTAGTAGCATGCTGGCCATTCGTTTTACGGCATCAGTGCGAGTCACTTGCTTTGAATCGCTCTTGGTCTGTTAATTACATGTTGTACTACTGTAGTTACTTATAATAATAAATTCTATCAACAAGCCTAAGTGTTTTTACCTTACAAGCCCTCTCCTCTGAGTATTGAACCCGTACGGTTCACATAGTATTGTATTGCTGGGAGATGTGACTGCCCTATACAAAGATTGTGGACAGAGCAGGTTAAAGATGTAGCATTATATACCATGTAAATATATAAATATCTTTTATTAATTGGAAGTGCATACTAACCTTAAATTAACTACTAATGTGCTATGGATTCTATTATGTCCGAAATGAAAAGGTTTCATAATTAATTTCATTCATATTGTTACAGTCTGCACAGAGTGCCGGGATTATGTGTATGAGTACTGCTCCATACATGGCCCGCTGCTTGTCATACCGGATGATAAGGTAAACGCTTCGATGACATTGTTAAATTCAATTATCTCAGTTTTTTTATACTTATCCCACTGCAGTAACTATTTTTTCAATCCTAAAGGACCTGTGATTAATTGGCAGACGCATAAGGCGCCTGTCTGCTGAAGTGGAGTTGATAAAATTTACCAATCAGGCGTCTTGGTAAATAAAGCCCAGAATATTTAAGCCGTTCGTGGATATTTTTTTAACATATTTCCCAACATTATTATTTGTATTTTGTGTCTTTTCCTCTATATAGCCAGCCCATTTCCATTTTTTGTCTTCTTATTTTCAGAGTTATATCTGTAACTTTAGTCTTGTGTCCCCAGATAAGTGCTTTTGAATCTTAGGAATATGATTGTCTGATTGGTCAATTTTACACAGTTCAGCTTCAGTGAGAGGTAGTTTTGATTTGGACTGGTATTGTAAAAATACACTTTGTGAATATTTCAACAAAGTATGTAGTAAGTTCGACATGCCAACAACCTGTGAATTATGGACTGCATTTGTTTTTATTTATGAATTATTATGACAATTATGCATGTTGGTAAGGAATGTGTAAGGATGATCATTGTGCTCATGAAAGCTAATATTTTTTTCTGTGGTGGTCTGTTATGTGCAGTTGATATTGTTATTGCAGTTATGTGGGAGCATGTGCATTTAGTTGAATGAGTTAGCATGCCCAATCATTAAGCTACTAAAATCTATGAATGTCTTAATCTTAAATGTGAGCATGCCTTGAATTAATATACAATGCATCTTCTATTGTATACTTCCCCCATTTTGATAAACTTTCAATGTTTTTGTTTCAACTTTCAACGACTGGGGATCGTGCGTGTAAAGCGCACATCCTAGGCCCTGGGACCTAGCGTATGGCTAATGCGCATAAGCATTTTAAACACATATGACGTAAAGAGCGCTCCAGTAGCGTAGAATTATGGAATGAAAGATTTTGGTGTGATTGACGTAAGGATCTATTAGCTCAGTTGGGAAAGCAGAAAGCACTACGCCGGAAACGTAGGGTCGCAGGTTCGAGTCCTGCTTAGATTGTAGTAGATCACATTACGTTTTTCTTTCAAAATTTACCTTCGTGTCAATATTTATAAAAATGATGATAATGGTATTCATCATGACCACCAGGAGTATCATCAGGTCCGTAATTTCAGAAAACTAAGATACACTTGATAGACAATAAATTGACATAAAGTCATTTAATATAATGTAACGTTTGATGATATAACGGTTCATTGTTATAATTGATTGTATTCTAATTATTAATTGGTATACTGTTATAATGTTAAATAACGGGAGCAAGTTGACGAAACCCCGCTTCGCTGGGCTTCTATTTCTGCTCTGAGGAACGCAAGGTACCTAACGAAGTTAATCTAGCATACAAGTGGTGATTTGAAGGGATCATAGCGCTTTAGCTCCTAACTCATTATATCTCTTGTTGCATTATATAAAATTATCTAAAACGACATTACACCATTCGTTTATGTTTATACAAAGCAATGGTATATCAAACCAAAATAGATTATTAAGTGAAATTATATAAAACGTCGTGCACCTATCATTATCACCGTCCAACAATGTTCCAACGGTCTCCGCCTGCGGGGTGAGGTAACTACTCGGTGCGGGGGTGTGCGTGTCTATTCTGTATGTAGTACTATTGACAACATTTCATATTTTTTAATACTACAGTTTTATTACTTTTCCGTATTTCCCTTAAAAGGACTTAATCACTGTTACTAACTTTATATTATTAATTACTTATTCCTAAAAGTTGTAACTCTAAAACTATTATGGCACAATGTATTCATTAGTTTGGGGTCTAATAAAAAAAAAACTAATGACGTTGTGCTTGACACTATTGACAGCTTATTTTTTTTTACGGATTGGTCGAAGAGTACAACTCTATGCAGGCATAGTTGTCGTAGATAACGTAGATTTCGGTTATTTTATGTATTTTCTTAGGGCATATTGCTCGTAGAATCGATGGCCGTTGAGAAAGGTTCTTGAGTGGCGACTGCGGACCGGAAGACGCAGCGTGGGAAGGTCTCCAACAAGGTGGACCGACGACCTGGTTAAGATCGCGGGTAGAAATTGGATGAGGGCGGCGCAAGAGCGATCGTTGTGGAGAACTTTGGGGGAGGCCTTTGTCCAGCATTGGACGTCTATAGGCTGATATGATGATGATGATGTATTTTCTTAGAAATCAATTCAAATCATTTTTTAGAGTGTACAGTCGAGTTCATTTACATCTACATACTTACGAGAACAAAAATATCTGAACACGACCCTATTGTCAGGAGCATAAAATCGTACAAGACGCAAAGCCCTCTCAATCTATATTAATTCCCACCTGTTAGGAATATAAAATGTTGTCGATGGCGTGTTCTGTGTCTGAGCGGGTGCGTGTGTCAGGTGGGCGCCGCGACGGGGCTCCCGGCGTTCGTGCCGCGCGCCGCGCTCACCGTCCCGCGCGGGTTCCTCCACCTCGCCTACTCGCGCATACCAGGTGCTTGCCAGCTGCCCTTCTGGCACAACTGTGCTTCGCGACTAGGGCTGCCATATCCAAATTGGTCAAACCCGGAGAAAGACTTAAAAAACCCGGACATTAGGCGTAAATCGCATTTTTCCCCGGACGGATCCGAAAACAATATAAATAAAAAAATAATGCCTTTTTTTTTCATTTACATAAAGTGTATTCCCCTGACACTTTTCCAAACTAGGACCAATCCGGGGAAACCCGAACGGATGGCAACCCTATTCGCGACATACTATCACCCGTAACTAAGGGTGCACTCCGTCCGGGTTTCCCCGGATTTGTCCTAGTTTGGAGGCCGTAAGGGGTGTGGTTTCAAAAAGTGTCCGGGGAAACACTCATTTATTTAAATAAAGCGATTGTTTTTAGTAATATTATTTTCGGATACGTCCGGGTAAAAATGCGATTTACGCCTAATGTTCGGGTTTTTTATGTCTTTGTCCGGGTTCGGCGAATTTAGATACGACAGCTC
Source organism: Apotomis betuletana (assembly GCA_932273695.1). NCBI lineage: Eukaryota > Metazoa > Arthropoda > Insecta > Lepidoptera > Tortricidae > Apotomis > Apotomis betuletana. Next base: position 10,538,529 of record OW026322.1, read on the forward strand.
TACCCGTAACTCTCACTGTACTGTACAGCAAGAGATAGAGCCAGACCTCGCTAACTCTTCCAAGCAAATGAACTGGCAAACCATACAAAGTGAGTCAGTTTGTATGGTGTTGGTGTGACAATTCATTTGCTAGGAAGGGGGCGTGGTCTGACTATAGGTAGTCCCACGCGAGAGTCGCGTTTCACAGTTCTGCTCGAGGGGCTGGTGTACGGGACGTCTGAGATGCTCTTATATATTGGGTCATTTTGCTCAAAAAATCTCATACATAAACTTATTTTTTCAGAAATTTGATTTTTTAGTCTCGTCCTACTCAGAATTGTTTGTACATTCGAATCTCATACTGCTTTACAAGAACGTTTTATTGCAACATATACTCCTAACTTGGCTTTAATGAATCAGAAGGCAAGTTATTTGGTCCCCGTCCTATAACAAACTTATACTTTCTACTGTTACAACAACGTCGGTTATTATTCGGGAGCGTTTTAACCGCCTCGTTACTGTAACTGCAATATTCGTCAACTTATAGAAGCAACCGGGGCACATCATTTTGATAAGAATAAAAACATAAAATGCTGCTTTTGATCATACGGTTAGTCCAAATATAGTGGTCAAGGTGATGAGCCGGTTAAAATGCACAAATAATGACCCGTACGAATAATTTTCTATGGGATTATTTCACAAATAATAATCATGTACACTTTTTTTGAGAAGCGCTGAAATGTAATGAAATAATTAATACAATAAGTAGGCCACAAGGGGACTTTTACAAATCAGATTGTGAGTGTACCGGCATTTCGCAATATGAGACCGCTCAAACATAGGATCAGAGAGTTGGGTATATAACAGTTTCACTAACAGCTTTTAGGGCACAGGTAAATAACCCACACAAGCTGCGTAAGAGTTTCTACAGCCCTTATATAGCATGTTTGTTACTTGGAAGTCTATGATCGGTATGAGACCATGGTTCAATATTTGAGCACCTTGGACGATCCCGTATATTCGGCACTGTATGTGCCTCGTAGCAGAAACATGTTGATTTGTGACACTAGGTGTAGAACATCGTTGTATGTGTGTAGAAACGAAACATATATCGTAAATTATCCAATTATAGTTCAATCACCCAACTATGGTCCAAAACAAAACTCATTCATATCTATCGATATCCATATTCTTTCAGCGAGTTTATTGCGTTTTATTCAAATGTGTTTAATTGTTGTTCATGTTAGAACTTAGAGTTTATCCTTAATAATTGTAATAAATTATACAGTATTGTTTGAGTTAATTTTGACCATAAATGGGTGGTTTTACTGTACGTGGTTTAATATGTAGGTTGTTTAAGAGTAGTTTGTTAATAGTAGTGTTTAGTTTGTTGCATATGTGTAGTAGCTTAGCTTTTAAATTAGAATGGTTTGTAGTAGCTTGCAGTAAGTGTTGCCATCATCCTATTTTAATAATAATAACAGAAGAAGTAAGGAGGACTTGTCAACGTAACGGCGGAGAAGGTATGTACGTATATTTCGTTGAAGTTAGCTACGTATAATCTATAATCTCGTTTCTAAACAGACACTTTTTGAAGTGAATAATGCTTTTCCCTGAGTTCTAGATAGCTATTTCATGCTTTCATTGCGTGCAGTCGAAAATAAGTTAAACAATGGGAAAATTCGACTAATTTTTGAAACGAAAATTATCAATGAAAATTTGAAACGGTAGGTTTCAAATGTATACCATTAAATCGCAATGGCCCTGTTCTAACCTAAGTAGTTACTTAGTAACATGATAATATGTTAAGAAACATGATTAATCTTAGAGTAATATGTCTAAAACAATCGGCATTTTTGAACGGATAAGCCTTAACTATTGTATATTGTTCTTAGTTAATAGTTAGTATTTTAATATCAGTGTACGTAACTGTTATTGTTGATTATTAATAAAGTATAGATATATCTACTTACAAAAGCCGGGTACATATATTTATACGGAGTGGACGTCGGCAGAGGCGGGGCTGGGCGTGTTCAGCACGCTGACGCTGCCCGCCGGCGTGCGCTTCGGGCCCTACCGCGGCCGGCGCGTGCAGAGCATCGGGGACTCCAGCTACGGCTGGCAGGTCGGTGCATCACACTCCTGGATCCTGTACAATGATCTGCAGAATTAGATGGCCCATTTATGAATGAATTCATGCATTTTTGCAGCCCATAGTACCTACGTAGCTGCAGTATCCAATAAACGAAATAGTTTTCTTTCAGGGTTCGAAATTATCAAGATAATTACGCTTCTTGATAATCAGATAATATGACGCATCATTTACTTTAACTGAGAATCCCCAATACGCAGCACGCTGACACTTTACTTCGAATACAGTCCACTTTCAGAAGCGCATTTTTTCCTTCTCCATCCATCATTGATAATTATGCTTTCGAACCCTGTTTCTTGCATATAGTAATATACATGTCTAGTGTATAAGGATACTAGCGGCCCTCCCCGGCTTCGCACGGGTGCAGTACTGATAAATTATGCTGCATGTATTACACATATAAACCTTGCTCTTGAATCACTCTATCTATTAAAAAAGACCGCATCAAGATCCGTTGCGTAGTTTTAAAAATCTAAGCATACATAAGGACGGACAGACAGGAAGCGACTTTGTTTTATACTCTGTAGTGATAATGATGCTAGATGTAATGTGACGGACATTACGCAGATATACAACCGCGAGCACAAGCCGCTGCACATCGTGGACGCGCGCGACCCCGACTCCTCCAACTGGATGCGGTACGTCAACTGCTCGCGGCACCACGCCGAGCAGAACCTCGTCGCCTACCAGTACCAGGGGCAGCTCTACTACAGGCGAGTACTGTACATAAATCACTTTAGATAGTTGGCAGTCCACAACTGTGCGATTTTTAGGAAATATCCTGCCTCGCAATGAATTCTTGCTTGCGGTGTATAGTCTAACAAGAGTCGGTCCGGCCCAGGGATAGTGGCGCTACAAACAGCTTTCATATGGCAATAAATAATGTGCCTACGTATATTGCATGCGTCATGCTCATTATTAAATGTCAAGTGATTTGTCATGAACGTAATTCAAAATATTGTTTACTTACCGGAATGCTGCTCAATCCTTCATCCTTCTTATGAAATAAATGTATCCTATTGAAAAAAGAAAATGTATTTCATCACTGTGGATAGTTTTGGCTTTATTATGAAAAAAAAATATTTAGGTCTGCTTCCTCTTTGTTTACATCAGTGACATTCATGTCAGTTACCGAAATATTGTCGTTGCCAGTAAAATAAATGAGTACTAGGTACTAAAAATCGCTATATTGAGGATCTTTAGTACCTAGTACTCATTTATTTTACTGGTGGTGGGTTGTAAAACACCCTGTTGAGCCATAACATTAGTTCTCATATGCCTCCAGGACGGTGAAGGTGGTCCCTCGCTTCACGGAGCTGCTGGTGTTCTACGGCAGCGAGTTCGCCAGCTGGCTCGGCGTGGACCTGCGCGCCTACAGCCGACCCTGCCCCTGCCCCAAGTGTGAGACCCACTTTCTACATTATTCAGCCACTTCCAATTAAAATTAGTTTCTGTCTAAAATTTAATTTTTGTGACAAATTTTTCTAGCCGACTGTGCTTTTCTTTGAATATCCATCAATTGCTCACAGAGACGATTCTAGAGAGCCCAAACTCGATATGATTGCTTCATTTATTACGGAGTTCCTATGGCCACCTTCCAGCTCCATCATCAGATCAGCTCCACGTCATCATAATATTGCATTGTCACGTGATTTGCATATTCGTGCAAAATTTCAGCTCAATCGGAAACCGAAAAGGGGGTCAAATTTAACTTGCAAAATCCCATTACAACGCGACAGGTGAAAGTAAATAAAAGCTTAAACAAAAGATTAAAACATAAGATTTTGAAAACTTACGATAGTTTACGAATAGTGGATCTGATCTTAACATTACCGATCATTGTGCGATCCATAAGAGTACTACATACAGATTGGACACGCCCCTGCACCAAATTGAGCTACTACGCCCGCAGGCCTCAGGTCCTGGGTTAGAATACCTTCCAGGGCAAATATTTGGGTATCAAACGTTATGTATTACACAAATACACAGGCCACTCAGGTGACTTCGAGAACATCTCCAACGCGGCAGCTGTCTACCTGAAACGGGCAAAATTCTAATTAAATATAGGTTTTCTCTCTTCCTAAATAATTTGATTGTTTTTTACTGATCCAGTGTTTTGTAATGCCATACGATAAATAAATAAATATATATGATGTATATCGTCGTCTAGTACAAGCTTTGCTTAGTTTAAGACTAGGTCGATTTGTGTAAGATTGACCCTTCATATTTAATTATAGTAAGATCATTTTGAAATATGTGGCGAGGTAGGCATTAGCTCGTGAAATAGTGATGGTGATGACACTACGCGGTGATGGTGAGGTGAATTTGTGACCTTACCACGGACACATCATACCTAGTTGCAAATTGATGTACAATAGTTTACCGAGCGAGAGAAGCGTCTGTATCGTCTCAATTTCTTTCGTATGTCCAGATATCGGATTTCCCGCTGTTCTCGCCTACAGGCCACATTTCGGGCAGTTAAAAAATGCTGGTTTCAACATCTTGTTTTCTAATACCTATTGAAGTGTATCACATAATGGTAATTTACTATAGATAAATAACTGGAAACTAATACAGGATAAGCCAATTTTCTTTTAGTTAATGCCTTATGTACGATAACGTGAGCCTAAAGTTGGTCTTTTATAATAAAAAGTCAATTAAAATGTTTCTTTTTTTTTTCAGGTCAAGCTCGCCTACTCGCAGCGAAGAACACCGAATCAGCAAAAACAAATAAACGCAAAGCTCCAGTTGAAGAGAAGAAAGAAAATACGAGCGAAAAAATTGCTAAGCATAGTTCTGCTGAAAAGATTCAAGAGCCTTCTACAGCCTCACAAGATTTGCCTTCAAGTGCTGATATACAAAAGAAAGAAAACCCGAGGAAAAATGCTAAAAATACTTCCTTCGAAAAGATTCAAGAGTCTTCTGCAGCCTCACAAGATTTGCCTGCAAATGCTGATATACAAGAGAAGAAAAACAAACCGAGGAAAAATGCGAACAATACTTCTTTCAAAAAGATTCAAGAGTCATCTGTAGCTTCAAAAGCTTTGTCTTCAAGATCAATACTAGACAAAAAAAACAAACCGAGGAAAAATGCGAAAAATACTTCTATCAAAGAGATTCAAGAGTCTTCTGCAGCCCCACAAAATTTGCCTTCAACCACTGATCTACAAGAAGTATCTCCTGAGAAGTCTGCGGTCAGCAACTCAAATATTAAAATAGATAATTCGAATGGACAAACTAACTTAAAATGCGACCAGTGCGGAAAGGGCTTCAATATTAAATCTGATTTAGAGAAACACATTAACACTCACATGCTGATGAACGCTAGTATGAGCCACAGAACCAACAAGGTCTTCACATGTACTATCTGTCATTGTATATTTAATACGAAGTTGCTTCTACTGGAGCATGAGAAGAGCCGACATGGCGGTAAATACTTTGCTTGCGACGCATGTGAGTATGCAACGAAAAATCCTCAACATTTACAGTATCATATAAGGACTCACATTGGCGAGAAGCCTTTCAAATGTAGTCAGTGTAGTTCTGCATTTAGCCAAAGCAGTCACTTACAACGCCACCTTAGAACACACACTGGCGAGAAGCCTTTCAAATGTAGTCAGTGTAGTTCTGCATTTACCACAAGCGGTGATTTACAACGTCACCTTAGAACACACACAGGTGAGAAGCCTTACAAATGTAGTCAGTGTATTTCTGCATTTAGCCAAAGCAATGATTTACAAAGCCATCTTAGAACACACACTGGCGAGAAGCCTTTCAAATGTAGTCAGTGTAGTTCCGCGTTTAGCCGTAGCAGTCACTTACAAACTCACCTTAGAACACACACTGGCGAGAAGCCTTTCGAGTGCAACATCTGTGACTACAAGACTACTCGGTCAAGTCATCTGAAGTCTCACCTAATGTCCCGGCACTCCGGCCAAAAGCCATTCGGTTGCGACACTTGCAGTTACAGGGGCGCTACTAGAAACTATTTAAGACGACATATGAAAAATACCCACAAGTTGAATTAGTATTTTTAATGTTTTAATTCTGTAATACTTCAAGTAACGCGAGTTGTGTGTACGGAATGCAAACCGGTAAATTTGTGTATGAAATATACCGGTTTCCATTCCCTAGTTGTGTGATAGCCCGACCCTTTGTAAAGTTGTTTTTTTTTTTATGTTTTGAGCGCTTATCTTGTAAACATGATCACACAAAGCGTATAGATGCTCACTTTGAGACAAAAAAATGGAAACAAAAATCTTCTTGTTTCAAATGTTTTTTCTAAGTCACAAGGTTGACATTGCAATATCCTAACTCATTGGAATAAGATACTAAGGTCATAAATATCGCAAAAAGGTCGAAAAATTAAATTAATTTGTTTGTATTGTTTTTGTTACTTGTTTCCATTTGTGCTCGGACAATTAGTAGAGTTAATACGGTGAATAGAGACTAAAGTACTATGTGTGACCTTACAAACGGTCCGGTAGTTTTGAATTTTTGATATGTTGTCTAGGATGGTTAGTCAGTGTTTAAAATGCAAAATGCACAATTCCCCCCCCTCCGCGCCCGCCGCCATATTGAAAAAACCGGCACTCTCTTCATATTTTTGCTCATATCTTCCTTTAGGAGCATTTTAGCTAGAAGAAAGCTTCGACAATGTTATAGAGAGTTACATTTACTACATTCTCCATTTTATATTTTTTTTCTAGGACAGATAGTTACGGAGATGTCCACATTTGAAAAAAACGTAAAAATCGTGATTTCCTATTGAAAAACAAACTTCTGGATTATATCTTCGTTTAGGAGCATTTTAGCTACAACAAAGCTTGGGCAATGTTGTAGAGAATTAAATTTACTATAATTTACACTTCAAATTTTGTTTCAAGGACGGTTAGTTACGGAGATATGCACATTTAAAAAACAGGAAAAGTCGAATTTTCCGAAAATTTCTCAAAATTCTTGGTTTAGAACGCTGTCATTCAGTTACGGACTAGTCTAGGACAAATTAAAACATGTAGGAAATATAATTGCTTATAAAACTCATGTCCATTTTTACATACATTTTCGGAAAATGTGACTTTATTTTTTACATATCTCCGTAATTGTCTGTCCTAGAAACAAAATTTGAAATGTAAATTAAAGTAAATTTAATTCTCTACAAAATTGCTCAAGCACTGTTCTAGCTAAAATGCTCCTAAACGAAGATATAATCCAGAAGTTTGTTTTTGAGTTGAAAATTGCAATTTCTTAAGTTTTTTTAAATGTGCATATCTCCGTAACTACCTATCCTAGAAACAAAATATAAAATGGTAAATATAGTAAATTTAACTCTCTATAACATTGTCGAAGCATTCTTCAAGCTAAAATGCTCCTAAAGGAAGATATGAGCAAAAATATGAAGAGAGTGTCGGTTTTTTCAATATGGCGGCGGGCGCGGAGGGGGGGGGAATTGTGCATTTTGCATTTTAAACACTGACTAACCATCCTAGACAACATATCAAGAATTCAAAACTACCGGACCGTTTGTAAGGTCAAAATCCTTTATTCACTGAATTAAGTTGCTAAGCCGCGAAATTGTGCGCATCGGGTTACAAGCATGAAATTTCTACTACACATGGAGCGTTCCACGGTGATTATTTTCAGATGTGGAGGGAAGTCAGATTCGTCCCCTGTCACCACACAGGGGAGAGCGGGGCAAAGAGGACCAAGTACTGCTCTTTTTCTTTTTTTCATTACTGATCAGTTAAAGCTGTTAGGGCTTGTGCGACATCGTTTTCGTGTAAAATAGATATCAGCTATTAATTTTGCATGTTATTTAAGAATAGTTTCATATAAAAATTTGGGTTTATTGCCGATAAGGTAAAAATCACAACAAGTTTTTTTTTATTTTAACGATAAATTAGTTATCTATTCTGAATATTTACAATTTAAAAAAATATTACTAAACAGCAAATTTAATCTTGTTTTTAAAAATTTAGACATATTGGGCACATCTCATACAAAAAGTACCTTGAAAAAAATGTTGATGTTAAGCTTAGCCTGCGTGTTCTAGTACATTTTGCTAAGTCGCGAAATTGTGTACCTACATCGGGATACAACCACGAAATTTCTACCTCAGATAAAGTATTCAGCGGTGATTATTTTCAGATGTGGAGGGAAGTCAGATTCGTCCCCTGTGCGGCGGGAAAGCGGGGTGAATAGGACAAAGGAGTCCTCTTTTTCTTTTTATATTACTGATCAGATAACGCTACTAGGACTTGTGTGGTGTCATTCTCGTGTAAAAAACATATCAGAAATTCATTTTTCATGTTATTTATTCATAGTACCATATAAAAATATGGTTGTATTTCCGAAATTGTAAAAATCACAACTAGTTTTTTTTATTCAGGGAGATAAATTAGTTATATTTCCTGAATATTTGCAACTAACAAAAATATTGCAAAATAGCAAATTTAATCTTGTTTCTAAAAATATATTCATATTGGACACTCTTCATACAAATAGTAACTTAAGAGGCCTTATTCCTCTTGAAATTTATTTTTTTCATATTATGACAAATATATTGATAATTTCAACCAACTTTTTGAAGTGAATAATACTTTTCCCCGAGTTCTAGGAAGTAACATAGCTTTTTCATGCTTTTTTTGCGTGCAGTCGAAAATAAGTTAAAAAAACTAATATTCAGCGTAAATTTTGTCAATTTCGAGTAGTTTTCGAAACAAAAATTATCAATGAAAAATTCAAACTGTAGGTTTCAAATATATACCAATAAATCCCAATAGCCCTGTTCTAGGTAGTAACACCAATAAAATGTAAAGAAACATGTTTGATCGTATAGAAAAATGTCTAAAACGATCACTATTTTAAAAGGAATAAGGCCTCTTAAATAAATTGTTGATGTTGAGATTAGCCCGCGTGCTCGTGATACATTAGCAAAAAATTATTTTGTTTTAATTACATTCATTTGTTTTTTTAGGACGTATATAGTAAATATTATATGTAAAAGCATGTTAATAATCATTATTTAATGTATTTAATGAAGCGAAATAGGATGCGTTCGGAGATTTACGTTGATTACGCCGACGTAAAGATATATTTTAAGCTACTGTTTGTATGAGAAGTGCCCAACATGCATATATTTTTAGAAACTAGATTAAATTATCTTTTTGAAATAATAATAATAATTAATAAAAATGGTCCCGAAATTGAACTAATTTACCTCACTGAATGAAAAAAATTGTTGCGATTTTTACCTTTTCGGCCATAGACCCATATTTTTATATAGAACTATACAAAAATAACATAAAAAACTAATTTCTGATATTTGTTTTACACGGAAACGATACCAAACACGTCCTGGTAGACTTAACTGACCAGCAATAAAGAAAGAAAAGAGGGATACTTGGCCGTATTCACTCCGCTCTCCCGCCTCACAGGGGACGAATCTGACTTCCCTCCACATCTGAAAATAATCACCGTGGAACACTCTATCTGTGGTAGAAATTTCATGCTTGTAACCCGATGCGCACAATTATGTTAGAACACAGCGGACTAACAACTCTACTAAATGGCTTCAGATCCGTTCATTTATTCAGTCACAATGCATATTTTATATGAATATATTAATAACAACATGAAAATAATAATAAAATCAAAATTTACCACAACACTAAAATACTGTACTGTACGGTTTATAGATAAATAAATTAAAATAATTAAATACTAAAACCCTATACCTACTGTTAAATACATTGTTAGTCTCATAATTTCATGACAAAGCAAATATTTGGGGCATAATATTAAGGGGCAAATATTTGTGCAAATATTTGTTCTTGGGTCATGGATGTTATATATTATGTATATCGTCGTCTAGTACCCATAGTACAAGCTTTGCTTAGTTTGGGACTAGGTCGATTTGTGTATGATTGTCCCTTAATATTTATTTTTATTATTTTTATTTATTTTTCAATAATCATAACACTATCGATACAGTCATAATATATATTCAACTGGCGACCCGCCCCGGCTTCGCACGGGTGCAATGCTGATAAATTATGCATGTATTATATATAACCCTTCCTCTTTTATCACTATATATTAAAAAAACAGCATCAAAATGCGTTGCGTAGTTTTAAAGATCTAAACATACATAGGGACAGACAGACAGCAGGAAACGACTTTGTTTTATACTACGTATGAAATTCAACACAGAATGATAACACTTTTCCAACAAAAAATCTTTGAGTCTTACATTGAAAATACTACTGTTAATTATTGCTTTCGGGGTCATGTTTACAAGATAAACTATCAAGTGGAATTCGGATATTTTTATAAATGACAATTATTTTAGTATGTAATTTAACATTATGACAGTTGTAGTATTGTCAGCTACGTTTGATGCTGACTGTACTTGGAAGTGTGATTGGCGATTGCTGATTGGCCATCAAGTCACAGCACGAGCGCATTTATAAGTTCATATTTTGTTTTGATATTTTTATTCCTACCGTTTTTTCTTTTCGATATTGATATACAGTGAAGGAAACTGAAACGCGTACCTTTTTGACCCGACTATTCTGGCTCTGCGACCTAAAGAGGATCTTGGCCTCTGGCACAAGAGCCAGTTAAGGGTATTTACGGCGCACAGATCCTTCTGTTCTGCGTCGTTCCAGTGGTATCTAGGGCGGCAGACTGGACGTTTTCCACTTGGTCGCCCCGGTCGAGTGTCTTCCATCCTCTAAAGCCAATAAGCTTTTTAGGGGGTGGCCGGTTGGGCCGCGCACACCCCTTACATGGCACTATACCCAGAGACGTATTTTGAAATTTGGCGCCCCGGGCTTATAAGTTTCGCCGCCCCAGAATTCAAAGAAATATTTAACGTTTTTTTTATATAATGGTAGTTAGCACTTAGATATAGCAAGTGTAAGGGTTGGGTCATCGGAAAAAAAACATTATTGCCAAATTTTTCGGCGAGAGGTGCGTAGTAAACACAATCAGATGAAAACACGAGCGCAGCGAGCTCGAAATTTTTCGGCGCGGGGGTATACGTACGTACGTAGTATAGTATATATTGTAACAGAAATAGATAATAACGCGAGCGCAGCGAGCCCGAAATTTTTCGGCGCGGGGGTGCGTAGTAATACGATCAGATGAAAACGTGAGCGCAGCGAGGGCGAAATTTTTCGGCGCGGGTGTACGTAAGTAGTAACAAAATCAGATAAAAACGCGAGCGTAGCGAGCGCCAAATTTTTCGGCCCCGCGCCGGACGTAGTAACACAATCAGAAAATTACGTACGTAGACTACGTAGTAATAGTATATATTGTAACAGAAATAGATATTAACGCGAGCGCAGCGAGCCCGAAATTTTGCGGCGCGGGGGTACGTAAGTAACAAAATCAGAAAAAAACGTACGTAGACTACGTAGTATAGTATATGTATATTGTAACAGAAATAGATATTAACCCGAGTGAAGCGAGCCCGAAAATTATGGCCAGGGGGTGCGTAGTAACACGATCAGATGAAAACGCGAGCGCAGCGAGAGCGAAATTTTTCGGCGCCCCCGTACGTAGTAACAAAATTGACCGCTATAGTGTAAAAAGATCCGATCTGGCAACGCTGATATATGTATAATATGTATGGCCTATTGCCCCCCGCCCCACTTGCCGCCCCGCGACCTCGCTCGGCGCCCGCGCCCATATTTGAAGCATGTTCTTACTTACAGACGCGCCCCGAAGATATTGACAAACTTACAAGCATGTTTTCGACCAAGACTAACTAGTTCTTGTTATTTTTCATGTTCATTTTAAATTGTGGATTGACAAAAAAAAGGTGAGAACTAATAGTTGGTTGAAAGGAGCCAATACCAAAACAAAATGCAATCGGCCAGGGGCGCCTACGCCGCCCCTGTCGGTTTGGCGCCCCGGGCTATAGCCCGGATCGCCCTAGGGTAAATACGTCCCTGACTATACCACTCATCAAGGCACTATATACCCATAATGAAGCAATGAATTTCTATCTGTAAACCATTATCTATACTAACAATATAATATATGGATTAATTTGTCTGAAATAAATGCTTTTTATTTTTTTTTACTTATTTGTACTATATTGTGAGTACGACCCACCCCAATATCGTACCTACCCCGTATGCCTACCCCAGGACGATGGTTTCCGATAGAAGTTCATGGATTCATCTCATGGCGCGGCCCCCAGACCCCGTCTGAAAAATATTCTTAGATACACTAATGTCTCCAGGTGACCCAGCCAGCCAGCAATTATGTTGGGTTGCTGCCATTGTCATTTCTTATTGGTCCCATAATCGTTTGTCAGATTTTCCTTTTCGCCACTTAAAGCTTTCTTCTTTTTAAGTCGGTTTAAAAAGGTACGTATTTCAATGTCCTTGACTGTACATACCTACTGCGTACTATTTTTATTTTGGAAGTATTTAACTTAAGTTTGCTACCTAAAAGTGATTTGATTTTGTTTTAACCTATTGACCGCCAAGAGGTCTAGCAATTTACCGTGCCACTGACGCCAGAGTAAAAAAAAAAGATGTGCCCCAAAATCAACAGGGATTGAAAAATACTTGTAGCGGTTAGAATTACAAAGTTTTTGATCATTGAAATTTGGACGGCTGTGGCCGACGTGGCGTCAGGGGCACGATTTTTTGTTGACGGCCACAGCCGACTGTGGCGGTCAAAAGGTTAAATATAGTTTCTTGGATACAATATATCGTTTTATTTGCTTCTTACTTCTCTATCACTGAGTATAAAAACGCACGTGGCGGTTTACTACAGTGTGTTTGATTTTATAACAAACATTTGACAGTTCTCTGTTGATGTAGCAAAAACATATTGTTTGCCAAACCTAACGATTATGAATGGTTGGTCAAATCGATTTCGATCGACGAACTTTTTTTCAAACCTGAATATATTTTTGTTTATTTTGTGTAAATAATTTTTTTTTGAGCTACGAGCCGCCGGACTCACTAAAGCTTTCTATGTAAAGTAATAGTTGGTTTTATTGTTCTTTCTTTAGGTTATAAACTTATCGATTTCAACCAATTTACAGAAATAGCACATGAATCGAAACGCAACATTTAGTCACAACACAACTTTAAAAAAAAATAAGACGTAGTACGTAACTGTTTGAGTAATGATTTATTATCGTTAAATACTTCAACACCGTGATAAGAAAAAATATAACATGAACTCAATAGTATCAAATAGAAAGTGAAAAACGTTTATAGATACTTGAAAAACCACTATGTCATTCCTTGTTTTTTTTATGAAATTCAATGTGTCGCGCAGATTTACGTTCTATGGGTCCTGTGATGTGACAAATGTTTGTTATAATATCAAACAGACTGTACTCTGTTCGAAATTGGAACTTCTTAGTTGGCGGAAGTATTGGTTTCCGCAGCGAGGTGTCTCCACACTATCATATTCGCCTAACTCCGCGAGTAGTGTGAGCTGCAATTATCGTGCCGTCCCGTCACATATCTAGGCCATGGCCAGGCCCCACCTGAAAAATAATCTTAGATACGTCAAAGCACACTTCTACAACTGAACAACAAAGCCGCCGCCATTAGTTTAGGCAGAACGTATCCGCTCGCTCGAAATCCATGTTGATACGCGTATCTTCAGTACCCCGCACACGCGCGATCAGGAAAGCGTTGCATGATCGCGACGGCGTGACGTCCACTTTACCGTTCATGATACGCGGTGAGGATACGCCGTGATCCATCTCGAGTGGGTTTTTGCCCGATCATCAAAGGCGCAATTTGAGTCATCGATCCACGCTGCGGTCATTGGTTTTTAATACCTATCTTTACGATTATTAAAAAATACCATACCACTGATGGACTGTTTCTTTGTTACGCCTTCCCATGCGGCGTCTTCCGGCACGCGGTTTCCACTCGAGAACCTTTCTGCCGCATTGTCATAAAACAAGCACAGTCGCATATGTAGGTTATATTTCCGTGAGCGGGTGACATAACTGAAGACCTAACCACGCGGCGTCATCCAGTACGCGGTGTTCACTCGAGAACCTTTCTGCCGCATTGTCATAAAACAAGCACAGTCATATGTAGGTTATATTTCCGTGAGCGGGTGTCATAACTGAAGACCTAGCCACGCGGTGTCTTCCGGTACGTGGTTCCCGTTCGAGAACCTATCTTTCACATTATCTATAATAAAAATAAGGACAGTCATATGAATGATCAATCTCGGTGAGTCGGTGACATAACTGCCACAAATTAGCGGGGCTGTGATTACGATACGGTGCTACGATACGGATAGCTTCCAAACTACTGCACGCCTCATTGATCGGTGCGGTGATACGCGACGAGGATACGATACGGCTTAGTGTGGATGCGTTTCTTCGCGCGACGGCGCAAATGATACGGAGTGCCCGCAGTGAGTGTCCAAACAGCACGATACGCGTTGAAGATACGCAACGGGGATCGGATCGGCGAGATGATACAAGTGTGCACGCAGCCTAATGTGCAGTGCAATTGTCCGATTTACCGGAAGAAATCGAATAATGTATAGTGCAATTGTTAGGACATTTCTTCCGATAAATCGGATCGGATCGGAAGGTCTGGAGCGGTTTTAAGGCCAAGAGGTCTGGAAGCTATTTATCACAGTGTTTTATTGCATGCCTATTTGTAAAGTCGGACCAAAAAGAGTAGTAATTAAAAAGTGGCAATACTGTAGTGTCGTCCCTTTCCAATCAATTTAAGGGTGCGTCCACACTTGTATCATTTCGCCGATCCGATCCCCGTCGCGTATCTTCACCGCGTATCATGAACGGTAAGTGTGGACGTCGCGCCGTCGCGATCATGCAACGCTCGCGCGAAATCCATGTTGATACGCGTATCTTCAGTACCCCGCACACTCGCGATCACGAAAGCATTGCATGATCGCGACGGCGTGACGTCCACACTTTCGTTCATGATACGCGGTGAGGATCGGCCGTGATCCATCTCGAGTGGGTTTTTGCCCGATCATCAAAGGCGCTATTTGAGTCATCGATCCACGCTGCGGTCATTGGTTCTTAATCCTTAATCTTTACGATAATTAAAAAATACCATACCACTGATGGACTGTCTACTTTGTTAGGCCTTTCCATGCGGCGTCTTCCGGCACGCGGTTTCCACTCGAGAACCTTTCTGCCGCATGCCATAAAACAAACACAGTCATACGAAGGCCATGTCTCCGTGAGCGGGTGCCTTAATCGAAGGCCTTCCACGCGGCGTCTTCCAGCACGCGGTTTCCACTCGAGAATCTTTCTGCCGCATTATGTATTATAAAACGGGCACAGTCATGTGCTAAATCTCCATCAGCAGATGACAAAAATGAAGGCCTTCCTCGCTGCGACTTCCGGTACACGGCCCCCACTCAAGAATATTTCTGTCCCAAGGTTCAGTGAGCGATCTCAGCGGGCGACATTTTTAAATGGGACGCAACTCCGCACAGAACAACGATCACAAACGAAATTAAATGTTCGGCGAAAACGAAATGCCAAAATGATCGGGGCGGTGATACGGTGCTACGATACGGATAGCGTCCAAACTACTGCACGCCGAAATGATCGGTGCGGCGATACGCAACGAGGATACGATACGGCAAGTGTGGACGCGTTTCTTCGCGCGACGGCGCAAATGATACGGAGTGCCCGCAGTGAGCGTCCAAACAGCACGATACGCGGTGGAGATACGCAACGGGGATCGGATCGGCGAAATGATACAAGTGTGGACGCACCCTAAGAAAACGGCACTCCAGTATTGCCATTTTTTATTTTCTACTCTTTTTGCTCAGACTGTAAGCCTTGATTTTATTAATCTTATAATATGTATTATTTCTGAAAATACCTGTTACTAAAAGCGTAGCTAATATAATTAGCCTTTTTTAAAACCCGTTCCAGACCTTCCGATCCTACCCGATCTGATCCTACTTATCGGATAATGTGTAGCGTAATTGTTAGGAAATCGGATAATGTGTAGTGCAATAGTTAGGACCTAAAACCCTACACATTATCCGATTTCTTCCGATAAATCGGATGGGATCGGAAGGTCTGGAGTGGGCTTAAAACCCGTTCCAGACCTTCCGATCCTACCCGATCCGATCCTACTTATCGGATAATGTGTAGCGTAATTGTTAGGAAATCGGATAATGTGTAGTGCAATAGTTAGGGCCTAAAACACTTCACATTATCCGATTTCTTCCGATAAATCGGATCGGATCGGAAGGTCTGGAGCGGGTTTTAACTTCACATGATGTTAAAAAAAAAAATTTAAAAAAGAACTTGGAATAAAAAGTCCGGATTAGCGGATTGGTACAATCTATATATATATTACGCGAGGCCGATTTTTGTACATCCCATCAGATCTACAGTTATAGTCCGATTTTTATAAATGATATGTCATTAGATTCGTCTCATGCTGGAGAGGTGCATAAAACTCTTGGATTTTTAATTTTTTCCTGAAAAAGTACTGAAAAATGGATTTGAAAAAACTACTGTGCGCTAACCACGTGACATTGACCACGTGACCTGTGATCCCTATTTTGACATAAGATGACCAAATAATAATAAGCATGATTTGCTCACAAACCTGTAGTAAGTTGTTCAGCATGATGAAATATTATTTTTGAGACGGCAACATAATATCCGCAGCACTTAAAACATGTACGAATTTGCAAAAATAATTTTACAGTTTGTTGACAATGAATGACAATAACCATATTCTGTCAACGTTTCATATATTTTTTATTGGGGGCTATTATGTCAATGATCTAAATTGCCAGGTTGTTTTTCTGTTTAAAATGTTAATATGGAAACTTTTTTCGCATACCTGTTAAAAATGTGGAGGAAAAAGCCGGTTAAGTGCGAGTTGGACTGGTGCTCGCAAGACTAGAAAAACTGACCGTCATTCAAGAATAGATTATTTTTATAGGCGAGTTTTAGAATAAATCATAGCAGAAAATATGTAGTAAAACTAATTTAATGAGTAAAGATTGTTTATTTACAAGAAAACATTAAAAAAACAAATAAACTTATACTAAAAGGTGGCTAAAACTATTATAATGTATCATAAAAAACAAGGTCCTTTTGGCAGCGTGCCCATCACACAGGCAGCATTCCCGCGCTGTATTGCGATGGCAATTCTTTGCGCGAGAAAGCTGCCTGCGCGAGGTTCACCCGTTGCCTCTCTTAGGCGTTTGCTAAGCGCCTTGTGGAGCCCACGCGCAGCCCTACCCCACGGACCTAATGTCTCGACGCCAAATGGGATAAACTCGTACTGGGCGCCGAGACACTTATATTATTAATTTAATCGTCATTCAAATAAGTAAATTTATGATAGATTATTATAAATATGATTATATAAGTCAAAAATGGCAAAAATGGCGTGAGTTATGGTAAATTAAATGGTATTTTACAAGAAAAAACTTAGTCCTTCCGCTTGCATGTCGACGGGATGGGAAACGTGGTCGAGTTGAGAATATGGACGACGTGACAATGTAACTAAGTGGGGAATGTATCTACATTGGTAATATGGATGAGTTGGTAAAATGGACGAGTTGGAAATGTGGTCGAGTTGAGAATATGGACAACTTGACAATGTAGCTAAGTTGGGAATGTATCTACATTGGTAATATGGATGAGTTGGTAAAATGGACGAGTTGGAAATGTGGACGAGTTGAGAATATGGACGAGTTGGCAATGAAGACGACTTGGTAATACGGACGAGTTGGTGATATGGAAGATTTGGCAATAAAGACGAGCTGATAATAAGGACATGTTGGTATTGTAGACGAGTTGGGTGTATCGTCGAGTTGGGAATATGGACGAGTTGGAAATGTGGATGAGTTGGCAATGTGGATGAGTTGGTAAAATTGACAAGTTGGGAACATGGACAAGTGGGCAATGTGGACGAGTTCGCATTATGGACGAGTTGGCAATGAAGACAAGTTGGTAATACGGACAAGTTGGCAATGAAGACGACTTGGTAATACGGACGAGTTGGTGATATGGAAGATTTGGCAATAAAGACGAGCTGATAATAAGGACAAGTTGGTATTGTAGACGAGTTGGGTGTATCGTCGAATAGGGAATATGGACGAGTTGGAAATGTGGATGAGTTGGCAATGTGAATGAGTTAGTAAAATTGACAAGTTGGGAACATGGACAAGGGGGCAATGTGGACGAGTTCACATTATGGACGAGTTGGCATTGAAGACGAGTTGGTAATACGGACAAGTTGGTAATATGGACGAGTTGTCAATGTGGACGAGTTGGGAATATGGACGAGTTGGGAATGTGGATGAGTTGGCAAAATAAACAAGTTGGGAACACGGACGAGTGGGCAATAAAGACGACTTGGTAATACGGACGAGTTGTCAACGTGGACGAGTTGAGAATATGGACGAGTTGGGAATGTGGATGAGTTGGCAAAATTAACAAGTTGGGAATATGGACGAGTTGGCAATAAAGACGGGCTGATAATAAGGACGAGTTTGTATAGACGAGTTGGGTGTATCGTCGAGTTGGGAATATGGATGTGGACGACTTGGAATTGTGGACGAGTTGGGCCTATGGACAAGTTGGAAATGTGGACGAGTTGTATTTGTGGGTGAGTTAGCAATATGGACGAGTTGGCATTGTTGATGAGTTGGAAATGAAGACGAGTTGGCAATGTAGATGAGTTGGGTGTATGGACGAGTTGGTAATGTGGACGACTTGGCATTGTGGACGAGGTGGGAATATGGACGAGTTGGAAATGCGGCCGAGTTGGCATTGTGGACGAGCAAGTAATATGGACGCGTTGGCTTTGTGGATGAGTTGGGAATATAAACAATTTGGCAATGAAGACGAGTTGGTAATACGGACGAGTTATATGGACGAGATTGGCAATAAAGACGAGTTGGTATTGTAGCGAGTTGGGTGTATGGACGAGTAGGAATGTGGACGAGTTAGCAATATGGATGAGTTGGCATTTTGGATGAGTTGGGAATATGGATGAGTTGGCAATAAAGACAAGTTGGTAATATGGACGAGTTGGCATTGTAGATGAGTTGGGTTAATGGACGAGTGGGCAATGTGGACAATTTGGCATTGTGTACGAGATGGCAATGTGGACGATTTGGCATTGTGTACGAGTTGGGAATGTGGACGAGTTGGAAATATGGACGAGTTGGAAATGTAGACGAGTTGTATTTGTGAACGTGTTGGCATTGTGGACGAGTAAGCAATATGGACGCGTTGGAATTGTGGACGAGTTGGGTATATGGACGAGTTAGCAATATGGTCGAGTTGGTATTGTGGACAAATTGGTAATATGGACGAGTTGCCAATGGAGACGAATTGGTAATATAGACGAGTTGGCGATGCAGATGAGTTGGGCGTATGAACGAGTTGGCAATGTGGACGTGTTGGGTGTGTGGACAAGTTGCCATTGTGACCCAGATGGGAATATAGACGAGCTGACATTGTGGACGAGTTGGCAATGTGGAATAATTAACATGTTACCCTAACATGCGAAACTTGATGGTAGAAATGTCCTATATATGATGCAAATTTAAAAAAATCGACGCGCTCAAGTATAAATCATATTTGAAATAATGACGTCTGGCTGATCATTCTTATTCTCATTCAAAATAAAATTTGACAAATTCTGCTGCCAACAAAACAAATTGATTTTATAAGGCTTCCGTTTTTACCGACTATGGTAAGGAACCCTAACATTAGGTTTATATCATAGACTTCAGAGTATAGATATCATCTCCTTCACTCTTCTGTCAGACACTATTTCAATGAGAGGAAAGACGAAAGTTTGAATTTGGAATTCGGGTATTAGGCCTTCAGCTCTAAATTTATTGAAAAAAATATGTCTTAATATTCTTTTTTCAAACATTTTTAGCTGTTTTTTATATTGGATTTTATTTATTACACATATTTGACACATTCTTTGTTTTTATGGTGGAGTATTGTTGGTCAGTTATTTATTTAGTTTAGTAAAGAGGGTTTGATTAAGTATACCTAGCGTAAGAATTTCAAACGCAATGTGTAATTGTTATTGAATAAATGATTGATGATGATGACATGGCAGCACCCATATTAAGAAAATTTGCACGATCTATTGAATTTCATTAAAAAACAAACATTGATAATAGTGGTTTTTCGTGTATCTATAAACGTTTTAAACTCTCTATTTCATACAATTGAGTTTATGTAACATTTTTTATTATCACTATTTTTAAGTATTTACGATTATAAATGAATACAGAAACAGTTACGCACTACATGATTTCCTTTTTAAAACCTGCGTAGTGAGTGCTCAAATCTGTCCTTTCGATTCATGTGCTATTTCTGGAAATTGATAGAAATCGATCAAATCGATAAATTTATGTCCTGAAGAAAGAACAACAAATTAAAATTCTACCAATCTTAGAGTTTGTCAAACGCATCGTGTCCCCTAGGAGGGGGCTGATTTATTATATCTATCTCTTTTTTTCGTATGGTATATTATGAGATAGATATATAATCAGCCCCATGCCCGAGGGGCACGACTCGCTTGACAGACTCTATGTCCGGTCCTATGAAAATATGTCAAATATATTTTTAAGATATGGGATTATTTTTAAGAATATTTTTTTTCCATAAATCGATTAATATGCATTTTATTTGTGAAACAGATCAGCAGATCATATGTCATTAATGCACAAGTTATTTTTACAAAAGAGTTGAAAAAGTTGCCACGATGAAGCTGGCAGTTGGCTATCAGATCAGGCCTGGCTCTAGCCTGGCATGTTTTAACGTTTTTAAAACATAATTTTAACGTGTTTTATTACAGTATTTATTCTTCGTTTGCCAAAAACTTCTTATCGATAAAGTAGTTGTTTTCTGTAACACTACCGGATTTATATATTCTAGCGGCGGTTCGACGCCGCAACGGGCCTCTAGTAATATATATATCCCATTTTAAAATTGTGTGTTTTTATAAGGTGCGTTTATAAACAATGTAGACTCGACAGCATAACAGCGATGAAATTATTCATATTAATAATAATATGTTCCCACAGACCACTTAAGTGGTCTGTGTCATGTTCCCTATAACTTTTCTGTTTAGCTGTTTTTTGTCAGCACAATTAGGACAGCTTGTCAAATAATTTCACAATTTGGCGGGAAAACCGCGTGACTTTTCGCTTCGTTTTTTTTTCTTTATAGAAAGTGAAAGTAGAAACAGAAACAGAATATCGCGGGAACCTTGCATGCAAGCTTGGATTGCACAATTAGCAGAAGAGAACTTAGAGATACAAAACTCAAATAAAGCCGAATGCTGTGACTACCTACTCAACCCCTTAGATAAATACAGAGACAAAGGTAATATTTGTATTATTGTTATTATACATTCACTGTTCGCAAGACGTTAAGTACATAATATAATGCGTTTATGATATGTAGTAAGAATCTAGTTCGAAGTCACGGACAAGTGGACAGTGACTTGAGATTTTGAGATTATAACTTAATCGAAGTGTTAAAATATATTAGTGCACATTCAATAACAGTTTCATAAATGAGAGGTGTATTCGTGCATCTGACTTGTGCATTACTCTTAATGGCGTTCCGTTGTTCTAGAAAATGAGCCGCTTCAACTTACGGAAGCGTGCTCGCGTGTGCTACTACGAGCCCGAGGAACCGCCCTTCGATGAATACGTCTGTAAGTACATCGTAAAATCGTGACGATAAGTAAAAATAACAACTTCAAGTTCAGTGTTGTATGTTAGTAGAAATTCTTTGACCTTAGGAACCCAAGATGCCCGCGTCTTGTGTTAAGTATTTGCTGGTTTTTAAAATCAGTAGTAAGCAGTAGTGATCCTGGAAAAACGCATGTTTATAGGCGTATTTAGGTGGTGGCCGGGTGGGCCGTGCCTGCCTCAATATGGTGTAGTGCCCACCCCAGGATGTTGGGTTATGAATAGAAATTCATGACTTCATCACATAGGCCATGACCAAGCCCCCACCTAGGCCCTGTCTGAAATATAATCTTCGATATGCTAATTCGCATGTATCCTGAAAGACAAGTATATTTACATTTAAATTCCATCTCTGTGTATATGTGTGAAGCCGCTTGTAGCCATATTGTATGGAGTTTGCCAACAAATTACAAATAGTATTGTTGGGAGATGCGACTGCCCTAAACAAAGATGGTGGACAGAGCAGGTTAAAGGCGTAGCTTTATATACTATGTAAATATATAAATATCTTTTATTTACTTGGACATCCTAACCTTAGATTGGATTCTATTATGTCCGAAATGAAAAGGTTTCATTAAGTCATTCCATTCATATTGTTACAGTCTGCACAGAGTGCCGGGATTATGTGTATGAGTACTGCTCCATACATGGCCCGCTTCTTGTCATACCGGATGATAAGGTAAGCGCTTTGATGACATAGTTAAAGTCACTTATCTCAGTTTTTTTTTTATACTTATCCCACTCCAGTAACTATATTTTCAATCCTAAAGGACCTGATTAACTGGCAGAGGCATAAGGCGCCTGTCTGCTGAAGTGGAGTTGATAAAATTAACCAATCAGGCGTCTTGGTGAAGCCCAGAATATTTATATATTTAATCCGTTTGTTTTTTAAATATTTCCCAACATTATTATTTTTATTTTGTGTCTTTTTCTCTATATAGCCAGCCCATTTCCATTTTTTGTCTTCTTATTTTCAGAGTTATATCTGTAACTTTAGTCTTGTGTCCCCAGATAAGTGGTTTTGAATCTTAGGAATATGATTGTCTGATTGGTCAATTTTACACTGTTCAGCTTCAGTGGGAGGTCGTTTTGATTTGGACTGGTATTGTAAAAATACTCTTTGTGAATAAGTAGTAGTAGGATATTAGGGTATCTGGATACAAAGAGCTATCCAGATACCCTAATACCCTCTATTCAAGATGTAATTCGCATCTATTCAAAAAGTATTCGCATATTTATTCAATAACTCGTTATATCTTCAGATAGGTACCCTTATACCCTCTATTCAAGAAGTAATTAGCATCTTCTATTTAATAAGTGGTCTTGCCTTTATTCCAAAGTATTAGTTACATCAGCTATTGAAATTAATAATCTCAAATGTACCTTTTCCAAGTTGCACCCTATTATTCCAAAACCATTAGGCGTCTATTCAAGAACTGATAAATACCCATTGTAACTTAAAGTATTCACTCATCTATTCAATAACTCGTTCCATGTATCGATGATTTAAATATATTAGGTACCTACATTATGAATATGATCCTGCTATGCTACGCTGAGACGGCGGCAAATACGTGGGTGGCTCGAACAGACATATTTCAAAGTAGCCGCAATATCGATACCTTTAGATTCAAAGGACATATCCGTCATTGATTTGTGCATCGTTTACGCTCTTTGAGTCTAAATGCGTCGATATGTAAGCAAATTGTTATGCTTTTAGTAATGTGTTACATATCTTTCCTTATCCGTGTTATACCTGAGTACGTCAAACAAATGAGTTACATTAATTTTATGAATCATTGTGAGTTAAATAAAAATACGATAGAATAGGTACTAGCGGAAATTATAAGAGGTATCTGTCATATCGTACGAGTATAAAGAACTTAATTGTCTAGTTGGGGAAATGTCGCTAGGTAATAAAAACTATTATTCAAATGTATATATTATTTTAATTTTGAAATATTATGTGCCTATCTTACAAGATTGTATAACCGTTACATGAGTCTGACGATAGAGGCGACACTATTTTATCGATAAGATCTTTTGTCGAGTTGTAAATGTCGTCTAATAAAACGTTTTTGACTGCATATTGCACACATAATTCGGCATTACACTTGCACATTTGCTCACTGTTATCAATTTTTTCACTGTCAAAAATTTCTATTTTTATGATCTTGGTGGCGCCACTACGAAGTCGTTTCTTGATAAATGTGTAAGCTGCAGTGTTTTCAGCTTTTCTTTTGCGCCCCAACCCGAGCCGTGTTTCATTTGGAGATTTTCTTTGCGGTGTAGCGCAGGGTACGAAGTTGAATAGTTGACCTTCAGAGTCCTGAAAACAATTAAAGGTTATTATTAGTGTTATTACATTTATTGATTTTAAATAGTTTGTCATCGCAAATAAAAATATCGAATATATAGATTTCGGTGAAGGAAAACATCATGAGCTAACCTGTATTAAACTGTCAAGAAATTCAAGGGCGTATGTGAAGTCTCCAATCCGCACTGCACTAAGACTAGAGCCCATTACCTCTCATCCATGAGAGAAGGCAGCCTGTAGCAGTGCAGTGCAGCGGGACGTATAAGGCTGATGATGATGATGATGATGATGATGAAATAAAGATATAGATAATATTAATCATAGTATTAAAAGTTGGTAACTTACCGACATAGTTCCGAAGTGTTGCAAGTAAATGTGCACTTTTTACAATGATTTTTAGTTCCTGGTTCTATCGTTTATATTCTATGAGAAGAGTGTCATTAAAGTTGAAAATCCGTATATTTTTTACTGACTTTTTCCATACGTAGCATAAACCTGTTAAGGAAAGTAATATGGAGCGGTTGACGCCAGAGTAAGAGGATCCGTCTGGCTCATATCCATATTCAATAATACTAGTGACATCCCCAGACTATGCGCGAATATAAATAAATATCGGACAACCTCACACAAATCGATATAGTCCGAAATTAAGCTCAAGAAGGCTTGTGTTATGGGTACTAGACGACGATATACCTACATACTTATATAGATAAATATATACTTAAATACATAGAACAACCATGACCCGAGCACAAATATTCGAGTTCATCACACAAATATTTGCCCCGGCCGGGATTCGAACCCGGGACCGCCGGCTCAGTAGGCAGGTGTTTACAAACCGAGCCAAACGCGTCGTCGAATATACATACACACATTACGAGGCTCTAGAATGGGTAGATAATCGACGGCAAAAACCTAAAAGTAATAAACGCCAGTGAATTCACTTGACGCTTACTACGTTTCCACTTAAGTCACCAATGATGCTATTATCAATTCATCATATACAGGGTGGAATATTTCTAAAGACTGGGCTGACGCAATGGTGCCATCTTAGTGATTTACATTCAACCTATTATAATTATTGTAAAACTGGATATAAAGTAAAAAAAATAATATCAGCGACAACATTTTTAAACTTGACATCTGTGTTCATAAGTTGCTAGGGTTGATACGTATCAGATCTTTACACTAATGTTTTATAATATCTCATAACGGATTAAAACATTTACATAGTTCGTTGATGGAAAATAAAGTATCCAGTCTGGACAATTCCCTGGCTTAAAATTCCCTCGATCTGTTCCACCCTGTATCCTTCCGCGATTTTGCATAGTGCGAGGTTTCTGTTTTGGATGTGTCTTGACAGTGCATTTTTACAAATTAGGCAAAGAATGACGCGTGATAGTAACGCGAAGGCCTATAAAAAGCGGTTTGACTATCCAAGATCATTGTTCAGATCACCATCCCACGGGACAACACCACTGGTACAACAGAATCAGCTGCCTGCAAACACAACGAAGAACGATGTAAGTGAATTGAAATAACTTTATTGAACTGTTACTGTTATAGCTTTATTTATTCAAATTATTCATACATACTGAGTTAATAGATTCAATAATTCATCTTTTATCCTGTGTCACAATTTCTTACATTTTATTTTACAATCAAATGGCCCCATGCTAGTCGCCGTTATTTTAATAATTGAGACCCTATTTATCGCCTCTATTGCAATGAGCTAAAATTGACGGTGACGACTATTAAGACACTGTCGAGCACTGGAATATTAGCCTTAATTTTCATTACGAAAGAGCGCAACATAATTTTATTTGCTATGTCAATGAGTCGGGGGGTTCGAATCCGTGTCCGAAATCATAAATAATTAAATAAATTATTTTTATCATTACCTATTCGCATAGTATTCTTACATAGTTATCTGTATGTTGTATTTTATACGAGGTTGGTTTGGTGCTGCGCCGGGTTTTTATCCATTGTCTAATAGATTTTATTTGATTAGGTCTGCTGCACGGGATCTTTTCCTCTCCGACGACGAGTGCGAGGCGGCGCAGTCGCCCAAGCCCGTGAAGCACAAGAAACGTTCGAGGTGCACGAGTGAAGAGCGCGTCGAGCCCTCGACGTCCGCGGTGACCAAGAAACGCCGCGACGAACCCTCTTCGGTTCCCGCCCCCAAGAAAAGGAAAACAACTATTAACCCGATCAGCCCTGCGATGAAGCCGAACATGAAGGAGCTGTTTGGTAGCGACAGCGAAGAAGACATTTTAGAGGGTTCGGGAGTTAAGAAGGGTACGCCCATTTATTCGTATATTACTCGAAGGCTGGCAAATGGCACTTCTCGCCAAACAGATGACGATAAAACAGGTTCTCATTACGTCGAATTAAAAGTATATTCATGCGATGAAATTGAGAAAGTGCAGCCGATGAACAGATGGCGCCACAGTATCGTCACGATTAAAAATAGGACCAACATTAATACTGAGGCTTGGACACATCTCGCGGACTTTATAAGCGCTACGCGTAAAGAGTTCAAAGATTGCACAGCGTCATTTAATAGCTCGTATTATTAATCATGATGATATTATTTGATGTTTTGAAAAAAAAAATGTCGATTTCCTGAACGTGTATTACGATATTGTATTATTAATATTATTTGCGTATACTATGTAATAATAAAAAAATATTTAAAACTATTAGCGTCTCTATGTAACCGAACTTCGTAATATTATGGATTAATAAATACTCATTACTTCACTAACTTTCTTCTTTTTTTACAGTTATATCCCGTGAGCCAAAGATGGCCAAGTGTGAACCTTGTAATGTCGAAATTCCGCAAAAGAAGTATCCATATCATTTGAGAACGAATATTCATAAAAAAAATTGTTTGTTAAAGACTGAATTCAAGAATATTGACATTATCGCAACTGCATTTAAAAACAGAATTGTGACTTATCGCATAAACCCTGCACAGGAAGTCGAGCACCTCACACCCGAGGCGTTCCTGTGCCGCCACAAAGACGATGTTTTAAAAGTTATAAGTTTATCATTACTAAAACATACATGCTTAAAGTTGAATTTTGAACTGTTTGCTTATTTTGTGTTACCGCAGTCTGATACTCCTCAGTTAAAATCGTTTAATACAAAGTTTGATTGTGTTTTTAATAGCACTGACATAGATGATTTGTATTTTAATGCTTTAGAAACATTTAAGCAAAAATTTTCTGAATTTGAACACTGTGAATCGGGTTGGTCGCTACTTTCAATAAGTCATTTAGAATTAAATATAAATAAATATTGTCCAATGAGAGGCGGCACTTTCATAGATTTGCCGCAAATTGTCAAAAATAGTAAAAGTTGTTTGAATGTCCAGAATAAAGATGAGCACTGTTTTTTGTGGAGTATTGTAGCTGCATTGTTTCCCGCCAAGCGTAATGTATGCAAAACAAGTTCCTATCCTCACTATTCAGAAGTTCTTAAAATAAACGGTATGACTTTCCCCCCATCTTGTAAAGACATAAAATTATTTGAAGCTAATAACGATATCAGTATTAACATATATGGATTAAACAGAAAAGATTGTTCAGTAACTGGACCACTATATTTTTCTAAAGATCGAAAGAATAAACACGTAAACTTATTATATTTTGAAGATGGAATTAAAGGTCATTACTGTCTTATTAAAGATCTTATCCGATTAGTACGCCGTCAGATTACTAAATCTAAGGGAAAAATATATATGTGCGAGCAATGCTGCGTTTTTTCTGTTCACAATCGAAATATGAGGCGCATGATTGCTCACAAGTTTTGACAGTCTTACCTGAAAGGAAAAATAGTGTAATCGGATTTAAAAATTTCGATAGACAACAAAAGATTAATTTTGTTATATATGCCGATTTTGAAAGCCTGTTAATTAATTGCGAAGAAAATACTACTACAAATACGCGAAAATTAAAAGTTCACCAACCTTCATGTTTTGCGTATTATATTTGTTGTTCACATGACCCGAGCTTGAACAAGCTCGTTACTTACAGGGGCTCGGATTGCGTAGAAGTGTTTATTGAAAGATTGATTGAAGATACAACTCGCCTTTATAAGATTTTAAGAGCTAATAACCCCATGGTGCCTTTAACAAAAGAACAAGCAAATAGTTACGAGAAAGCTACGACGTGTCACATTTGCGGGCATTTCTTATTCGGTGACAAGGTACGCGATCACGACCATGTCACCTCTCAGTATAGAGGGCCTGCTCATTCACATTGTAATTTAAAGTGCAAAGTGTGTCCATTCATACCAGTAGTATTTCATAATTTAACTAACTACGACTCGCATTTATTTATTAAAGAATTATCAAAATGCGACGGCTCGATTAATGTAATACCAAAAACTAAAGAAAAATACCTCACTATCACCAAATGTGTAGAAGTAGAAGGCTTCGATAAACCATTACAAATTAAATTTATTGACTCATTTCAGTTTTTGAGTTCAAGTCTAGACGTGTTGAGTAAAAATTTATCTGATAATGATTTTATCAATCTTTCTACACAATTTGAAGGCCGAAATATGCATTTATTAAAAAGTAAAGGTATTTATCCTTATGACTATATGGAGTCGTGGGAGAAATATGACGAGACTTCACTTCCTTCAAAAAAAAAATTTTTTAATAATTTGAAAATGGAAGACATAACCGATGTAGAATTTCAACATGCCCACTCGGTTTGGGATGCTTTTAATATTAACACTCTGGGCGAATATACCGATCTATACCTTAAATGCGATGTTTTATTGCTAAGCGATGTATTCGAAAATTTTAGAAGCTTGAGTTTAAAATATTACAAGTTAGATCCGGCATATTATATAACATCAGCGAGCTTGAGTTGGGATGCAATGCTCCTCTCGACGGGCATTAAACTCGACTTGATTGACGATTTGGAAATATATCAAATGATAGAAAGAGGAATACGTGGAGGATTGGTTCAATGCTCGTTACGACACGCTAAAGCCAATAATAAATACATGCCAGAATTTGACGACTTTGAGCCTTCATCTTATTTGATATATTTAGATTGTAATAATTTGTACGGACATGCGATGACTAAATGTTTGCCTTTTTCAGAATTTAGATTCTTAAATAAATATGATATTGAAAAGTTTAATGTTTTGACTGTACCTGAAAATGGAGAGACAGGCTATATTTTGGAAGTAGATCTAGAATATCCTGAAAACTTGCATGATTTACACAGTGATTTGCCTTTTGCACCGGAGAAATTTGTTCCTCCCGCAGGAAAAACTGGGAAATTGATAGCAAATTTATACGATAAATATAACTATGTAGTTCATTTTGTGCATTTGAAAGAAATGTTAAAAAATGGTTTAATTTTAAAAAACACACACCGTATACTTAGTTTTAAACAGACAAATTTTCTACAAAAATATATTGATTTGAATACAGATCTTCGCCAAACCTCTAAATCTGTTTTTGAAAAAGACTTCTTTAAGCTCATGAATAATGCAATTTTTGGTAAGACAATTGAAAACAGGCGCAAGCAGGTAGACGTTAAATTGATCACAATTTGGGATGATAAAGATAACGCCACAAACAAACGAATTGGTGCCGAAACACTTATTGCTCGTCCTAATTTAAAAAATATTTCAGTGTTTTCTGAGAACTTTTTAGCTGTTCAATTAGCTCCAGAGAAAATTGTGCTAGACAAGCCGATTTATATAGGATTTTCTGTTTTAGAATACGCGAAGCAACACATATACAAGTTTCATTACGATTTCATTCGAAGAAGATATAATGAGGATGCAAAACTTTGTTACACAGACACTGATAGCCTTCTTTACTTGATATATACAGAGGACATTTATCGCGACATTAAAAATAATCTGTCAGAATTTGATACCAGTAATTTCGATTTAAATAACCCTTATAACATAGAACGAGCAAATGCAAAAATTCCTGGTTTATTTAAAGATGAATTAGGAGGTGATGTCATTAGCGAATTTGCCGGTCTTAGAGCAAAACTTTATTCCATGCGTAGTGTTAAAACACAAATCAATAAAGCTAAAGGTATTTCGAAATGTATTACTAAAAATCTAACTTTATCACAATACAAAGACTCATTATTTAATCACAAAACTTTAAAATGTAAAATGAATCTAATAAAATCTATTAAACACGTACTTTATTCTCAAGAGCTTAGTAAAATGGTTTTAAATAGTACTGATGATAAGAGGCAGATACTAAAAAATAAAATCAATACATTGCCTTGGGGGCATTACAAAACTATCTTTTAATTCGTGCTCGATAGCACTTAGTAATAAAGTGTAAGAAGTTCAAATCTTATTCATATTAACGTATTTTTGACATTTGTTTATCACTTAGTAGGTAAAATGAAATAATTTGCATAACATTATGTACCTACATTTACGCGATGGTGATCATAACATTATGTAATTTTAAGTGATGGTGCACTAATTTAAGGGTATATTATTTGGTTTAAGATATTTTATGCAAGTGTTACACTCGATTGTATGCAAAGTGGCTTAAAAATGCAATTACGACAGACAACGAATGTACGTAGTTGAACTTATCTCTATAAGGATCAGTTAAGATTACCTTATTATGTTATATGTATGCTTATGTTCATTTAAGAATTACAGTATTATATACAATTATATACTGTACCGAGCTAAGTTGAATAAATATTATTTTAAGTTATATCTTTTGTTTTTCTCAATCTGCGAAATCCCTACTGACTGATGTGTATATAAAGACGAAAGTTTTCAGCTCTTTTGCATTTTCAAAATGAAGTTCCTGAAGCAAACGTAAACCTTAGAAATAAATAATATTAAAGTTAAAAAATAATCGGAAATTGTGATGCATAACTCGTTGTTACCAAATACAATCCACTGCATTGTAATTATGTGACTACCCTATATAAAGACTAGCGATAATTAGTAAACTTCACACTTCACCATGAAGTTCGTTAAGCAAACTCAAACATTAGAGGTGAACGCTATAAATGTAGAAAAATCGTTGCATAAAGTAAAACACAGCACTCTGCTGCCTAATACAATCCGCTGCATAATATGCGGGCCTTCCAACTGCGGTAAAACTAACGTTATGCTGAACTTGTTATTACACGAAAATGGATTAAGATTTATGCACATTTATTTGTACTCAAAGACTGCTTTTCAGCCAAAGTATCTTTTTTTAAAACGAATCATGCAGAACATTCCGGGCGCAGAATTATTTTTGTTTAGCGATAATAAAGAAGTAGTACATCCCAATGAAGCTTTAACTAATTCAGTTATAATTTTCGATGACGTAGCATGTGAAAACCAAATGAACATTCGAAATTACTTTGCCATGGGGAGACATAAGCAAATAGACTGTTTTTATCTATCGCAAACCTACTCAAAGATACCAAAACAATTAATAAGAGATAACGCTAATCTTTTAATTATATTCAAGCAAGATGATATAAATTTAAAACATATATACAATGAGCATGTAAATACAGACGCCGATTGGTTAACATTTAGAAAGATTTGTTTCACCGTCTGGCAAAACCAATACAGCTTTTTAGTTATAAATAAAGACTGCGCAGTTAATAATGGAAGGTATAGAAAAGGATTTGACACGTTTATTTATTTTTAAGTAGCTTATATATTACATATAAAGCTTGTAATATCTCACTTGAAGCTTGTTATTAGTGTAAAACAGACGACGCAATGAATACTAACATAAAAAAGCAACTTGTTAAAGCTATCAGTAGCATAAAAAAGAAAATAAAAACAATTCAGAATGAAGAACATGCAACTGATCTTAAATTTAAAAAAGTGTTTAAGCCTATTACAGATCCTCTTGAAACACTGATTAAAGTGAAAGGTACACAAATTTCTGACTTTAACGCATCGACAAACACTAAGATCAACGATACTGGCATGGATTTAGATTCTTCCATCGATTATCAGAAGTTTAGAGATATAATCAGAGCTGACACAAGTAAACATTCAGAATATTATGATTTAGCCGAAGAAAAAGACCTGAATTTACAAACAAATGATAATGATACATTACTGTCCCTTAAAAAAGAAGATGTTCTTAATATTTACGAAAAAATAAATGTACCATTCGGCATTCGTAGCGAAAATAATAAACTTATGATGGGAAATGTCGCTGTTAGTTTATCTTTAACCAATGATGGTAACAAAGAAAAAAAATATATGGTGTCCGTTAATAACAACAATTATGAACTTACTGATGGTTTAAAGGAGCTTATAATGCGTAATAAACCTAATCTGGAGTTAGTATCAGATCATGATAAAACTGTATATAAGGAAATGCTTATTAACACAAATGCGCATAAACGAGACTTCAATCCTAACGGGCAACTCAAAGGTGATAAAGGTATTAAATATCGTCAGATTATTAAGCCTTTGTTTTCACAACCTGATGACGCTAGTCAGGATATTCCTGAACAGATTCCTGAATTAAAAGTTGGCAGTAGTTTACATCATTTAAAAACATACAAAAATCGGGCTGATAGCGCTATTCAGGATTTCTCTGAACAGTTACCAAGTTTAAAAAATGGTTGTAGGTTACCTAATTTAAAAACATATAAAAGTAATACCGATTACGTGTATTGGGATGATCCGAATGAACTTATTGAAAGACTTAAACTATTAATTGCTTCCAAAAGTGCTGGTAATAGCAATCACGATAATGAAATTCTTTCAATTATTGAAGAATTGAGGGAAGCCGGTATAATAAAAAAATAAAAGCCTCCTTAATTGAATCATTCTAGCAGTAATCGGATGAACGCCGGATATGATTGTTGAAAAAAAAGAAAATATCACAGTTAATTGTTGTAAAATAGAAACGATAAAAATAACGACTGTTAATGAAGCAAAAGAATCAAATGTTAGCAATGAAAAGTATATTGAAGAAAATTCAAAGCTGATTGCAGATTTAAGAGACCGATTAAAATGCATTGAAAAAGACCTTGCATTAAAAACACGTCAAATAGAGCATTCTGAAAAGTTAGCAAAAAGTTTAATGGAACGCATGAAAGATATTGAAAAGAATATCGCTTTAAAGGAACTTCAAGGAACGTTAAATAAACACTATGAGCAAAGCCGACGTCGTTGACGAAATACACAAAAACGTAAGAGTGAACTTCCCTCGGAGAAGCGTTATTTTAAAAGATATAGATGACCTTTGGCAAGCAGATTTGATTGATATGCAGGCATTATCAGATGTCAATTCTAGCTTTAAATACATATTAGTAATTATTGACTGTTTTTCTAAGTTTGCTTGGGCATTTCCTCTTAAGCAAAAAACTCAAGAAATCGTGTCTAAACAATTTCGACTTTTATTAAAGAAAGGGCGAGTCCCAAAAAATTTACAAACAGATATGGGTAAAGAATTTTATAATAAAACATTTTTAAAGATTATCAAACAACATCATATTAATCATTATTCCACATATTCTACCAAAAAAGCTTCCATTGTGGAAAGGTTTATAAGAACACTAAAAAATAAACTTTTCAAAGAGTTTAGCTTAAAAGGAAATTATAAATGGATAGATGGAACACTACATTCTAAAATTAACGAATATAATAATACCGTTCATAGAACTGTAGGAAGGGCGCCGGCTACAATTAACTATAAAAATAAGGCAGAAGTATTACGGAGATACGTTTACTTGAAAGCTAAGAAAATAACAAAATGCAGGAGATTTCGAGTCGGAGATTTTGTCAGAATCAGCAAATACAAAGGTTGTTTTGAGAAAGGGTATACTCCTAATTGGTCTACGGAAATATTTAAGTTAACAAAAGTTCAACATACTAATCCTACAACTTATTTACTAGAAGATGCAAAGTGTAGACCAATATTAGGCGCGTTTTATGCTCAAGAAATCCAAAAAACTTTACATCCGGATGTATACCTCGTTGAAAAAGTATTAAAAACTAGAGGAAACAAAGTATATGTAAAGTGGTTAGGACTGCCTTCAAGCGAGAATAGCTGGATAGAAAAAGGAAATCGTTTGTAAATGTTGAATACTGACAAAAGTATTTAAGAACACTGATTTCTTATTTTGGTTTCATTCATATACTGATCTTGAAACAATAAGGACAATTTACTATTTGTAATACCTACTTGTCAATTCTATAAAATACAATATAATTATGAAAAGTCAACCTAAAAAGAATTCCAATAGTTTATTAGTACCGGGAAAAGTACCATTAAGCTCCGCGGCTAAAGTTCCCTCTGGCTTTAAAAAAACGTTTAACAATATTGTCTCTCATACTAAAAGACACATCCGTAAACTAAAGCCAAAATGCAAGAAAATGCTTACCGAAATGGCATACACAGCTGCTCGAGAACTGGTATCTGACATACCTATAAAAACGCCAAGAGTCATACCTATACCTAAAACTGGAGGGTTTCTACCATTAATACCTATATTTGCTGGATTGTCGGCCACCGGCAGTTTAGCGGGCGGTATCGCCGGAATTACGAAAGCTATCAACGATTACAAATCAGCTAAAAAACAGCTAGCAGAATTTAAAAGGCACAATATGGATATGGAAGCATTGTGTATTGGAAAAGGATTACATCTTAAACCGTACAAGAAGGGGTTAGGGATCTATATTACTAAGAAAAAAAACTAATCACTCGGCTACCTAAAAGAGCATTAACTAACATCGATATTATAAAGTACTCAAAATATGTCCCTTTTTTTCGCGGTGTATTTATGAGAGATGAATTACCAGAATTACCGCTACCGATAGAATGTGGGGTTATTAATTTAGATTCATCTACAAGTTCTGGTACTCATTGGGTAGCCTACGCAAAAATAAATGATTATATCGAATATTTTGACAGTTATGGTAATCTGAAACCGCCAAAAGAATTCATTAAGTATATAGGATCAAAAATTCAATACAATTATCATAATATACAAAGAAATAACTCTTACAACTGCGGACATTTGTGTTTAAAGTTCCTAAGCTCGTTTTGGGGAGATAAGTAAGACGTATATCCAGTATTTCGATGACTAGTGTAAAACAAATAAATAAAATAACGATTATAGTCAGTTTACATTCTCGCATCGTCAGTGAACGAAATTACATGTCATTTGCTAGTAAATAATAATACTCAATTCATACATAGAACATAAATGAATAAGTACCATGATTGTTTTTAATAAAATCCTGATTCATACAAGAACACCTAGTATTTCATCTCGGGTGTCGAAAGATAGAAGACGTTTAAAAACAACTAGCACGATCACTAAAAACAATAAGATTTTTTTACGTTCTCTCGGTTTTAAAATTTAAAAATGCTCCAAATCACCGATTTACCTCAGCATGATAATTCTATTGAAAGTTATGAAATTCATACATACAATCCGTATAGTCAGAGCTATAAAGAAAATGATGAAATAAGAATACCAATTCACCAGCAAGATGTCTATGTACTTCCTTCTGCTAGTTCAATTTACATAGAAGGCTATGCAAGTGCGACTGCCCTAGATGCAACGGGAAAGCCAGTTGAGAAAGATATCAAGTTTATAAACAATCCAATATTGTTTTTATTTCAAGATATCAAATACGAACTGAATGGTGTGGAAATAGATCACATAAAAAATGCCGGAATAACAACGACCATGAAGTCTTACGTTTCAATGAATGAAGGGGAAAGTAAAAATGCTGCTATATGGGGGTGGGATTTAAATGGAACTCAGGACAAAAAAAAACATTTCTCTGTTATCGTGCCATTGAATAAAGTATTAGGATTTGCAGAAGATTATAATAAAATACTCCTCAATTGTAGACATGAACTTATTTTACATAGAAGTAATACTGTTTCAAACAGCGTGACTATGGAGAAAAACGATAACGTTACTGTAGAAATACAAAAGGTCCAATGGCGTGTACCCCATATTAGAGTATCTGATCGCGATAGATTATTACTACTTAAACATTTGGAAAAAGACAGGTCTATACAAGTAGCGTTTAGAAATTGGGATTTATACGAATATCCATTACTACCTAAGACAACTAAGCATTCATGGTCTGTTAAAACTACCTCTCAGTTAGAGAAACCCCGATTCGTTATTTTAGGACTACAAACCAATAGAAAATTAAATCCGACAAGAAGTTCGTCTTTATTTGATAATTGCAACATAACAAACGTGAAGTTGTTTTTAAATTCACAATACTTCCCCTATGATTCATTAAACTTAAAATTTGATGAAAACAGGTACAATATATTATATGAGATGTATGCAAATTTTCGTCAGTCATATTACAACACCTGCGTCGACCCGTTGCTCGACTTACAGACATTTGGAGAAAAAGCCCCATTGTTTGTTATAGATTGTTCAAGACAGAATGATACCCTAAAAACCGGGCCCGTTGATGTACGTTTAGAAATTGAGTCATCACAAGTTATTCCCGATAATACTACTGCCTACTGCCTTATCATAAACGATCGTCTTTTTGAGTATAAGCCATTGAGTAACATCGTTAGAAAACTATCATGAATGTGATCGTGGATGTACAGGGCTTTAAAAATGAAGGTAACCTGTTTATACCTAAAGAAATAGCAATTCTAAGCGAAAACCGTGCCCTAATGTTGTTAATTAAACCGCCGTATCCATTTTATAATTTAACAATGAAAGAACGTATAACTGTAGCATGGATCGAAAAAAATAAAGGAATTTTATGGAATGAAGGCTTTGTGCCTTATTTTAGTTATAAGTCCTTAATATCAGAATTCTTTAAAAATAAGTACATTTATGCTAAAGGTTATGAAAAAGTAAAGTGGTTGAAAGAAATATTGGATAACAACAATGTACATAATTTAGAAGATTTTAACTGTCCTAATTTAGAAACCTTATATAAAAGATATGCGACAGCATTAGATATTCAAACTTGTATTTATCATAATAATATTTGCGCTTTTAAAAATGTAACTTGCTTGAAGAAGTGGTGTATAGAAAATGATGTTTTTTGAAATAAAATTATAATTACATAAAATTTGTTTGATTTCACACACCTATTATACATACAAGATCAATTTTAGTTTATTACCAACTTTTAAAAATATCATAACTGAAAATCCACACTCTTGTCGGCGGAGTAGCTTAGTAATTTTCCATATTCTCTTACAGTACGATTAAAATCAGTTAACGATTCGGCTTTTACCCCTCTCTCGCACGCTCTTATTAAAATCACATAAGTACGAGCAAGATAGATATACAATCCGAATCGTTAACTGATTTTAATCGTATTGTATATTGTTTATTAGAAATAAACAAAATTATGGATTTGCAAATTGGGGACATTGTGGAAGTAGTTATTGATAAGTGGCAGCTATGTGGTCTGCATCGAGTCAAAATAATAAATAATGAGCAGTATGACGCCACATTACTAACATCAAGTAACTCGCTGAACGTGAACACATCCACGCGAATTTACTATGCAGGATTTAAACTAAGAGCACGTGTTATCAGAAGCAACAAATATTTTATCGATTTGGCAGCCATCGATTAGCGTTTAATAAATAAATAAATAAATATATATGTATATATTTTTTAAAGTAAGTAAAAGTGACGCCTTGAATAGGAATTGGTGTCCTGGGTATAAGAAGGTTAGCTTAACAACATTTTGAATAGATCATTTTGTCGACTGAGGAAAAAGTAGTTTTTGAATAGATGCCTATTACATCTTGAATAGAGGGTATTAGGGTATCTGGATAGCTCTTTGTATCCAGATACCCTAATATCCTACTACTTGAATATTTCAAAGTATGTAGTAAGTTCGACATGCCAACAACCTGTGAATTATGGACTGCATTTGTTTTTATTTATGAATTATTATGACAATTATGCATGTTGGTAAGGAATGTGTAAGAATGATCACTGTGCTCATGAAAGCTAATATTTTTTTCTGTGGTAGTCTGTTATGTGCAGCTGATATTGTTATTGCAGTTATGTGGGAGCATGTGCATTTAGTTGAATGAGTGTGCATGCCCAATCATTAAGCTACTAAAATCTATGAATGTCTTAATCTTAAATGTGAGCATGCCTTGAACTTGAATTAATATACAATGCAACTTCTATTGTATACTTCCCCCATTTTGATAAACTTTAATTTTTTTTCTTTCAACTTTCAATCCATCGCACATCCTAGGGTATGGCTAATGCGCATAAGCATTTTAAACACATGACGCAAAGGGCGCTCCAGTAGCGTAGAATTATGAAATGAAAGATTTTGGTGTGATTGACGTAACGATCTATTAGCTCAGTTGGGAAAGCAGAAAGCGCTACGCCGGAAACATTGGGTCGCAGTTTCGAGTCCTGCTTAGATTGTAGTAGATCACATTACGTTGTTATTTCATTATTTACCTTTGTGTCAATATTTATAAAAATTATGATAATGGTGTTCATCATGACCACCAGGATTATCATCAGGTCCGTAATTTCAGAAAACTAAGATACACTTGATATACAATAAATTGATATAAAGTCATTTAATATAATGTAACGTTTGATATAATTATAACGGTTCATTGTTATAATTTATTAAATTCTAATTATTAATTGGTATACTGTTATAATGTTAAATAACGGGAGCAAATCGACAAATTCCTGCTTCGCCTACCTTACCTAGCCTAACTAACAAGTGGTGATTTGAAGCATCATTCGTTTGTACAAAGCAATGGTATATCCTGAGGGTATATCAAACCAAAATAGATAAAGTGAAATTATATAAAACCTCGTGCACCCATCATTATCACCGTCCAACAATGTTTCAACACTCTCCGCCTGCGGGGTGAGGCAACTACTAGGTGCGGGGGTGTGCGTGTCCATTCTGTATGTAGTACTATTGACAACATTTCATATTTTTTATACTACCTTTTTATTATTTTTCTGTATTTCGCCTGTTTTTATATTTTCGCCGAGGTTTCTAACTTTTTATTATTAATTAATTAAAACGTACTTATCCTAAAAAGTTATAACTCTAAAGCTATTATGGCACAATGTATACTTTAGTTTGGTGTCTAATAAAAAAAAACTAATGACGTTGTGCTTGACACTATTGACAGCTTATTTTTTTTTACGGATTGGTCGAAGAGTACAAGTACAACTCTATGCAGGCATAGTTGTCGTAGATAACGTAGATTTCGGTTATTTTATGTATTTTGTTAGGGCATATTGCTCGTAGAATCGATGGCCGTTGAGAAAGGTTCTTCAGTGGCGACCGCGGACCGGAAGACGCAGCGTGGGAAGGTCCAACAAGGTGGACCGACGACCTGGTTAAGATCGCGGGTAGAAATTGGATGAGGGCGGCGCAAGAGCGATCGTTGTGGAGAACTTTGGGGAGGCCTTTGTCCAGCAGTGGCCGTCTATAGGCTGATATGATGATGATGATGATGTATTTTCTTTGAAATAAATTCAAATCATTTTTTAGAGTGTACAGTCGAGTTCATTTACATCTACATACTTACGAGAACAAAAATATCTGAACACGACCCTATTGTCAGGAGCATAAAATCGTACAAGACGCAAAGCCCTCTCAATCTATATTAATTCCCACCTGTTAGGAATATAAAATGTTGTCGATGGCGTGTTCTGTGTCTGAGCGGGTGCGTGTGTCAGGTGGGCGCCGCGACGGGGCTCCCGGCGTTCGTGCCGCGCGCCGCGCTCACCGTCCCGCGTGGGTTCCTCCACCTCGCCTACTCGCGCATACCAGGTGCTTGCCAGCTGCCCTTCTGGCACAACTGTGCTTCGCGACTAGGGCTGCCATATCCAAATTGGTCAAACCCGGAGAAAGACTTAAAAAACCCGGACATTAGGCGTAAATCGCATTTTTTCCCGGACGGATCCGAAAATAGTATAAATAAAAAAACAATCGCTTTTTTAGGGTTCCGTAGCCAAATGGCAAAAAACGGAACCCTTATAGATTCGTCATGTCTGTCTGTCCGTCTGTCCGTCCGTATGTCACAGCCATTTTTTTCCGAAACTATAAGAGCTATACTGTTGAAACTTGGTAGGTAGATGTATTCTGTGAACCGCATTAAGATTTTGATGCAAAAATAAAAAATAAATATTGGGGTTCGAACCCGGCCCGTACCAATGAGTTTTTCGGAACTTATGTACGGAATGTCATTTGATATTTACCACTCGCTTTTCGGTGAAGGAAAACATCGTGAGGAAACCACCTAAGCCCAATAAGGCCTAGTTTCCCCTCTGGGTTGGAAGGTCAGATGGCAGTCGCTTGCGTAAAAACTAGTGCCTACGCCACATCTTGGGATTTAGGTAGCCGACCCCGATTGAGAATTCATTCTCAAAAAATGGGACAAAGGCTAGGAGGATGAATAAATATTGGGGGCTCCCCATACTTAGAACTGAAACTCAAAATTTTTTTTTTCATCAAACACATACGTGTGGGGTATCTATGGATAGGTCTTAAAAAATGATATCGAGGTTTCTAAAATATTTTTTTTCTAAACAGAATAGTTTGCGTGACAGACGCTTCCAAAGTGGAAAAAAGTTGGTCCCCCCCCCCCCCCCCCCCCCCCTCTAACTTCTAAAATAAGAAAATGAAAAATCTAAAAAAAACATATGATGTACATTACTGTAAAAACTACCAACGAAAATTGTTTTGAACGAGATCTAGTAAGTAGTTTTTTTTAAATATTTTAATACCTAACTTTGCACCTAATTTATATGGGGCGCTATACATACCAGGTGCAAACTTAACTTAACTACTTAGGGATGGAAAGTGTTTGTACGGAACCCTCGGTGCGCGAGTCCGACTCGCACTTGGCCGGTTTTTTTTTCATTTACATAAAGTGTATTCCCCGGACACTTTTCCAAACTAGGACCAATCCGGGGAAACCCGAACGGATGGCAACCCTATTCGCGACATACTATCACCCGTAACTAGGGTGCACTCCGTCCGGGTTTCCCCGGATTTGTCCTAGTTTGGAGGCCGTGAGGGGTGTGGTTTCAAGTGTCCGGGGAAACCCACTTTTTACGTAAATGAAAAATAAAGCGATTGTTTTTAATAATATTATTTTCGGATACGTCCGGGGGAAAAATACAATTTACGACAAATGTCCGGGTTTTTTATGTCTTTCCGGGTTCGGCGAATTTGGATATGGCAGCTCTACACGTAACTCTCACTGTACTGTACAGAAAGAGATAGAGTCAGACCACGCTAACTCTTCCAAGCAAATGAACTGGCAAACCATACAAAGTGGGTCAGTTTGTATGGTTTGACAATTCATTTGCTAGGAAGAGGGCGTGGTCTGACTATAGGTAGTCCCGCGCGAGAGTCGCGTCTCACAGTTCTGCTTGAGGTGCTGGTGTACGGGACGTCTGAGATGCTCTTATATATTGGGTCATTTTGCTCAAAAAATCTCATACAAAAAACTTATTTTTTCAGAAATTTGTTTTTTTAGTCTCGTCCTACTTTGAATTGTTTGTACATTCGAATCTCATACTGCTTTATAAGAACGTTTTATTGCAACATATACTCCTAACTTGGCTTTAATGAATCAGAAGGCAAGTTATTTGGTCTCCGTCCTATAACAAACTTATACTTTCTACTGTTACAACAACGTCGTTTATTATACGGAAGCGTTTTAACCGCCTCGTTACTGTAACTGCAATATTCGCCAACTTATAGAAGCAACCGGGGCACATCATTTTGATGAGAATAAAAACATAAAATGCCGCTTTTGATCATACGGTTAGTCCAAATATAGTGGTCAAGGTGATGAGCCGGTTAAAATTCACAAATAATGACCCGTACGAATAATTTTCTATGGGATTATTTCACAAATAATAATCATGTACACTTTTTTTGGAAGCGCTGAAATGTAATGAAATAATTAATTCAATAAGTAGGCCACAAGGGGACTTTTACAAATCAGATTGTGAGTGTACCGGCATTTCGCAATATGAGACCGCTCAAACATATAGGATCAGAGAGTTGGGTATATAACAGTTTCACTAACAGCTTTTAGGGCACAGGTAAATAACCCACACAAGCTGCGTAAGAGTTTCTACAGCCCTTATATAGCATGTTTGTTACTTGGAAGTCTATGATCGGTATGAGACCATGGTTCAATATTTGAGCACCTTGGACGATCCCGTATATTCGGCACTGTATGTGCCTCGTAGCAGAAACATGTTGATTTGTGACACTAGGTGTAGAACATCGTTGTATGTGTGTAGAAACGAAACATATATCGTAAATTATCCAATTATAGTTCAATCACCCAACTATGGTCCAAAACAAAACTCATTCATATCTATCGATATCCATATTCTTTCAGCGAGTTTATTGCGTTTTATTCAAATGTGTTTAATTGTTGTTCATGTTAGAACTTAGAGTTTATCCTTAATAATTGTAATAAATTACACAGTATTGTTTGAGTTAATTTTGACCATAAATGGGTGGTTTTACTGTACCTGGTTTAATATGTAGGTTGTTTAACAGTAGTTTGTTAGTAGTAGTGTATAGTTTGTTGCATATGTGTAGTAGCTTAGCTTTTAAATTAGAATGGTTTGTAGTAGCTTGCAGTAAGTGTTACCATCATCGTATTTTAATAATAATAACAGAAGAAGTAAGGAGGACTTGTCAACGTAACGGCTGAGAAGGTATGTACGTATATTTCGTTGAAGTTAGCTACGTATAATCTATAATCTCGTTTCTAAACAGACACTTTTTGAAGTGAATAATGCTTTTCCCTGAGTTCTAGATAGTAACATAGCTATTTCATGCTTTCATTGCGTGCAGTCGAAAATAAGTTAAACAATGGGAAAATTCGACTAATTTTTGAAACGAAAATTATCAATGAAAATTTCAAACGGTAGGTTTCAAATGTATACCAATAAATCGCAATGGCCCTGTTCTAACCTAAGTAGTTACTTAGTAACATGATAATATGTTAAGAAACATGATTAATCTTAGAGAAATATGTCTAAAACGATCGGCATTTTTGAACGGATAAGCCTTAACTATTGTATATTGTTCTTAGTTAATAGTTAGTATTTTAATATCTGTGTACGTAACTGTTATTTTTGATTATTAATAAAATATAGATATATCTACTTACAAAAGCCGGGTACATATATTTATACGGAGTGGACGTCGGCAGAGGCGGGGCTGGGCGTGTTCAGCACGCTGACGCTGCCCGCCGGCGTGCGCTTCGGGCCCTACCGCGGCCGGCGCGTGCAGAGCATCGGGGACTCCAACTACGGCTGGCAGGTCGGTGCATCACACAAATGGATCCTGTATAATGATCTGCAGAATTAGATGGCCCATTTATGAATGAATTCATGCATTTTTGCAGCCCATAGTACCTACGTAGCTGCAGTATCCAATAAACGAAATAGTTTTCTTTCAGGGTTCGAAATTATCAAGATAATTACGCTTCTTGATAATCAGATAATATGACGCATCATTTACTTTAACTGAGAATCCCCAATACGCAGCACGCTGACACTTTACTTCGAATACAGTCCACTTTCAGAAGCGCATTTTTTCCTTCTCCATCCATCATTGATAAATTATGCTTTCGAACCCTGTTTCTTGCATATAGCAATATACATGTCTAGTGTATAAGGATACTAGCGGCCCTCCCCGGCTTCGCACGGGTGCAGCACTGATAAATTATGCTGCATGTATTACACATATAAACCTTGCTCTTGAATCACTCTATCTATTAAAAAAGACCGCATCAAGATCCGTTGCGTATTTGATAAAACGAAACTCAGTTAGAAACAGGATACAATAATATTTATTCGTGTTCATAAGTACAATCTCTTACAGTGCTTAATTCTCTAATTTCTCATCGTTTTACAATGTTTCTTTTCAATCCCGCGTAAAAACCAATCTGACAGTCCTTACTTTTTTTTCCTCTCCCCAGTGTTGTCACTCGACAGTGTGGCCAACACAAAATA
The DNA here is from genome assembly GCA_932273695.1 of Apotomis betuletana. Classification (NCBI taxonomy): domain Eukaryota; kingdom Metazoa; phylum Arthropoda; class Insecta; order Lepidoptera; family Tortricidae; genus Apotomis; species Apotomis betuletana. The sequence continues at coordinate 10,582,738 of OW026322.1, forward strand.
ATGTATAATGTTTAAAAGAAGTATTTAAGCTGCATTTACAAAAACCTTCACACAATGTATTAAAACTATAATTCTACCCTACATTTAGCAAAAATCATCACATTCGGCCATCCGCTCGAGTGCACCTCCCGGTGTATACTTATCTACATGCACATTTTCAAAATTAACTAGACAATTATTAAGTAATCAAGACAAATTCCAGATATTCATTAAATGCCAGATAATGCTAATTCCCTAATGTCAAATATAAATTATTCGATAACAATAATTAAAAATAATATCAAAAATGTATTCTGAGAATCACTGTAGTAATTTATTATTTAGATTATGTGAATATTACAAAATAAATAAATTCTCTAAATAAAAGAAACCAATTTGACCGTAATGGTTGGTGATTTTCTTATATATTCCAGTATTGGGGTGGATCAACTTTTTCTTGTTGTTATTCTGTCCCGTCACCCAGGAGACATTCTAAGAGATATTCTATTTTCAAAATTTTCAAGCGATATTCTTAATAAGAATGGTTTTATAACTGTTGCAATTACAGTATTTTTGTTGAATATTGCTGCCAAAAATCGTAGTTTTAAAGAGAAACCCAGGGGACATCACCATGGCAACAAGCAACAGAAAAAATTGATTGACCCATTGACAATAAATTACATGAAAAGTAATATTGCTGATTTGATCTGTCAGGAAACGTCCCTCTCGTTTACAGGTTGACCATTTCAATTTATGTACGTATTTCCATTATACTTATTATACATTGTACTCGTATAACTTATCAATTATTATTATCAACACATTGCTGAACCAACGAGGTAACTCAGTGACTACATTGCTTTGTTCACTTAATTCAGTAGTTATCATTTAGTACTTTTGGCAACATTGTTTGATTGTTTTTTGTTATTGAGTTGTCATTCTGGTATTTTATTTTATAGTTTTTCTTGTTTCGTGTTCGTGTATATAATGTTATTAGTTTTATCTTATTTTAGAGCTGTGCTCACGACGCAAATATCGCATTTTTGATTTAGGTTATGCCTCTAGAATTGACGTGACACTGACAGCGCTTGGGTGCGTTCAGGATCACGCATCCTAAACGCGATTAGCGCTCGTGCGCGCAGCTCTCCGTGGCGCCACCTATGGTCCCACCGGAAGATCAGCGCTGGCTCTCGAGCTAGCATCTTGCTGAGGTGGGACCTTTTCGTGGCACAGCCATAAAAATAGTTGCTATTTGTTTTGTTTTATTTTATTTTGTTATAATTTCTGTCACACCTTTTATGTAATTATGTTTTATGTCTCGTCGCGAATAAATGTATTTCTTTCTTTTCTTTCTTCTTTCTTTCTTTGCTACACTTGAGAAGACCATAGTGTAACTAATGCAAAAGTTATCTAAATCTATTTAAATCATCACACGTAGTTTTAAAAATCTAAGCATACATAAGGACGGACAGACAGGAAGCGACTTTGTTTTATACTCTGTAGTGATAATGATGCTAGATGTAATGTGACGGACATTACGCAGATATACAACCGCGAGCACAAGCCGCTGCACATCGTGGACGCGCGCGACCCCGACTCCTCCAACTGGATGCGGTACGTCAACTGCTCGCGGCACCACGCCGAGCAGAACCTCGTCGCCTACCAGTACCAGGGGCAGCTCTACTACAGGCGAGTACTGTACATATAGCCTAGCTAGTTGCGGTTTCAGCCCAGCGCCTCTAGCAGAACTATCATACGCGACTATTTGTCGCGCGAGATAATTTCCCTCTTTCTGTGCACTTATGTGAGAGCGTGACAGGTAGCGCTATCTCGGGCGACAAGAGTCGCGAAGCATAGTTGTGCTAGATGGGCAGGGATAGTGGCGCTGCAAACAGCTTTCATATTGCAATAATGTGCATACGTCATATACTTATTTACATTATTATTAAACGTCTAGCAATTTAGGTCCATGTCATGAACCTAATTCGAAATATAAACGCGTCACTATTACATTACAAACTGACATTGGTAGAAGCCTTGAGCTGCCATTTTCGGCTTGATAATTATAATTTAAAATATTGTTTACGGAAATGCTGCTCAATCCTTCGTTCTTCTTGTGAAATAAATACTGAATCCTATTGAAAAATTACTTGTATAATTCATCACTGTGGATAGTTTTGGCTTTATAAAAAAAAAAAATATTTAGTCATGCTTTCTCTTTGTTTACATCAGTCACATTCACTGACTCTCAACGTCAGTTACCGATATTTTGTCGTTGCCAGTAAAATAAATGAGTACTAGGTACAGTCGAGTTCTTTTACATCTACACACTTACGAGAACATAAATATCTGAACACGGTTTAAAGGTCTTCGCACATTATAACAACTCAACGGCGACTCGATTCTATGCCAATAAATGTACGACGCGTCGTCCACTACTAATATCATTTTTTGAAATTAAACCTAGTAAATATGACATAGGGCTTAAATTTCAATATTTGGCATAGAATCGAGTCGCCGTTGAGTTGTTATAATGTGCGAAGACCTTTATGCTCCTGACAATAGGGTCGTGTTCAAATATTTTTGTTCTCGTAAGTGTGTAGATGTAAATGAACTCGACTGTACTAAAAAATTGGGCAAGTGCGAGTCCGACTCGCGCATGTAGGGTTCCGTACCTATATATATTTATATATAGGTATATAATCTATAACAAGTTTGTTGTACGGGAGCCCCCCCTTAAATATTTATTTTATTTTATTTTTAGTATTTGTTGTTATAGCGGCAATAGAAATACATCATCTGTGAAAATTTCAACTGTCTAGCTATCACCGTTCTTGAGATACAGCCTGGTGACAGACGGACAGACGGACGGACGGACAGCGAAGTCTCAGTAATAGGGTCCCGTTTTTACCCTTTGGGTACGGAACCCTAAAAATCGCTATATTGAGGATCTTTAGTAAGTACCCTACCCAGTACTCATTTATTTTACTGGTGGTGGGTTGTAAAACACCCAGTTGAGCCATAACACCAGTTCTCCTATGTCTCCAGGACGGTGAAGCTGGTCCCGCGCTTCACGGAGCTGCTGGTGTTCTACGGCAGCGAGTTCGCCAGCTGGCTCGGCGTGGACCTGCGCGCCTACAACGGACCCTGCCCCTGCCCCAAGTGTGAGACCCACTTTCTACATTATTCAGCCACTTCCAATTAAAATTAGTTTCTGTCTAAAATTTCATTTTTGTGGCCAATTTTTATAGCCGACTGTACTTTTCTTTGAATATCCATCAATTGCTCACAGAGACGATTCTAGAGAGCCCAAACTCGATATGATTGCTTCATTTATTACGGAGTTCCTATGGCCACCTTCCAGCTCCATCATCAGATCAGCTCCACGTCATCATAATATTGCATTGTCACGCGATTTGCATATTCGTGCAAAATTTCAGCTCAATCGGAAACCGGAAAATGGGTCAAATTTAACTTGCAAAATCCCATTACAACGGGACAGGTGAAAGTAAATAAAAGCTTGTAAAACATAAAATCTTGAAAACTTACGATAGTCTACGAATAGTGGACCTGATCCTAACATAACCGGTCATTGTGAGATCCATAAGGGAGGCCTTTGTCCAACAGTGGAAGTCTTGCGGCTGATATAATGATCATGATAGCTGAACAGAATACATAATAAGTACTATGCCCCTGCACCAAATTGAGCTACTACACCCGCAGGCCTCAGGTCCTGGGTTCGAATACCTTCCAGGGCAAATATTTGTGTGATGAACTCGAATATTTGTTCCTGGGGCATGAACGTTATCTATGTGTATATGTATTTATATATGATGTATATCGTCGTCTAGTAAAAGCTTTGCTTAATTTAGGACTAGGTCGATTTGTGTAAGATTGTCCCTTAATATTTATTTATGTTAAGATCATTTTGAAACGTGTGGCGAGGTAGGCATTAGCTCGTGACATAGTGATGGTGATGACACTACGCGGTGATGGTGAGGTGATTTTGTGACCTTACCACGGACACAGTCATACCTAGATTGCAAATTGATGTACAATAGTTTACCGAGCGAGAGAAGCGTCTGTTTCGTCTCAATTTCTTTCGTATGTCCAGATATCGGATTTCCTGCTGTTCTCACCTACAGGCCACATTTCGGGCAGCTAAAAAAAATGCTAGTTTCAACATCTTGTTTTCTAATACCTAATTGAATTATATCACATAATGGTAATTTTCTTAAAGATAAATAACTGGAAACTAATACAGGATAAGCCAATTTTCTTTTAGTTAAGGCCTTATGTACAATAACATTAATGTTGAGTCTAAAGTGATTTTTTCTTTCAGGTCAAGCTCGCCTACTCGCAGCGAAGAACACCGAATCAGCAAAAACAAATAAACGCAAAGCTCCAGCTGAAGAGAAGAAAGAAAAACCGAGCGAAAAAATTGCTAAGCATAGTTCTACTGAAAAGATTCAAGAGTCTTCTACAGCCTCACAAGATTTGCCTTCAAATGCTGCCCAACTAGCACACAAGCGCTATAAGAAGCCGTATAGTAGCCGGATAAAGGATTTTGATAACTCCTTAGGCTCCTAAATAAGCGCTATAGTGGTTCTATATCCAGATATAGATCTCTTGTAGCGCCAATTAGGCCCCAAATTATACAGCTTATAGTTCTACAATAGCTCTATAGTGGTCGGATATGTATGTTATAATGGCTCTACAGAAGTGGTTTAAAAGCGATCATCAGCGCTATGAGATTTCGAAAAAGTGCTTGTAGCGCCGTAACGTCACCTTTACCTAAATTTGTACCGCTAATACCGCTATATTAATACTCTGGGTTCTAAGTTAGTAATTTAGTAGGTCTACTGTGGGCAACACAAAATATATTTTCATAAAATCAAAGAAAGTGAAGTGCAGTGACAATTGAAGTGAAAGGAACGATACGAATGGGATCTGTGGATGATACAATAACAAAGTTTAGCATTGTTTTACTTCGTCGTGCCGTTAAATATCCGTGCGAGTGCCAGTTTACTCTCAATGTATACGTATATTCTAGTCAAAATTTTCATGCGCCCTCGTAATATTCAGTTTTTAATGCATACAATATATTTCTGCGTTGTTTACAAAATTGTGTTTTAACAAAAAGAAGAGTTTAAAGGCTACAAACAGTTTTGTACGGTTTGATGTGTGAAAATTACTGACTTTAATTTCATTAATAGTTACAAATTACGCATATATACGATGTCCAAAACTTCACCATAACCTTAAAAAAACACATTTACTAAAAAAAATAATGGCGTCTCAATCATGCAGCTTTCAGTGTTGGTTATATCTATTATGCAGGTTTGAGTCGTACAATGGCTGTAGTGCTTGCTGTTGTAGACTTATAGGTTTAACAGTAGTGTTATAGGTGTGCTATTCAACTATTTAGGTGGCACAACAGGTTCTTGCGATTAATATTAAGAACTTAAAGTTGTATAATGGTGTTCAATCCATCGTTGAATATTGAAAAAGTTTGAAAGTCAATTGAAGTATGAATTCAATGATACTCGTAAAATTACCTGTTGACCGAGTGAGTCACCACGCCAAATTGGCTCACTTACTAAATTTTATGACAAAACTGAGACTATAGTAAGACTCAACTGAGAGATCAGTTATTGGCAGTATAATGGCTCTACTATACGTCTGTAAACCACATAAAAGCGCCAGTAAGGTTCATTCCTCCGCCTTGGGCTGCATAAAACAACATATACCTAACGTTTTACAGCTTTACGTCACAATTCCGTGCTATAAATCTCTAATATAGCGCTTCGAGCTCTAATATGAAGCTATGTTCCTCCGTTGTAGATACGTAGTTACAAGAGCGCTAATGGATTTTATTAAAACACTTAAGGTGCCATAAGACTATTCTGTAACTCCCACGCCTGTATAAAATACTTCCTATGGTTCTTTATACAACTGCAAGCCATACAGTAGCCATATAATTCTCACAAATAGCGCTTAAGGCGCTATTCTAGCGCTACTTAACTCTGTTATAGATAAGTGTTACAACAGCCGAACATAACTCCGTTTAAGAACCTCTGGCTTTGTAAAATGTCTCTGTACGCTCTTAAGCGCCATTAAAGTGACTCATAACTCTTTTTAAACTCTTTTGCCTACTAAAGCACTCCTTTACATCTTATGGTGGCACAATGGTTTACATGAACTCCATTATACTTCTCATGGCTGTCTTGCTGCGGTAGTGAATGCTCTTATACCACCGTAAGCTATTCCATTGCTATTAATCGGCTACAGTACCACCTACTGTTAAAGGGTTTTCCAAAATGCTACTATACGATACGTCTTAAGGAATATTGTACAGCACATGAACGACTCCTATACAACTACCAGGCTGCACAATGGCTGTATAATTAGCTTGTGTGCTAGTTGGGTGATATACAAAAGAAGAAAAACAAACCGAGGAAAAATGCGAAAAATACTTCTTTCAAAGAGATTTCTTTCAGAGAGTCTTCTGCAGCCTCACAAAATGATTTGCCTTCAACCACTGATCTACAAGAAGTATCTCCTGAGAAGTCTGCTGTCAGCAACTCGAATATTAAAATAAATATTTCGAATGAACAAACTAACTTAAAATGCGACCAGTGCGGAAAGGGCTTCAATATTAAATCTGATTTAGAGAAACACATTAACACTCACATGCTGATGAACGCTAGTATGAGTCACAGAACCAACAAGGTCTTCACGTGTACAACCTGTCATTGTATGTTTAATACGAAGTTGCTTCTACTGGAGCATGAGAAGAGCCGACATGGCGGTAAATACTTTGCTTGCGACGCATGTGAGTATGCAACGAAAATCCTCAAGATTTACAGTATCATATAAGGACTCACACTGGCGAGAAGCCTTTCAAATGTAGTCAGTGTAGTTCTGCATTTACCACAAGCGGTCACTTACAACGTCACCTTAGAACACACACATGTGAGAAGCCTTTCAAATGTGGTCAGTGTATTTCTGCATTTAGCCAAAGCAATGATTTACAACGCCACCTTAGAACACACACTGGCGAGAAGCCTTTCAAATGTAGTCAGTGTAGTTCTGCATTTAGCGAAAGCGGTCACTTACAACGTCACCTTAGAACACACACTGGCGAGAAGCCTTTCGAGTGCAACATCTGTGACTATAAGACTACTCAGTCAGGTCATCTGAAGTCACACCTAATGTCCCGGCACTCCGGCCAAAAGCCATTCGGTTGCGACGTTTGCAGTTACAGGGGCGCTACTAGAGATAATTTAAGAAAACATATGAAACATAACCACAAGTTGAATTAGTATTTTTAATGTTTTAATTCCTTAATACTTCAAGTAACGCGAGATGTGTCTAGGGAATGCAAACCGGTAAATGTATGTATGAAATATACCGGTTTGCATTCCCTGGTTGTGTGCAATAACCCAACCCTTGTATAGTTTTTTTTTATGTCTTGAGAGCTTATCTTGAAAACCTGACCACACAAAGCGATTGATTTACAACTGTGTAGAAGCTCAATTTGGGACAAATGGAAGCAGTCAACAAAAAAAATACAAAGAATATCTTCTTGTTTCAAATGTATTTTCTAAGTCACAAGGTTGTAATTCCAATATCTTAACTCACTAGAATAAATATATTAAAAAAAAACATCAAAAGACATCGCGTAGTTTTAAAGATCTAAGCATACATAGGGACAAACAGACGGCAGGAAGCGTTTGTTTCATATTATGATTGAGTGATTAATTATTACGAACATTAATGAAGTCCAACACAGAATAATAACTTTTTTTTTTTAAACTTTGAATATACGACCGTTAATTATTGCTTTCGGGGTCATGTTTACAAGGTAAACTCTCGAGTGGAATTCGGTCATTTAAAGGAATGTCAACTATTTTAGTATATAATGATAGTAGTAATATGTTTAATGCTGACCGTACTTGTAAGTGTGATTGACAATTAAATCACAGTACGAACGCATTAGTCATTTTTCAAAAAGCATGTACATAGTTAAGGGCTTAATAAAACAAAACTTAATTGATTCCTTTGTGTAACGATACCAATATCTTTTGTATGTGATTTATTAAGCCTTTAACTATGTACATGTTTTTTGAAAATGCTTATTTTACGGCTGGACTCGGCGCGGCTAGTTTTTATAAATTCACTAGACGTGCCCGCGGCTTCGCTCGCGTAAATGAAATATGTACTTCCTATTTGTAACACTTGAACATGTAATTTGTTTTTTTTTTATTATATATACTTAATGAAAAAAGGAAACTGTCATTGCAAGTTAAATAAAAGCTTTTTAAAAGGAAACTGCGTTTAGTCCTCATATTTGTATTTCCGAAATAAAATTACATAATTATAAGCAAAAGGCATTCAACACATTTTATATTTGTATACTTACATGGACTGGAGAGTAATACATACATGTACAAATGTTACTCAAAGCAAATCTAAGCCTAGCAAAGCTTAATAAACAAAAGTAAAAATAATAACCATTAATAGGCAGTGCCGCTTCAGTAACAGACAAATCCGTGGGAAAAGAATCCTCTGAAAATAGGGAACAATCTAGATCTTCTCGAGAAATAAGCAGTAAGGGTCAGAGTATAGCAAAGCTGGACCGATTTTAGGACTAATTTTTTTTTGTTGGTTTGGGCTTAAATTAGATTGAATCTAGTAGATTACGCTAAAATAAGCATATTTTATTTCTTCAACTTTTTCTCTCAGATCGATATTTACCGAGATATTGGGGTTCAAATGCATAAACATATTTTGATGTAGGTACGTAATAATAGTAGACTATTTATGAGGGTCATGTAAGCAAGCATTTTGACGCTCCGCTCGCTACGCTCGCTCCGCTATACATGGTCACAAAACAAACCTAACCTAACCTACAGTTTTCGGTTTTCAACCCATGTACCATATTTTCAGACAGCATTTTTACCTTAAAAACCCCAATATCTCGGTAAATATTGATCTGAGAGAAAAAGTTTACATAACAAAACATGCTTATTATAGGATGTTTTAAAGGATACTTTAATAAAAATGAGGTGTTATATTGACATAAATTTTACGACACCGAAATTTTTCTAAGTCCCAAAACTGGCCCACCTTTCCTATACCGCAACCCCTGAGGTCTTACTAACCCAACATTATCGCATCGCATTCTACGCACCGAGATGCAGAACAATGAGTACATTGCCTTGCAAGGATATTTTTCTTGTGTTTATAATAATACATAATCTGTTAAATTCAAATTTAACAAAAATTAAACATGCCATCGCCATTCCTCCATCTCCCGAAACAGTGGTGGTCAATCTGAATAAAACCGTGATGGTCGATCAATCAAAATACAAATTAATAACATAATCACTTAATACTTTCAATTCTCGGCATTTTCATAACACTTTTTGCTTATTGCACAGAAAATTCGCTGACAATGACAATGCCGATGACATTTAGTTTGACAGAGAAAACAACATACGTCAAGCAAAGTGCGTAGTCATTACATTTCGAGTAAAAAACTTCGATATAACGGCGTACCAACATGACGCCAAAATTTTTGGCTACTTAAACTTAAGTCATATAGCGAAAAGAAACTTTAGGCTACTTGAACCTGAGCCATAAGAGCGAGAAGAACCGAGTATCGCCGGAAATGGTCGACGGTCGCGAAATGAAGAATTTTATGAAGATTTCTTTAGCCGATTGTGAAGGTAATACGTAGTGAAAACGGTATTTTTTACGCTCTTATTCCATTCTCATATTTAGACAATAGATTTGAATAGTTTTTTCTGCGGTAACGTGCATCGTATTGGAGAAACGTGATCTAAAAGAACGTCTAGTTTTGTAAGGCGCCATCTCGCTTCCTCCCTAGTGCGTTATCCCGTTCTGGCATTTTCAATTTTATTATAAATTCATATTTTATTTTGATATTTTTACCACTACTGTTTTTCGATATGGATATTCAGTAAAGGAAACTGAAACGCGTGCCTTTTTGAAACTCATTGTCATTGTGAAGAGCGAAATAGGTACTGCTTATTATAATACATAATAGACATAAGAGTACAATTGAAGACGTTAGAACGCTGCGGGGAGCAGACTGCGACAGCGACCATTACATGCTCGGCATAAAGATAAAGGCGAAAATTAAAATTGCACGCAGGCCCGTCAGGCAAGTAGAACAACAAATTTACATAGCAGGCTTAAAAGATAAAGCTACCCGAGAGGCCTTTGCATTGGAGCTAAGTAACAGATTTAGCGGGTTAGAAATGCAGGAATGTGTGGATAGAGCGTGGGAGGAGACAAAGTCCGTCATCAAGGAGGTGGGCTTAAAGGTCCTTGGTAAAAAGAACCGTCGCAAAAATAGGAAGTGGTGGAATGAAGAGTGCGAAGCAGCGGTAAATGACAGGCTGAAGTACAAGGTCCTGTCAGAACAAGATAGTAGGTGGAGAGAGAAGTACAGTGAGGCTCGTACGACAGCACGGAATCTAATTAGACATTCCAAGAGTAAACATCTTGACGACCATTTACGTCAAATGGAGACGCTAATAAGAGGGAATATGAGTAGGAAATTTTACCAGGAGATTAAAACAGTCAAAAAAGGATACCAGCCAACAGCCCAGTTCCTTGAAGATGAGGCCGGGAATTTAATCACTGACAGTAGTATGTATATGGGCATTTCAGACCACCATTCATTGTCAAAATTACCAACCCCAGGTCATCTTCACTGCTACACTTCGTTCCGCTTCGCTTCACTACGTTTCGCGACGTTCCGATCCGACCTGGGTTGTTAATTTTGTCAATGAATGGTGGTCTGAACTTCCCATCTATATATTCTCCGCTGATTTAAAACGCTCATTGGGTTTGTGAATATTTAATTTTGTCAATGAATGGTGGTCTGAACTTCCCATCTACATATATTTTCTCCGCTGATTTAAAACGCTCATTGGGTTTGTGAATATTTAATTTTGCCAATGAATGGTGGTCTGAATATATATTCTCCGCTTATGAATGCGTTAACGCTCTCACTCTGCTGTCTAACTTGTTTTGCAGTCCGTCTCGATCGAAGGAAATGATGATAAAAAACAGCAAAAGACCCTACGGGTGCCAGGTTATATTTCTAGTAATTTTTTCCACATCCTGGCACCCGTATGCGTCTAAAGTGAGCAAACAAGATGTTCCGAGCTGGCCAGACCCGTATTCAACTTGTCGACCAATGTCCCATCATTCCAACTATTTTTCCAGAATGGCCAGTTTAGACAGTCGGTTTGACTAGACTAAAAGGTCATTTTCAACATTCGATATTCAAACATTCGATATTCAAACATCCGATATTCATATTCAATTTTCGCAGCATCCGATATTTCAATCTCATCAGTCGCAGAGCGGGCCCAACCCTTTAACATGATGAGGGGGTACTACCAACCACTGTAGTGTGCGTCATACCGGAGTTTGCAATTTATGCTACTAACCGGTAATACGTCGCCACGTGTGTATCATACTGGGAGGTCGCAATTTAAGCTACTCTTCACCAGTACACGCTACCGCGTTACCAAAGCCACCATCGCAAAGCCGGGCCCAAGCTCTTAGATGATGAAGTGGTAGGAGTCGTTGTGAACTAGTGGTTGTTATAGCCACAACTTCTCCGTTCACTCTATCACAATAAAATGTATTTATATGAAGCGAACTAAAAAACTTCGCAAGCGCGATGTAGCCTTAGGTATTTTATTGGCTAATGCGAATGACGTGCTCATACGTCATCTGTGAACCAACTATTCGAAAAAACAAGAAAAGTCTAAAATCGACAATTACTAAATACGAACTTATGATTAATAACATAAGATGCATATTAAAGTATAATCCCACAAATCATTTTGCTTTTTGTTCACTATAAATACGCGATTAGTTTTTGAAAATCGGAAACTAAGATAAAGATGTAAGGTTTACATTACAATAGAATATTTGAATCATATTGCATTTTAAAACGCGGCTTACACTGCACGACATAATTGTTTATTGAAATTTGATTCACTTTACCTGTTCTTCGAGCGCGTATGTGTCTCCATTTAAAATATACTGATCAACAAATAACTACTTCGTCACATGCATTAAACTTGGTTTTCGACTATGTTCATTCCAAAACCAAAACGGCAAGTGGTAAAATATCAACATATTATAGGCATATAAAAAACAACGAATTTGTCATTGAACTAATTTATTCGTTTTAATTATTAATACATACGTAAATTTAGATCTTAATAACTACTCGAATCACTCAACTTTTTTACAATTTTTTCCACTAGACCATCGGTTGCATTTAACAACTCGTCATATTCATCTTGTACCACATATTGTACCATGACACTGTTCGCTCCGATGTTTGAATGTTCTATATCCGAAATACTGATTTTTATGAGACGCTTTCCTTTTGTTACTTTTCTGATGACATGTGAACTAAGACCCATTTCCTTTGCCTTCCTCTTTCCTTTCTTAGCGATTTTCCTTTCACTTATTGCCTGTATTCCTGATAGTGGAATCTCTTGTGATGGATTTAGGAGCACTTCTTGGTATTTTAAATAAGAATTCATGTCTTGCGAGTAATTGAACGGATCATTCATTTTTTCACAAAGTTGAGAATAAAACGGAGTGGTTTCATTAATTTCAGCAACGGAGTTAACGGGTTGTGAGCTCTGTAAAATAATTTCCAGTTATTTACATTACACTTAAAAACGATACTAAGATACCTACGATAACCTAAATTTAAAACACAAGTAGCCAGTGGTCATCATCAGATCCTCATTTAATAAGTCAAATGTTACTAAACATAACAACAGGTTTGGAATTCCGAGCTTTAATATTGACCGAGATGCTGTCACTTGTTCCACTAAAAGCTAAATATCTTGGAGTCAGTAGAGTGCTCCGATTTTCGCTAAACAAAGCCAAGTATCTACGATCCCACTGTCATATACACAGATATACGACGGGGGGTAAACATGATTAAAGTACTCACCATTCCGATTTCAAATTGAACAAGAAATTTATTGAAACTGAATAGATACGTCCTGTTTGAAATCTCAAACAGATATATAGTTTTATTTTAATAAATGCATCTTTTTATAGGTAAGTAGGTACTCATTTTGTGCTGTTTCATCAATACTTGTAAACAAACTTATTTTAGTTCAGGTTTGAACGTGTTAGATTCTTTTATTTATTGCATCATATAGGTATTGCAATGGTTAACTTCACCAATCAGGGTCAGATGGCGCCACGGTTAACAATGGCAACATTACTGATATAAGTTTAACCAAACTGAGATTTGGGAGAATGAGGGTGGATGAGAAAAGGTGGAGCGGTCAAGTGAATGTCACTGAGAGGTAATTACATTGAGTGCTATACGGAAATTATAAATAATTCACTTGCGCTGTGAATAAATAATGTGCACAATTGTTATCGAGACACGGGGTAAGTGTTTTGTTAAGTATTGTTTTTGCATTGAGATGCAAGGTTGTCCTCGGCTAATTTAGCATAGTTTCACTGTGTCATTTAACTGGTTACAGCCTTGGGACATGCCCTTGCATTACGGCCAATATTTATTTGTAACTGAGATCGGATTTATTACCTACGTAAAAGACAACTGCATACAAAGATTCTACGCATATGGTCGGAGTTTTGGAACATCTTCACAGAGCGAGAATAGCGCAGTGGTGACGGGGCTGTCTAAAGACGGACGCTGAGACTGGTCCATAGTTCGAGCCCTGTGAACGGAATTTCTTTTTGCTTTTATTTTGTTTATGTTTTCCTTTTTTTTGTTTAACTTACGGAGTTCTACTTGTATTTTATGGGATCCCGGTGTAGTATAAATCTTAGTTTTTAATATTTGTAGTTTTTAGAATAGGTAAAATTTCCTATACAACTGTTGATAAAACGTATTTCTTTACATTATTTATCAACCAATAGATTAATGCCTAGTTGTATTTTTAGAATAAAATAATTTGTGATATAATTTGTCTAATTATAACCCGAATCATTTCAGTATCTATGACATAATTAAATAAGTTTAAGGAAACGTAAAACTAAATATTGATTAATAACTTTCAAATTTAATATATTTCGTTATTAAAATTGATTACTGCATACAAAGATTCTACGCATATGGTCGGAGTTTTGGAACAATTTCACAGAGCGAGAATAGCTCAGTGGTGACGGGGCTGTCTAAAGACGGACGCTGAGACTGGTCCATAGTTCGAGCCCTGTGAACGGAATTTCTTTTTGCTTTTATTTTGTTTATGTTTTCCTTTTTTTTTTTTTGTTTAACTTACGGAGTTCTACTTGTATTTTATGGGATCCCGGTGTAGTATAAATCTTAGTTTTTAATATTTGTAGTTTTTAGAATAGGTAAAATTTCCTATACAACTGTTGATAAAACGTATTTCTTTACATTATTTATCAACCAATAGATTAATGCCTAGTTGTATTTTTAGAATAAAATAATTTGTGATATAATTTGTCTAACTCTTAATTACCCTCATCTCACGAACCCGAATCATTTCAGTATCTATGACATAATTAAATAAGTTTAAGGAAACGTAAAACTAAATATTGATTAATAACTTTCAAATTTAATATATTTCGTTATTAAAATTGATTATTTCTAGTTACAAAAAGTATAGTACAGCTATAATATTATTAAAGCTTGTACTCTGAGTTCAGCCTTAGGCTGGTGGCGGTATCGTTTGATAAGCGTCGGCTGGGTTGTATCTTGTTTCCGATTAAATATAATGCTTTTGTTTTTCAAGTAAGTTGAAAGGTGCTCGGGCTATTTAAAGATGAATTAGGAGACGAACTTACCTCTGTCTATCTGTTTCAAAACACAAGAAAATCAGATAAAGAAAGCAAAAGGCACAAAAAATAAAACATGCGGTCAGGGATATTCGATTTAGTGATTATGAAAATTTACTGTTTAATAAAGAATTGGTACGAAAAAAGAACTCGATATTTAAGTCTATAAAACATACAATTTTTACACAAGCTGATAATAAAGTAGCCCTATCTTTGGATGATGACAAACGAGGTATATTAAAAGACAATATTCATACGCTTTCTTGGGGACATGCTTCTTTTTTCTAAATTTAGGATTATTTTAAAGACTGGGTTTAGCTAAATTATATACTTGAATTTTAATGATAATTGAACAAATGTTAAGTGCCTACAATAAAAGTTATGGCAACAAGCCACCTATGTTAAAATGATTATCTATTATGTTTGTAATTACATTCAAACAATCCCCTTACTTAAAACAATATATTGATATGAATACAAGGCTACGTCAAGAGGTAACGTCTGTTTTTGAACAAGACTTTTGCAAATTGATGAATAATAGTATATTTGGGAAACTTTAGAAAATACCGAAAAAAGGGTTAATGTGCGCTTAGTCAATCAATGGGCTGATAATGATAACAAAACAAAAAATAAAACTACAGCCAAGAGTTTGATTTCAAACCGCAACTTCCATAGTGCATCAGTTTTTACTGAAAATTTGGTTGCGTTCATTTCTCACTGTTCTGTTTAATAAACATGTAATGTAATCCGACCTGAGATACTTTGTACAGACTAACACAAACAGATGCGACACATAAAATATTTATATTCCAATATTTATGGCAATATAATGAAATTGTAATTAGTGTTTTTTAAATCACAGCTATTGTCTATCAGTGGCGTGGTGTTAATATAACCCGATTCCGACAGGCTTGTCTAGTTCTGAACGGTTGGGTACCATTTTGTATTGTTACTATGAAAAAAGCGTGTTAAAAAGTAGGCTAAAATATGCTCCGTGTTGCCTAGAGAGTTTTTGGAGATAATTATCAAATATATTAATGAAGCTTTTGATCAAAATTCTAACGCGTATCTAATATATGAATACATACTTGTTTTATGATATTATTTATACATTATATCTGATATTGTATTAAACAAGAAAACATATTTAAAATTAAAGAAATATCTCGGAGGTTACTCCAATATACTTTTAATAATATATAACTATGCAGTAACTACTCTGTTTTATATGTATTCTGTGTTGTACCATCATGTCTATTCTTTATCGACGAAACATTGTAAGTCGTTCCATTTCTGAGAAACAAAATGTTGGAAGTGCTATGTTAAGTATATACACTTACAGCGTTGTATGTTCGAGTCATGAAAGTATTATGTTTCTCAGCACGTGTTCAACTGTGCATTTTCTGTTACTTTTTGATTCGTATTATATTCCTGAAGGGTGAAGAGGATATAGCGTATTCAATTGTTAACGTTTCGCTTATGTTATTCATTTGGGTATATTAGCAAAAAGATATTTTTTGGTAGTAATTTTGATGTTTTATGAAAACAATATTTGGTGAGCAAAAAATCCATTTTGGGAAGCAAAAAGATATTCTGACTCAACATAAAATTATTCTGGTGTAATGTATATCGATTTTGGAATACAAAGTGATTAAATTTGGGGAGCACTATATAGAGGGAGTTTAATCTAAATGGAAGCAATTCATTTTATTTGGAACTTAGTTTTGGGGTTGTACAAAACCCTCCCTCACTATAAAAGATTTTTATTCTTTTTAAATTCATAATAATATGGTTTCTCTTTCTTTAATGGCCAAGGCGTGATCTTCTAGCGGTTAGGACCCTTATATACGTTAATGCATAGTAACTCTGATTCTTTAAGTTGACTAAGAGATAGCTTAAGTCCATTTATATATAATGGGTAAGGAGATAGGAAGATTAGGGATTTGTGAACTAAATAATTAGCCTGAGATGAATGTTAACTCTCCGTCCACTACCAACCAGTCGACTGTAACAAGTTATTAAATCCGCATTTATTCTACTACATAGACAGGGTCTTGAAACAGTTGAGTGGTTAATATTGGGAATAGATACACTTAGCTAGCTAGGTGTAGGGCATCTAAAAGTAGAGGAATAGGATTATAATGAAACAACTTATAGGTTAATAAAGTATATATATTGAATCTTCGTTTGATTGTAGTAAGATTTTATGCGTTTATTTTTGCCAGTCAGGCCTGAATTGTAATTTTAATTATTTTGTGCCAGAAGGGTTTTAATTAGATTATTTTATTTATCTTTACCAACGGTTCACTATAAGGCTTACTGTAAGGGAAGAACCGTCAAGAAACCCTCCAGCCTGCCTTAATACAAATTATATTTTTTTTTAACAATTAAGCAAATGAATTATTACGAATATGATTTGCCATAATAGGCTCTGCCTATTCCAACCAATTAGCTTAACTTATCTCCAACCATGAAATGCATTTCACGAAGAGTACAATAGTAACCTTTCAGTATATATTGTCTTCATGTAATTCTCATTAATATCATAAAAATACTTCATTATTTAAGAGACTCCATGTAGCAACAATAGGCTTTAAGTTAAGGTCCAATTGAAGTCCTGTGGTATATGCAAATGAGCCCCTAAAAACGAACCGCTTATACGGAACGTTTACTGTGTTAAAGCGCTCTTCACATATTATAGTCAAGGGAAGCGCCTTGGCCCATTTCCATCGACCATAGGTTTAACTTTCAAATGGATGTACAAGTAAAAGACATGGAGTCTCCAAAGAATTGTTTTTAATAGTTTTATTACACTGCAATTCCCTATGAACCTGCCAGACCCCGAGAGACTCCGTGCGGCAACAATAGGCTCTAGATAGTTAAGTTAAAGTCCAATAGAAAGTTCTGTGGTATATGCAAATGAGCCCCTAAAAACGAACCGCTTATACGGAACGTTTACTGTGTTAAAGCGCTCTTCACATGTTATAGTTAAGGGAAGCGCCTTGGCCCATTTGCATCGAACACAGTTTAAACTTCCATATGAATATTTAAATATAAAAAGCAAAGAGTCCCCAAAAGAGTTGATTTTAATAGTTTTATTTCACAACGAATTCCTATGATCCTGCCAGACCCCGAGACTCCACTAAGTCCATAAGACTGATTATATTTAGTTCAAAACCAGTTGAAGTGACCTGAAGTTAAATGTGATCAGAGGTTTGTGTTAACAGCGTTTTCGATGAAATAGGGTAGTTGTAAGTTGCGCTGCGGATTCTGACCACATTTAACATAAAATATGCCTTCCTTTGGTTATTTACGTATTTAACAGATAGCGTAGAGTCTCCCTAATGAATTGATTTTAATAGTATTTTGTTGCTGCAAATTCCCAAGATCCCGCCAGGTTCCACTAGTTTAATAATTAGCAGAAACTCCACATGGTCCATCTGACCTAAGATATTTAGCTCTAATCCAGTTGTAGATACTTGGAATTAAATGCATTCAGGGGTTGTGTTAATAGCGCCTTTGTCGAAGTAGTTGTGGGATTGCACTATGAAACCTGATTGCATTAATCCCGAGCTGAAATCTTTCTCTGGCTGTTTTAATATTAATAAAAAGCGTGGAGTTTCTGACTTGTCAGCAATCAAAAGTCTACTTAGTTAGCGCGCGTGGCTATTGGAGTGTCATTATTGCAGTAGTCCTACTGCTAAGGTCAGGTGAAAGTTGAATTCCAAATAATCAAAGTTATCCCTTGGGTAGGGTTGAAATAGTCCTAAAAGGTTACTTCGACCACTTTGGAAGAAAGTTATGTACATATCAAAATCCCAATATTCAAACTTGATGACATAAACATTAGTAGTCCACATTTAAACAATCCATGTACATAACTTTGCCCCGACATATAACTAAGTTAAAATACATAAACGACACATCAGTTGGTATTTCTTTAACTATGAAATGATCACATAAATCCCATACGCAACTCGGGAATGGACACACAGGAGAACAAGGCACGTTAGTAAAATATTAACCGAAATAAGCTCATGAGAGATATCAGTCTGTATCCAATTCCGTCCTCACAACTAAACATAGAAATTTCATCAATAAATTCAGAAACAAATATTATCAATTAGCAGTCTGGTTTAACTTAATCTTTGTGACGAACTCAGAATTAAACGCAGTCTGATATGAACACATAAAACAGAATGAACACTTATAAAAGGCACAACACAATACAAAAGAAATTAATGCATTAGTAAACAGTTCGCAAAGCACAACAAGGCAATAGGAATTTTAATCTCCCGGCTTCTAATTAATACGGAAACTATGTCCAAACTAAACATATTTCCTTTTGCAAGAAATATGTTTGTTTAACTACAAGGATTCTAAGTCCAGACTGGTAGACATCAACTGTGAGGTTTAGTCTTTCAGCCGACAGAGATAAGTTGCCTTCTTAAAAGAGGAGATGGGTCACCGTTTGGTTTAACATCTCTCCTTCTAAGTAAATACATAAAGTAAATTTAAGCTTTCGTTAACACCAGCAAGGATCAGGCTTAAATTTTAGAAGAGATAAGTAGAGAAGGTAAGAGAATAAGCTTTCGTTAACACCAGCAAGGATCAGGCTTATTCCCTTAGAAGAGAAAGGTAGAGTTTAGGCTTTCGTTAACACCAGCAAGGATCAGGCCTAAACTCTTAGAAGAGAAAAGTAGAGAAAGTAGGAGAATAAGCTTTCGTTAACACCAGCAAGGATCAGGCTTATTTCCTTAGAAGAGAAAGGTAGAGTTTAGGCTTTCGTTAACACCTGCAAGGATCAGGCCTAAACTCTTAGATGACTTACCCGGGGTTCCTGGAGGGGTCCTGTACTGTTCGCTGCTGAAGACTGAATGATCTCCCATCCCAATGTATGGCCTTTTATACCCGTTTCCTAACTTTTTAATAATTCCATTTACTTGGCTATTTTTCGATTTTCGCGGGAAATTGGTTCCACGTCATCATACAGTCACTAAGACAGTTTTAAAACCGCTGACTTAGCATTTTCCAATGTGATTGACTAGAACTATAAATTATAAAACTTATACCCATAAATAAAGCTTAAATCAGGGTATATTTTATGATTAATATTACATTATAATTCTAATCTTTAATATTTTCTATTGAAATAAAATGTTTGAGATACCTTTTATAACATCGACATTCTATATTCCATAGACTATTTTTGGTGTGCTAATCTCTGCTTTGCCTATGGTTATTGTTCAATGTTTTCCTTCAATATTTGCAGTCAATCCTCCATACTTTAAAAACATTTCTTATTCTCAGCAACCGCAATCATTCAATAAATACTAGCATTAATTGTACTCTCTATTAAAATTGTTTATCTAATTTAAATTTCACTTAATTCTGTCAGTACGACAATCATTATGCTCAATGTATTGCTAAAACCTGGCTACCCCAAATGATCCAAAAATTATAGAATATTAAAAAGATACGAATGTAAACAAAAGTAAAGAAATCTTGTTCATTATAGTATTCGTTGACCCCCCACCCGCGCCACCCCGCGCCCTTGTTCCCTCTTATGATGACATTGACAGACTGATTTGATGTGCACTCCTATTAACACGCGAGTGAGGTGCCTAATTAAAATGTGAATCCTGGAAACCTGTGCCGTGCCGTTATCCCGTGGGAATTCTCCTGGAGCTCATATCAGGTACGTGCACACAACGACGTGACATATATATAATATTATTTTGGAAATTGTTTATCCCTAAACCCCAACTTGAACATTTTTGGTAGCAGAGAGTGGTTAGATTCACTTCTTATAGTGCATAATAACGAATAAAAACCCCCCCATAGTGTAAATATCCCTTGTTTCTAAAATTTTGAGCGATTCGTAGATATTTACCTAAAGTTTTAACTAGTAAAATTGCATCAATTTCATCGAACACGCGGTCTCAACCGTTATCTCCCCTTCGCTGATTACCTATTTACCTGTGACTCGTTAACTTGAACCATTACTGTGTGCGGGAAACTGTGCCTTGTTTGCAACGACATAAGTTTGATCCTAACTCTAAGTGTTTAACTGCTGTGATCTTCGGTAAATGTAATTGTAACTTTGTCAATAATTGATCTTTTATAATAAGATTTTCCCTTTAGTTTAGTGTTAGCCGAATATTATTTGAATATTCGTTAGTAGGTGTTGGTTATTAGTAAAAGTAAAAGTATATAAGAAGTAAAATA
This sequence comes from Apotomis betuletana, assembly GCA_932273695.1. Lineage (NCBI taxonomy): Eukaryota > Metazoa > Arthropoda > Insecta > Lepidoptera > Tortricidae > Apotomis > Apotomis betuletana. Next base: position 10,603,804 of record OW026322.1, read on the forward strand.
GTAAATGTTAATTTTTCACATTATTGCGGACATAACCTTTTAATCGTAGTATTACCGTGGCGTTAATTTGTTTACCCTGTACAACCAATCTTTAAAATTGTTTAGCGAACCTTATCGATAAATTAAAGTAGGTACCATTAAAATTTTGGAAATTCGTCAATCTAAATTCCTTTTGCACGTTTGTTACCATATAAATATAAAATAAAAATGTCGTCACCATGACAACGTCGGAGGCACTGCGGTTGTTGACACCCCACCTTCCTATTCTGGAGCCCGACCTGTCGCACGCCCTATGCGCCCTATGCTTCTTCCTCTCCAGCGGCTCGTGCGGTTTCCTTTCTCGCACGGGCGGGGGTTTCACGCTGTTACACTGCGACTCGCGCTTCTCCCCGACCGTCTCCTCCAGCCTCACCACGCCTCCACCGTCTTCAACTCGGACATGGTATCGCCCCCCTAACCGTTCGCCTACTAGGTATCCTCACCTCCTCCCCATCGGAATGAACGCTCACCTACCCCTACCACTAGTAGAGATAGACGTGCAGCATCACCCTATCTCTCGCGGCCAGTGCCTTATAATTGTTCTCATCCTGAGAATCAGCAATAACTGGACTATCCCCTTGCGAAATTTGTTGTTTGTATTTTTGCGGCACCTGCGGGTTATTTCCTTGCGGAATTTGTTGGTTGTATCCTTGTGACGCCTGCGGGTTGTATCCTTCTCCTTGCGGAATTTGTTGGTTGTATTTTGCGGCACCTGCGGGTTGTTTCCTTGCGGCACCTGCGGGTTGTATCCTTATCCTTGCGGAATTTGTTGGTTGTATCCTTGTGGCGCCTGCGGGTTGTATCCTTATCCTTGCGGAATTTTAGTTTGTATCCTTGTGACGCCTGCGGGTTATATCCTTATCCTTGCAGAATTTGTTGGTTGTATTTTTGCGGCACCTGCGGGTTATTTCCTTGTTGTATTTTTGCGGCACCTGCGGGTTGTATCCTTGCGGAATTTGTTGTTTCCTTATTGTATTTTTGCGGCACCTGCGGGTTGTTTCCTTGTTGTATTTTTGCGGCACCTGCGGGTTGTATCCTTGCGGAATTTGTTGTTTCCTTGTTGTATTTTTGCGGCACCTGCGGGTTGTATCCTTGCGGAATTTGTTGTTTCTTTGTTGTATTTTTGCGGCACCTGCGGGTTGTATCCTTGCGGAATTTGTTGTTTCCTTGTTGTATTTTTGCGGCACCTGCGGGTTCTATCCTTGCGGAATTTATTGTTTTTTTTTGTGGTACCTGCGGGTTGTTTCCTTGCGGAATTTGTTGGTGACACACCACTCACCTACGAAGAGCTGACAACAGTGTTTACCAAAATTGAGGCGGTCCTTAATTCGCGTCTTTTGTGTCCCTTGTCGCCGGATCCTAACGACCTTGAAGTACTTACGTCCGGTCACTTTATCATAGGAGACCCTTTGACTGCGGTCCCCGAGTATCCTTTGCAGGAAGTTGAAACTGAGGCTCACACGTTTTCAATTAGTGCAGCAAATGTTACAACACTTTTGGTCACGGTGGTACACGGAGTACTTATCGACATTGCAAACAAGGCCCAAATGGGCATCCCATTCCTCGCAACCTCCCGAAGTAGGCGATCTAGTTCTTCTTAGAGAAGATAATGTTCCTCCCTTAGAATGGCGGCGCGGCCACATCGTGTCCGTACTTCCCGGGAATAACAGCGTCGTGCGTGTTGTACAAGTTAAGACCGCTACGGGTGTCCTAACTAGACCTACGAATAGGATAATTCGCCTCCCCTGTGATGACTGTTCAAATTAACTTATTTTCACTTGTTTATCGTAAACATAGTAATGTTTAGGGCGGGGGTATGTTCATTATAGTATTCGTTGACCCCCCACCCGCGCCACCCCGCGCCCTTGTTCCCTCTTATGATGACATTGACAGACTGATTTGATGTGCACTCCTATTAACACGCGAGTGAGGTGCCTAATTAAAATGTGAATCCTGGAAACCTGTGCCGTGCCGTTATCCCGTGGGAATTCTCCTGGAGCTCATATCAGGTACGTGCACACAACGACGTGACATATATATAATATTATTTTGGAAATTGTTTATCCCTAAACCCCAACTTGAACAAATCTCTTGTGTTATTTTTAATAGGATTTCAATATATCTAACCTTGTTTGGATAATTGCAAATAAAATATTTGCCCGGTAAGTAAATACTAAACCCTTTTCCTATGGCACAGCCTAAATATTTTTCGACAATCGTATTGCATAACCTAACAACAATAACATTGGTTATAATTCTTACTTCTCTGCTTTTACAAGTAATGATTAAATGCTATCTTGTTACGTATTTATATGATTCTGTGATACAATTAATGATGCCTTAACAGACAAGTTCTAATCCATACATTGTTCATATTTCAGTATTAAGCAATGAATGCGTATACAACATCTACATGAATACATTGGGCTGTCAACAAAGAAAATTCTCCAAGATCCATTCATAAGAATCACAATTCCTGCGCTGCCGGCCAATAAAGCCAAGAAAGCTTCCTATATAATGTGTGTTTAAATTTGGAAGAACCAAGAGTTGCAGTTAAATGAAAAATGAGATATTTATTATAAAACATAACCTTAATTTGATCAAGAAATGAATTTTTAACCATAAACTTTAGAGTTTAACACAAAATGGAGCCTTATCATAGGCATTGAAGATCCCAACAGGATTGTATGGAGATATTTTTATGAAGCAGCTTCAGGAGAGAATGTTGATGGTGTACTGGGTCTGGTACAGGGTATAAAAGCCATTTTGGTGAGCGTTTAAATTGTTCCCTATTTGAAACCTACAGTTTGAATTTTTCATTTATATATTTTCAAATTCAAATTCAATCGGTTTATTGCAAGAACATAGTAATAAATTAGGTGATACAGGTATGTACAGTGTTGCTTATGTTCTACCTTTTTTTGGATGATCGTCAATTATTGGTATTTTGTGTCTATATGCCTGTGGATAACGAAGAAAACCTGACGGAGTTCACAGACGTCCTCGCCGACATAAGTGCAATTATAGAGGAAAGAGAAACAGCTGCGGTATATATATTCGGCGATTTTAACGCGCATCCGGGGGCTAGATTTGGTGAAGAGCTCCAGTCATTTTGTGATGAACAGTTATGGTTTTGGAGTGACTATAGTATGCTTAATAAAGATCCGAATACTCATACGTTTTATAGTGAAGCTCATGCCACGGGGAGATGGCTGGACCATTGTGTCACCACCGCAGCAGCTCATAACACAATAACTAATATCAGCGTGATGTATGACGTCAGCTGGTCCGACCATTTCCCTTTGGTAGTTAACTGTAGCATTAACGGAGTAACTAGAACTAGTCAGTCTGTTCCTAATATTGTGCCAACGAATAACAGCAAAATTATATGGGGCAATAGAAACTTACATCAAATTAACAAGTACGGGGCATATTGTCAATCTAAATTATCCCAGCTTAACGATACTAGTCAATGCAAATGTAGCGATAAGTCAAATTGTGATACCAACTATATTTTAAAGCATATTAATAGTCTCTATGACAATATTGTAGATGTTTTGCAAAGTGGGGCGCAGCAAAGTGCGGTATTGGGTGCAGGTGCGACAAAGACAAGGAAACCAATTGTTGGATGGAACCACCACGTTAGGGGTAGCCATGAAGAAGCTAAGTTGGAGTTCCATAAATGGGTCTTAAGTGGAAGACCTAATAGTGGAACCTTATATGAATCGATGCGCGAGTCGAGAAAGCGATTTAAAAATAAACTGAAATGGTGTCAGAATAACCAAGAAATGATACGAATGAACATATTAGCCGTTCATAACAGTAAAAATAATTTTGGTAAGTTTTGGAAAGCCACGAAAAATATGCAGCATAGGTCGAAGCTCCCCTGTAGTGTTAATAATATACATAACACAAAAGACATAGCCAATCTATTCGCAAGCCACTTCAAGGTTACTCCTCAAGATGTGGAGGATGAGCTGGACTCTGAGCCGCAGACCGCACCGCAGTACACGAGCCGAATCTTAACCGCAGGTGATGTCGTAAAAGTAGTGAGGTCTATGAAGAGAGGCAAATCTGCAGGACACGATGGGCTCAGTGTCGAGCACATCGTCTACGCGAGCGACGAGATATATAGAGTACTAAGTATTCTATTCAACTTATGTATACAGCATAGTTGTCTACCTGCCGCTCTAATGAAAACGGTGGTGGTTCCTATACCCAAAAACCGAACGGGTGACCTGTCTAATTTAAATAATTATAGGCCAATATCCTTAGGTACGATCATAAGTAAAATCCTTGAAAGGCTTCTGCAACCTGAACTGATGCGAAACGTAGTGATAAGCGATGCGCAGTTTGGTTTCCGCCAAAGTGTGTCGACTGACTCCGCCATGTCTAAAAAACACAGTTAACTATTACCTTCAAAGGGAGACCTCAGTTTACGCCTGTTTTCTTGATTTAAGTCGCGCCTTTGATTTAGTCAACTACAAAGTGCTGTGGAATAAATTACTGAAGGCAGGTGTCCAACATAGTATGGTGGAGTTGCTCAGGTTTTGGTACGGTAACCAAACTAATAGTGTCAGATGGGGCGACTCGCAATCTAGTGAATATAGACTAGAGTGCGGAGTCCGCCAGGGAGGGCTGACCTCTCCGGACCTGTTCAATATCTATATCAATGACCTGATCGAGGAACTGAGGGGAACTCGTGTCGGCTGCCATATTGATGGCGTCTGTTATAATAATTTAAGTTATGCAGATGACATGGTTCTACTCAGTCCATCGGTCAGTGCCATGCGTGAGCTTTTAGCGGTATGTGAAAAGTTTGCCTTAAAAAATGGTATGAAGTACAATATCGCTAAAACAGAAATGCTCGTGGGTCATTCTACGAGTTCGTCCGGATTTGGTGTCAGAGTCTAAATGAAGAGTTTAAATAAACATATTTCACAGTTTATTATTTTATATAAATATCTTCACAATTTAAGCAAATGGAGTATGTTTTAGAATTCAGCTAAATCTAATAATTTATAAAATATAAAAAAAAAAACTCACGAAAATTTCATTTCCTTCTTATCTAAAATAGCGCACCGTAAGTTCATGAATTTGAAAAAAATATTATTTGCTAATTATCCTTTTATTTCTTAATTGGATGTTAGAAAACACATAATTAATGTTATATTTTTACATCGTAAGACTAGTTAAAATATTTTTTTTTTTAGAGAGAACGCAGTTTTGTCCTTTGTCAAATGAAATACTTCATTTCCTACCGCAAAATTTGAAACGCGTCGTAAGTCTGAACGCGCCTGTATTTACCTAAAACTATAATGCCCGCACGTTTTGCCCACCTCAATCTGCCGTAACGTCTCAGAGAGGAGGATCGCGCGCGAGTGATATAGAAAATATTGCGATTCTCTCCGCTGGATAAGCATTTTGTCACAAGTAAGTACTCATTATTATCCTGTTAGTAATATGATATCCTTTATTAGGCGTCATTTCTCTGGCAAGTTATTTATTGACATTTTGGTGGATGTTCACTCTTTTAGATTTATGTCCTTGAAGCACGTAAGAATGTGTAGTAATTTGGAATTAAATGGTAAAAATTCATTCCGCTCCAATGCATTTCCTTCCATTCCTTCCAATATTTTCGAGGAAGGAAATGAATCAATTTGGAAGGAAATGTTTTATTGCTTGGTGGTTAAGGTATATAATAATTATAATAGGTGATCGGGACGAATTCAAATAATTTTACCAACGTATGTCGGAGGTTATTATATTAGAAATAAAAAATGTTTCATGTTTTTTGTCAAATTGTCAAAAAAATGTTTTATAAGTACGGGATTTTTTGCATTTTTTGGTAGCAAATCTTAGTCCATTATATTTGCTTGCATTGTTACTTCTTGTATTTATATTTTGATTAATACTTTTGTCATATTATCATTTATCTTTTTTTTCCAACGTGTCTAAGTTTTTTTTTAGAGTGCAGATTAATTTTCTGATTGATAACTGTAATTTTGAGATCTAGCAGCAATTGCTACACCTAGCCTTGACTAGAAAGTGGCAACGTCATTAGTAAAAGCACTATACACTAAGTAATCTCGCACGATTATTTAATCATACATACATATTAAGAATTGTTATGAATATCTTGGAAACCAAGCCGAACCTAGCCAAGTTTATGCCACATTTAAATTTTATAATATCGTCAGGAATGGTACGTTAGTAAAATTATTTGGATTCCTCCCGCGCATCGTATATTACCAACGTTTACTCTAAAAGTTATTAATATTATATAGATTTAATCTTCCATTATTTGAACATTAATTCCATTAGTTGACACTCCATATTTCACATATATCGCTATGAACTTATAATGTGGTAATGGTAAATAATGTTATATTCACAAGCACAGAGATTTAGCTCACTGACACTGACTATTAAAAAAAATACACTTATTAATATAATAGACAAGTCTAATATGGCTTATTTGTATCTTGTAGGTAATGTGCTGAGAAATATGGCAAGGACAATGAAAAAATTAACCACAGAAGAAAAGTTGGCAAAGGACAGGGATCGAAAAAAGTTAAAATATGCTGAAATTAAGAGTACCTAATCCAGAACTTTATGCCATTTTTCAAGAAAAGGAAAAACAGCGATAAGTTTAAAAAAAGGAGAGAAAGAAGGTCGTCGGCATTCAAGAAATGAGTGATAGGGCAAAAAGGGAACAACGGCGCAGATGGAGATTTTCTTTTTTAACTTATCTGAAGAAAATAAAGGAAATAATAAACTACAACAAATTCTCATAGAGAACTCTCCGCCAGAGAGTGAGAATAAGGAAATCAGAAATCTTTTATTGCTTGATTGTGCGATACAAAGCAGTTGGAACAAAACAGTTGGAGAGTGTCACAATCTACCGTCTTACGGTATACAATATTTACATTATATATCTCTACAAGAACCTTGCGTTGGTCAAGATGATCCTTTGGCTGAACCACCAAACTCACCTGTGCCTATAGCTAATCCAGTGAATGAAAATAGCTCAAATAATGAGAATACTGACAGGGTGAATAAAACAATCAGGCGAATGAGATGCAATATGATAAAACATATTAAAGAAGACAAAATTCAAGAAGTAAGAAGAAAACTGTTGTTCAATGAAACAATTGCGAAGGGATTCTGTGAAAAATATACTAAAGCGGTAAAAAAAGATAAGAAAATCTGGTAGAAAACGTACTACCCAGGCAGGAAAAGTTTTTAAAATATCGTATCGTGTCGAAGCTTTGTTAATTGTTGCAACTCGATTAAGACTATTTCAGTTTTGAAGGTTTTATTTTGGTTAAACTTTATTATTGGGTAATTTTAAGTGTTTTTTTTCTATTCGAGCAAAGTCAAGAAACTTTATTTCATATCATTTTATGTTCCTAGTACCATTAAGTGAGATTATGAGACTGAGAACGATATTTAGGAATGTTGTTTATAGTAAAACAGTCGATTATTTTCATTATTTTTTTTATTATAATTAATAATATCGTTTTTTTTCGGAAGCCCTTATTCTTCCATCTATAACGTCTGGCATAGTTAATTATAAATAGTTAATAATGCATTAATTCATTTCCTTCCAGGCATAGTTCATTACCTTACCTTCGTTATTAATTTCCATCCACGCCTTCATTCCATTCCTCCCTTATTTTTCTTAAATAACAATAATACATACGTGCCTTTCAAAAAATAACATATAAAATATGTATACACACACACAATATGAAAATAAACATAATAGAACGTAAAAAAGAAAAAAAAACTCAAAATCGCCAAATCCGGACGAAAAAATAGAACGACCCTCGTATTTAGCTATTGTAAGGGTCCGGATAGGGTGCCACCGGTGTTTTTGAATGGCGAGTCAGTTCGGGTTGTAAAGCAATTCAAATACCTGGGCCATATTCTATGTGACGATATGCGAGATGACTTGCACATCGAGCGTGAACGAAGCTCTACGTGCTAGCATGTTGCTACGTACAGCGAGGGCGCTGTACGTAGCAACATGCTAGCACGTAGATTTGCAAAGTGCTCTGAGGATGTTAAGGTTGTTCTGTTTAGAGCGTACTGCCAAAGTTTTTACACCTGTCAACTATGGACTAAATATACACGAAAAACCTATAATATCCTCAGGGTACAGTATAACGATGCTTTACGTATTCTTTTAAAGCAACCCAGATGTTGTAGTGCCTCAGCAATGTTTGCGGAAGCCAGGGTACCTGACTTCTTTGCCATTATGAGGAGTAGGATAGTGTCGTTCTGGCAAAGAATTAAAGTTTCCAATAATGAGCGTCTTACTGCTGTTAATGGTAATATTTATAAAAATGTTATTTTCACGCACTGGTTGTCTGTTCATCGGCAGCCGAACCGCAAATAGTTTTTTACTTTTTATTTATACACTGTTTTAAATCCTAATTTACTAATTTCATTATAGCTTTTTATTGATTCAAATCTTTAAATTTTAATTTTTAATTTTGAATTTTAAATTTTGAATTTTAAATTTTAATTTTAATTTGATTGCATTAATGTGCACATCTTGAACTTTTTAAACTTGAACTTTGGATACGGAACCTTAAAAACGCAAACAAATATCTTCTTGTTTCAAATATCTTTTCTAAGTCACAAGGTTGACATTGCATTATCCTAACTCATTGGAATAACTTTGGCACTAAGGTCATAAGTCGAAAAATTAAATAAATTTGTTTGTATCGTTTTTGTTTCTTGTTTCCATTTGTCCCCGACAATGGCTTCAATTCAGTTAATTAATTCAGTAACAATGTATATTTTATATGAATATAATATCAACATAATAGTAGTTATGTGACTGTACATAATAGAGGGTATTAAACACGTGTGGGTTTATGAAACGAGCCGAAGGCGAGTTTCATAATATTATCACACGAGTGTTTTAATGCCCAATTATGTACAGTTACATACACTACTTTATCTACCCACATATCATAAGCCTCCATGCTGCATTCAGGAGCCGCACATTATGACCACCATAAAAATAGACTGCCTGTTAGAACAAATTTCATATATCATGTCAGATATCAGAAGGCGTCGCCGAAATATCTATATCATCTTGATCGCTCATTTTATGATTTAAATTCAACAAATCAAACAAATTTATGCAACAAAACAAATTTTAACCGGTAATGGCGGCAATGAAGTTTTCTGGCAGCTGTCATAGTTTTTTTTTATTCAGAGACAAACTGGAGTCGGCCCCAACTATCATATCGTTCGATATCTTACTTACGTGCGACATTTTTTAAATTTGATCGCAAATTGACAATTAATTTCGTACTAAACGACTGATATTAGAATAGAGGTCAAATCAAATTTCTTTGTTTTTCAGAGAATTTGAATGAATAATATCATCGAAATCGATGTTATTATTTAGCAATAATAACATTTCTACGGATAAGAAATTTGTTTTAACAAATAGTCTATTTTTATGGTGGTCATAATGTGCGGTTCTTGAACGCATCATGGAGGGTTTATGATATCTGGATAGATACAAATTATAATAAATCAAATAAAGCCTGACCAGAAATATGTGAGGATGCGCCATATGCGGAATTTCTCTGGAACTAATTTCTTACACTGGCAATGATTTTATGATGGTTTGTCAACAATGTCAATGTCATTCGTGGTGTTTTCTTTAAAAGACAAATATTTAAAATTATCCAAAGAAAATGCCGAATACCATCCACAGTCGTGAACGTAAGATTATAAATAAAATGTACACGTGTTTACTACACGAAAAACAGTCAGGAAAAGAGTGCATTTCATTAAATTATATTACGAGGTTATCATAGTGGAACTGACAGGTATTTAAACTAATGTCATTATAGTGGGTTGCGATTGGTTGCAAAATTGTTGCCACATAAATCTTATAAATAGCGCCCTCTTGACAATCCTCATATATTTCTGGTCAGGCTTTACAACACTTAACATTAAAATAAATTTAATATTAAACTCTATACCTACGGTTAAATACATGTCAGTCTCATTATTTAAATAATCGTGATACTACCGATACAGTAATAATATTAAATATTCAACTAGCGACCCGCCCCGTCTTCGCCCGGGTGCAATGCTGATGATAACTTATGCGTGTATTCTACAATTCGTTGCAAAGTTTTAAAAATGTAAGCATACATAGGAACATACAGACAGCCGGAAGCCACTTTATTTTATACTATGTAGTGATTAATTATTACGAACATTAATGAAGACACAGAATAATACCACTTTTCCAACAAAAAATCTTTGAGTCTTACATTGAAAATTCGACATTTATTGCTTTCGGGGTCATGTTTACAAGATAAGCTCTCAAGTGGAATCGGATATTTTTAAAAATGACTACTATTTTAGTAGGTATTGCAGTGAATTTAATTGATAAAAAAATAAATAAATGAGAAAAACAACACATTCACTGACACACGTATAATTTATTGTTTAATGGTACAAAATTACGAATTTGTGGATAATTTACACTGGAGATCACTTCAGCACACGTTTAACACCGAAATCAAAACACACAGATATTAATGGGTTAAATTAACAAATAATCTTAAATTTAATACTTTTAGGTTTTTCTAGGGGTTGAATCAAAATGATTAAGTTTCTCGCGACAAATTTAAGAAGAATTATACTGCACTTTGACGATAACCAGTCAAAATTCTCTCACGTGAAAGGATTTTGGCTGGGCTGAGAATTTTGACTGGGCTGGCGATTAAAAACGGTTGCATGAATTGTTGAAAGGCTGGTGAAGAGTGAGGAATGGCTGATGGATGTTATGATTATGGTCGAAAAATGCAGTAAAAGAAAATATGTGCCCGACGAACGAGGCTTTCGGAATTTAGAGGAATGCTACGAACAAAAAAGCTTTGTCCGCATTAAAATCAAATAAGCATTAAGATCACAACTCGTTACAGTTAATCAAAAAAACTAACAAATAAATATCAAATAATTTTGAATTGGTTTTGACCGAATATTACACTAAAATTAAATTATCCTAAATGCACCGAACCGCTCGAAGATGTGCGCGCACCAGTCGCGCCGCGCGCGTCGATGACACCAACCTTCTGTAAGCCCTCAAGGGCAGGACTCGTACATTGGACGGCAGGTTAAATAAACAAACCCGTTCAGGTCTGACGGGCACTGGATGGAGGACTGTGGCTCCCAGTCGCAATCAGATCGTGCTAGACGCACACACAGGATCACACGCCGGCCGGCAAGAGAACCAAGCACTCGGCGCACCGCTTGCAGCCGTTACTTGAACTGCACCGCACAGACCCTCAGAAAAATAAGGGGAGGGCTCCTTATGGGATCACAAAACGTAGACACAAACTGTAGTACTCGGATCGCAAAACGTGGACAAAAACTGTAGTACTCCGGTCAAAATATTTGAAAACTCAAGCAATTATCTTAGTAAGATGCCTCTTGACTCAAACTCAAAATCTCAATGACAATCCTTCAAGCAATTTTTTCCTTGACAGAAACCCCAAAGAACGAATGAAATCTAATTTTTGAAATTCAAATAAAAAAATATAAATACTAAAATGACAGTTTGCCAGACCTAAATCTATAAGAAAATAAGGCTACGGACTAACGAACGAAACTCGTACAATTGAGAATAGCGACACCTAACGGGAACGGAGCGAACAATTTCCGAAAGCATGCAATCTACCAAGTGAAACCAAAATTCATGCAAGCTAAGACATTAGAAAAAAAGTACAACTCGTCTGTATCAGATGGCGCTGTGCCGTGATGAATTTAAATAAACATCGGATTAGTAAAAAAAGACAATTAATCCGTAGCGTAATGCTACAGCATCTCCCTACCAAATGAAGAAAACGCCGAAACAACAAGATTACCAAAACAGTCTAAACAGACCCAACTACCACATTCCAAATTAAATTCGACAAACATCTGTGAATTCACACAAATAAAAAAAAATGACTGACTAAAACAAACAGACATAACGCATGGAGTCAAGATAATCAGCTTAAGGCAAACATCCTGTAACAGTAGTCATACTACCAAAAGAAAAAAAAGTGGAATTAATTGAAATCGATTGAACTAAATGGTCCCAGGCATAAATGCTGATACCAAATCAGACAGGTATCCTAAATTAAAAACTAAGCTAAACTACGTCTCAAATAAACACGAATACCAGTCGATGGGACCCGGCCGGACTCCCAACCGGTACACGAGCTATAAGACCTAAACCTAAAGATTAAATAACCCTAACCTAACACTAACCTAACTTACGCAAAACAGCCTCGCATGAGCGAGAGAAAAAGATAGCACGGTGCCAACCGACTAATCGCGTGGCCCACACGCAACTATCGGAATAGGACTCAGCCTGCGCCTGGCTACCGACCGTTATCCCTAACACCGTGCCTTCAAGATATAACATCCGAGAGTAAACTTGCAACGCGATACCAACCAAATCCCCACGCCTTGAAAACGGAAGAGATGGGATGAGGTCCGATTCGCGTCAAGCGCCGAAACGAAACCTCTCATACACACGTTCAAGCACGTCCATGATGAGATAACCCCATCATCGGAAGTCAATAATAACGCCCCAAAAGGCCAAAAGTCACGTCCGGAAAACAATTGGTGGGCCTAGCCCCCAAGAAAGCTACGACTAAAACTCTAACCTAATTCGTAAACTAGACTACTAATCCTAAGAAAATTAGACTGGTATATGCCTGGGCATCTAGAACAAACGAACCGAAAGGCGAGGAAAAAGAAACCACCCACAACAGGGAGGACAATTGAATACCCTTACAAGCCATACAAACAGCAAATAACATCCGATGGAAATTCGGACGCCGAAACAGAGTAAAAGGACAAAGATCTCCACCAAAAAAAGGTGAGATCAAAAACGTCTCATGACAAACATCATGACATCATTAAGAAAGTCGTCTAAGAAAAGGTTCCCTGCCAAAAGAATCATCAAAAAGGAGTAGGCGGACAAACGCGCTTCTTGAATTTAGAGAATACATGCAAAAAAAAAAAAATCCTGGCCTAAAGAATCATCAAAAAGGAGTAGGCGGACAAACGCGCTTCTTGAATTTAGAGAAAAAATGCAAAAAAAAAAATTACATTGAAATTACTTGAGAATATCTTTCACATGATAGGTACCAATATGATCGGTATCAGTATCGCCCAAAACGTAAACCTGAGGGGATATACGCCTAACTACGCGACACTGGACAAAACGTGGTGCAAACTTCCCGCCTCTAAACGCATCAGCTGTGCCACGCTGAAAATTTCTCCGCCAGACGACCTGACCGTCGACGAACCTGATCGACCTACGGTTTTCATTAAATTTCCGAGCATTACGAAAAAATGCCATAGCTAACGAATCCGAAACTCTATCATACACCTCGCGGAGCGTTTCTAGATTCGAAGCACGCTGCACCCGGCTGAGTCCCACCTCTTGGTCCACAACCTGGCCTTCAACGCGCTGCCGAATCATTGGCAATTCACGACCGTACATCAAGAAATTCGGGGTATAACACGTAGCCAAATTTATACATGAATTTAAATAAAGAGCCACCCGACGTAAATGGTCGGACCAACTACGCTGATCGTTCTCGGCTAGAATACTCAGGGTGGTAACTACGACCTGGTTGTACCTTTCCACGACGTTCGCTTGTGGCGAGTAGTATGGTGTATAGCATGGACCGGGAATGTCATAACTCGCAAGGAAATTTAGGAATTGACGACTATGAAAAACCGTTGCATTATCACACAGTATGTTAACCGGTACACCATAACGCAAGATAACTTCCGACTCAATAGCTGACGAAACCGACGTAGCGTTAACCCTCTTGAGTGGAGATAACCACACGAATTTGGTAAAGACATCAACCATCGTAAGAATATACCGAAACCCACCGCGGCTATCAGGCAATGGTCCAATTAAATCAATCGAGAGAAGATCCAACGGAGCCGAAACAGGGCGTGGAAACAATCTTTGACCGCGAGGTTGCGAATTGGCGATTTTGTAAGCCTTGCAAACCTGACACTCAGAAAGAAACCTAGTAACGTCTCGATACATATTCGGCCAATAGTATAAATCCCGAGCTTTCAAGTACGTTTTCATAACCCCAGGGTGTACATTAGGAAACCCATTGTGAATTTCAGCGATAGCCTCTCTGGTCCTCGAAGCAGGAAGAACAATACGCCAAGGATTAGGCACCAACGGGTTTTCAACTGCCATCTCGCGCATCAACACACCATCACGAAGAGCAAACGCCGTAAACATTTGCGGGTTAGCTACAACTCCCTGATAAATACGTTCGTACCAAGGATCTCCAGATGGATCGATTCCACGCGCATATGAGACTAGACCCACTTGAGCGCGAGATAAGGCGTCGGGAACGACATTCAAAACGCCTTTCTTATGTTCAACTTCAAAGTTATATTGGGAAATCAAAGTTGCCCAACGAGCCAAACGACCAGTAGGATTATCGAGAGTGACTAACCATTTAAGCGCCATATGATCTGTCACAATCTTAAATTTCATCCCATCGAGGTAACCGCGGAAATGCTTAATGGAATCGACAACAGCAAGAAGTTCGTGTTCAGTTGTCCCATAATTGCGTTCGGCCTTGTTAAATAAACGGGAATAATATGCGATTGGATGTTCAACACCGTCAAATTCTTGGGCCAAAACTGACCCTAAGCCAACCTGACTAGCATCACACTGTAGGATGAACGGCTTCTCAAAATCGGGACAAGCCATTAAGGGAGAGTTAATCAAGACATCCTTCAATTTTGAGAAGGCTGCACCAGCACTGTCATTCCAATCGATTGGATCGCGCCCTTTCTTCTTTCCGATGAGCGCCGTAAGGGGAGCAATAATAGAAGAGAAACCATCTACGAATCGACGATAGTAGGAGCACACGCCGATGAAAGCTCGCAGGGACTTGGCAGTTGAAGGGGTAGGATAATCTTTAATTGCCTCGAGTTTTTTTGGATCGGTTTGAAGACCTTGCTCATTGACAACATTGTCAATTGGGTACATACCCAAGATATTTCAATTCGGATTTACAGAACTCGCACTTCTTCAAATTGACGGTAAGACCTGCTTCCTTCAACCTATCACGAACCTTACGAATAAGTCGCAGATGACTATGAAAATCACGGGAAACTAGAATTAGATCGTCAACGTAACCGAAAATAAAGTCATCGGAATCAGGAGTATATTCGAAATTGACTATCATGTCAGTGAGCCTCTGCATTTCGGACGCCGCGTTTGTCAATCCAAATGGAAGACGCACAAATTCGAACAACCCTCTTTGCGGCACGATAAAAGCCGTCTTCTCACAACTAGCCTTGTCCGCCAACGGAATCTGCCAAAAGGCACTCCTAAAATCAAGCGAGGTCAAAAATTTAGCACCGCGTAGGTTATCAAGAATATCCTGAACCCGTGGCAGAGGATAGGAATCGCGTATGGTGACGCTGTTTAATTGCCTACTGTCAACACAAAACCTGACACTACCATCCTTTTTGGTAACCATCACAATAGGGGAGGCCCAGGGTGACCGCGATGGACGAATAACCCCCAACTCCAACATTTTATCGATCTCTTCATTGAGGACCTTAAGCTTGACAGGAGACAAAGGATAATAACGCTGACGGATTGGAGAACCGACAGTCTCGATTTTGTGAGAAAGCCACGAAGTACACCCTAAACCCGCCTTATCTGAGGATATTTCCTCGAACTCATTTATAACTGACTGAAGCTTAGTTTCCTGATCAACCGTGAGGATCGTGCGTGGATGAACATAACGAACCTCGCCTATAACAGGAGGGTTAAGACTTGGAATATGAGGTGGCGGGACAAAAAGCTTCCCAGACAAACCATCCGCGAACGCCTTTTTTAGAATGTCAGTAAGACCGCAAGAATTCCAAAATTCGATTCCCAAAATAAAAGCTGTCGGGAGATCACGGCTTACGAGACAGGGATGCAAAACACGGATACCGCTAAAATAAATTGGGATATCCAAACTGCCCAAAATGTTGATAGGAGAGTTGTCAGCGGAAACGACATGAGGACGAACGTCTTTACAAAAAGCTAAACCGAGTCCTGATAGAAGAGTAACATCCACTAGGGAAGTCTGCGCGCCACTGTCTAAAAGCGCTAATACCGGAGAATCCGTAACACTAACTTCAATAAAGAGTCTATTATCCGGGATTTTATTAATAACAACGGGTGCCACTGTTGGGCCTCTCAGCACACCCTTTACTAGTTTTTTGACGGAGCAGAATTGCAATGAGGACATTCGCGTGTAATTACACCGACGCGCTTGCACTTGAAGCATACTGCTCCAGTAATGTTAGGACAGCTACGGTAGTTGTGCCCTGTCGCATCACACTTCATGCAGACCACAGGCCCGGGGATGTCAGTACTAACCGCGTTGATGGGTGCTATTGAAAAACGAGAGGGACGCGAAGTTTGGAAAGCTTCGAAATTTCTCGCGACCTCTAACAGTCCATCGATATCCCTGACTACGTTGGTCGCAAGACAAGGGTGATATTTAGGATTCATGCCATATTTAACAATATTAAACAGACTATCTTCGGATACCGGAATGCGGAGTTTAGCGTTGAGATCGCGTGCTTGAATAACGAAATCGACTACGGATTGATTCGCCGTCTGTGACAAAGCGCGGAGCTGACTCTCGACCTTGAAATCGTAATCGGCTATATCGAAAGTTTTAAAATAAGCAGACTTGAGCTCTGTGTATGAAAGTCCTGGATACCTAATAGCCCTAAAATATTTCAAGGCACTGCCCGACAACAACTCATGAAAACGCCTAACCACATAAGATGGACCAACACAACGCGCAATTCCTTCTTCCTCTACACGAGAAAAAAATTCGCGAACACAAGTTTCACCGGAAAAATTCAAATTCCACTTGGTAAGAGATTCGCCTTTAATAAGGGATGGCGGAGTATATCCGGATGTGCGCAGGTCCTGGAAACGAGGTTCCGTGTCAAAAAACTGCTCCTCACCACTAGCCATCGGGTCTAAGACTCGTGGTTGGTAGGGATTCTGCATTGGGGTAGCACGGGGCGTATCACCGATAGACTCTTCCATACTTAGATGCGACATAAAAAAAAAATAGGGAAAAGAGAGGAAAAAAAATTAGGGGAAAAAAAAAATTAGGGGAAAAAAAAAAATAGGGAAAAAAAAATTAGGAGAAAAAAAAAAGATTAGGGGAAAAAAAAAAATTAGGGAAAAAAAAAATTAGGAGAAAAAAAAAGATTAGGGGAAAAAAAAAATTAGGGGGAAAAAAAAATTTAGGGGAAAAAAAATTAGGGGAAAAAAAAATTAGGAGAAAAAAAAATTAGGGGAAAAAAAATTAGGGGAAAAAAAATTAGGGAAAAAAAAAATTAGGGGAAAAAAAAATTAGGGGAAAAAAAATTAAGGTAAGTCCTGATCAAGTCCTGGTCAAGTCCTGGTCAAGTCCTGGTCAAGTCCTGGTCAAGTCCTGGTCAAGTCCTGGTCAAGTCCTGGTCAAGTCCTGGTCAAGTCCTGGTCAAGTACTAGTCAAGTCCTAGTCAAGTCCTGATCAAGTCCTAGTCAAGTCCTAGTCAAGGGATTCATGGACAGCGACTACAACCAAGATTACACCTCTCACCCGTTGAGAAAAGACGAAGAAAATTAAAAATGCACCAAAGTAAGGAAGCCTGGGACCAAAAGAATACTTAGCCAGCGGCTAAGTAAGCGAACAAAATAACAAGATAAAACTATGTCTGACTTACCGTAAATTCCCTAACGGTTACGGGTTCAAACTACGGGAACTAAGACAACTAGAAAAAAACTCGGGAAATGTCTCTGGGATTGACAAATAAAAAAAAAAAAAAAATGTTTAAACAACAATTTTATTATATATGTTTCACAAAGTAAAACACAAATCGTATATTTCGTAACAATTATCAATATTATTATATATCAGTTGCAGTGTTGCGAAAACGTGCAGTTTCTTCGAACACCGACGCAGATGACAGGTTAAGTCGCCAGACTAAAACTGCAGTTGAGTAAAATAGCATAAAGCGCTTGAATAAATTTACGTAAAGCGCTTCGTAGTGGTAGGCTGAAACAAAGACGATAGGTTATTAATCCGCGACCGGGTATCGGTCACCGTCCTTCCAACACAAGAAAAAAAATTATTTTAACAACAAATTTAAATAAAAATTTCCAGGATTACTTACCATGAGTTCGGGCGCCATTTGCAGTGAATTTAATTGATAATAAAATAAATAAATGAGAAAAACAACACATTCACTGACACACGTATAATTTATTGTTTAATGGTACAAAATTACGAATTTGTGGATAATTTACACTGGAGATCACTTCAGCACACGTTTAACACCGAAATCAAAACACACAGATATTAATGGGTTAAATTAACAAATAATCTTAAATTTAATACTTTTAGGTTTTTCTAGGGGTTGAATCAAAATGATTAAGTTTCTCGCGACAAATTTAAGAAGAATTATACTGCACTTTGACGATAACCAGTCAAAATTCTCTCACGTGAAAGGATTTTGGCTGGGCTGAGAATTTTGACTGGGCTGGCGATTAAAAACGGTTGCATGAATTGTTGAAAGGCTGGTGAAGAGTGAGGAATGGCTGATGGATGTTATGATTATGGTCGAAAAATGCAGTAAAAGAAAATATGTGCCCGACGAACGAGGCTTTCGGAATTTAGAGGAATGCTACGAACAAAAAAGCTTTGTCCGCATTAAAATCAAATAAGCATTAAGATCACAACTCGTTACAGTTAATCAAAAAAACTAACAAATAAATATCTGTCGGAGACGGTCATGAGTATGGACGCTCAACGAGACCAGCGCGCCGTTGGAAGGCGACAGTAGCGCCCCCTTGAACCTGTTTTGGCGCGCTAGACAGAGTCTTGGCGGTTCACTCAGCGAACGCCCACCGACACTTCACTCTGGGTCGACGCCGAGTGCACTACTGCCTTGGAACTGTCCCGTTTCGTTGTGCTATACCAAGTTAGAATCAGTGAAACGTTATAACTCAACAATACAGTGTTAATTTAATAAAGACTATTGTGAGACTTTGATAACCTAGCTTACAGACTTCTGTGCCAGGAACTGTTATTTTGTGCTTCATTGTATAAGGAATAAATCAAGTTAATTGCATCCGTAGTGTTTCATCTTGCTCACAACTACCTCCTCGTCCACAACTATGTCGAATAGCTCATCTAATGTGCCACACCACACCGGCCATTCCGACCCCGTCCCCGACATATCAAATAATTTTGAATTGGTTTTGACCGAATATTACACTAAAATTAAATTATCCTAAATGCACCGAACCGCTCGAAGATGTGCGCGCACCAGTCGCGCCGCGCGCGTCGATGACACCAACCTTCTGTAAGCCCTCAAGGGCAGGACTCGTACATTGGACGGCAGGTTAAATAAACAAACCCGTTCAGGTCTGACGGGCACTGGATGGAGGACTGTGGCTCCCAGTCGCAATCAGATCGTGCTAGACGCACACACAGGATCACACGCCGGCCGGCAAGAGAACCAAGCACTCGGCGCACCGCTTGCAGCCGTTACTTGAACTGCACCGCACAGACCCTCAGAAAAATAAGGGGAGGGCTCCTTATGGGATCACAAAACGTAGACACAAACTGTAGTACTCGGATCGCAAAACGTGGACAAAAACTGTAGTACTCCGGTCAAAATATTTGAAAACTCAAGCAATTATCTTAGTAAGATGCCTCTTGACTCAAACTCAAAATCTCAATGACAATCCTTCAAGCAATTTTTTCCTTGACAGAAACCCCAAAGAACGAATGAAATCTAATTTTTGAAATTCAAATAAAAAAATATAAATACTAAAATGACAGTTTGCCAGACCTAAATCTATAAGAAAATAAGGCTACGGACTAACGAACGAAACTCGTACAATTGAGAATAGCGACACCTAACGGGAACGGAGCGAACAATTTCCGAAAGCATGCAATCTACCAAGTGAAACCAAAATTCATGCAAGCTAAGACATTAGAAAAAAAGTACAACTCGTCTGTATCAGATGGCGCTGTGCCGTGATGAATTTAAATAAACATCGGATTAGTAAAAAAAGACAATTAATCCGTAGCGTAATGCTACAGTATGTAATTCGACATTATGACAGTTGTAATATTGTCGGCTACGTTTGATGCTGACTGTACTTGGAAGTGCGATT
The DNA here is from genome assembly GCA_932273695.1 of Apotomis betuletana. Taxonomy (NCBI): domain Eukaryota; kingdom Metazoa; phylum Arthropoda; class Insecta; order Lepidoptera; family Tortricidae; genus Apotomis; species Apotomis betuletana. The sequence goes on from OW026322.1 coordinate 10,624,130, forward strand.
GGCCATCAAATCACAGCACGAGCGCATTTTATTTTGATATTTTTAATCCTACCGTTTTTTCTTTTCGATATAAAGATACAGTAAAGGAAACTGAAACGCGTGGTACGCGTACCGTCATTGTGACAAGAACGAACACGGTATGGTAAACCCAATATGGTACCTACCTCTACCCCGTACGCCTACCCCAGGATGATGGATTACCGATAGCAATTCGTAGCTTCATCTCATAGACCAAGGCGAGGCCCCCACCCTAAAAATATTCTTAGATACGCTGAGATAGATGTCTCCAGGTGACCCAGTGACCTCTAGCACAACTGTGACTCTTTCTCGATATATTACCTATCTCTTTCTTCGCAATGCTGTGAGAGAGTGACAATGCTATGTCGCGCGACAAGAGTCGCGAAGCCTAGTTGTGCTAGATCACGGAGTATATGGAGATGGCATTCAGCGCAGTTTGTTCTAGCACCGCTGTAGCCGACTTTTACACGCACACAATTATATTCGTATAAAAATAAGGTTTTACAACAAACAGAAGTGAGTTGACATTGGCTGAGCTAATGTGTGCGATTTTCGTGGTCATACACTACTACGATCAAAGTATCGAGAATTTTAGCCCTTATGTGCATATCAGACAATGAATTTATTTTTATTGTAACTTAAATAGAAAAAAAATAAAAGGTAAATGTAACTTTATGTTTCAGTACGACAAAGTCTCGAATTGACAAGAAATTGATTTCTACTTCCGTCAATTCAGTAGTGTCACTTTTGATATTAACGCTGGCAAAATATCACAAGGTTTTATGTTACAATTTTAAAACATTTAATATTGAACCTTATCCTTGTAACACGGGGTTTGATTTTAACGACCCAGAAAATGTCATGTAAGCTCAGCCAGCGGTATGCATCTACTGATTCCAAAGGTTAAGGGCGTGATCAAATCAAAATAGTCGATATCGATAAAATAATAATATGTATAGGTTTATAATATAATGCATGTTGAAAATATTTATTTTGTATGGTCGTAAATTTAATTATCAGACCTTTTAATGTCGACGAAATCAAATGGAAGCGTCATCTCAATCTTTCTATCGTTCAAAATGTTTACATATAGTGATATACCTATGAATAATAAAAACATCACCTTACAACATTTGGGACAGGTAGTAGGTAAATTATAAACGGAGTAGATTTATTTATTTTATCATATAAAATGTAAACAAAATAATTAAGGGACAATCGTACACAACTCGCCCTGACCTTATACTAAGCAATGCTTTTAATATCGGTACTTACTAGACGATGATATAAACAATATAATTATATAAATACATACATAAAATTAACATCTATAACCCAGGAACAAAATATTCGAGTTCATCACAGAAATATTTGCCCTTGCCGAGATTCGAACGAAGGGCCGCCGGCTCAGTAGGCAGGTGCATAAAAACTGCGCCAAGTCAGTTGACGACGAACTGACTAGCACATTATTATATTGTGGATTAGCAAAACAATAATACTGTTTTAATCTAATGATTTTGTCACCCACTGCTACTAATTTCGCTGTAGGTAATAAAATTACTTGTCTGAATTAAAAAAAACCGGCCAGGTGCGATTCTGACTCGCGCACCATGGGTTCCGTACAAACTTTCACTTATCCCATCTTAATTGGCCTGGTTGGGTTAAGTTTGCATCTGAAATGTATGGCGCCGCATACAAACGAGGTGCAAATACTTATAAAAATAATGTAATTTAATCTGCAAATTGACATAAGTAACAAATTGAAATATGTAACAATCAAGTATTTGAATATTGTTTTATTTTGTTTGCATGCCTTTTTGGTCTAACTCTAACATAAGCAACACTGTATATACCTGTATCACCTAATTTATTACTATGTTCTTGCAATAAACGAATTTGAATTTGAATTTGAATCAAACTTAACGCAACCAAGTTCTTCAAATATGATTTACCTATTTATTTATTTAATTAATCTTTATTGCACAAAAGAAAACGTATCGTACAAAAGGTGCACTTGATGTTTGAAAAGGACTATATTTTTAAGATTTTATTAGTATTTGTAGTAAGTATGTGGCGATTTCAGATTTTTATAAGTATCTGTAGTACTTGCTAAAGTTCATAGTTCTAGGTCATCGGGAAGTACCCTATCACTTTGATTCCCTTGCGAGTGTCGAAATGTACGTTTTTGGCGACATAAACGGCCGTATCTTTTTTTCACGTTAACGTAGAAGCTTGATTTTTTTTCACAGCTTTAAGAGACCCTAGACCTGAGTATATATACATATACAGTTAATTTCAACTCGATACCTCCACGCGTTCTCGAGATAAAGGGTTTTGACAGACAAACAGACAGACGGAGGGACGGACAACAAAGTGATCCTATAAGATTTTCGTTTTTACCGATTGAGGTATGGAACCCTAAAAAACAAGGTGATAAAGTGTAAATTATATTATTAAAATGGACAAGTTAGTATGAAATACGAGCGGCTCTCATTAAAACCTCCATACAGAATATCGACAATTTATGGTTTAGGCTTGTTCCCCCGCACTAAATTGTCAGACGGACGTATACATTGCGTGCTCCTAAAGATGTTGCGTGAATAGTTGCCATGTCAAGCTAGTAATGTATAATTGTCATAATACACTGCGATATTTTACGAAATATTACAAAATACCGAATTTTATTACTTCCCAGTGAAATTAAACTGTATCAGGTATATTTTTGAGTATGCAGATCTCGCCTGTGACGATTATAATGGCACAATTCGGCATATTTCTAATTTTTTGGCACATAATTACTCAAGCACGTTCGTACGGTAACTAACTGACTGTTGACATCATGTTGACATTTCTCTGGGATTTGGGCTAAAGCTCGGTTACGCGTGCCCCGCCCAATACCCAGTCTATAGTATTCTTATGGTCTGTGTGCTAGATGCACAACTGTCAATTGTCATTCTCATCTCTTATTGGTTCCAAAATCTTTCACCAGATTTACCTTTTCACCACTAAAAGCTTACTTTCTTCCATTTGAGTCAGTGCCCAAGTTCAAGCAAGCGAAATAGGTAACTAACTAACTAACTAACTATTTTGGCTCAGTGACCCAAACAGGAGCTTAGCCTCCGAAACGAGAGTACGCCACTTGTCCCGATCCTGCGCAGTTTCTTGCCAGTTTTCGGCTTGAAACTTACGCAGATCCATCTCCACCACGTCTCCCCAGCGGTACCTGGGACGACCATCCGGTCGTCGACCGGTTGGTTGCCCCAAGTATGCTCTTTTTGCCGCGCGATCCTCTTCCATTCTTAAGTGACCGAGCCGAAATAGGTACGTGTTTCAAATTCCTTGACTGTACATACTGTTTTTATTTTGGTTAAATGTTAGTTAAGTTTGGAGGTTTTGAGGACAAATGTACGATTTATTTGCTAGGGGTAGCAATTTGCTCAAAGCGAAATTACGATTTCTGGTACTGACATGTCCGCAACGTCGAGGTAAACTGATATGTATATTATATACCAATTCTTAAGTTCGCTTTTGTTGTAAAACATAAAAGGTGGTACTCTATGTTGAAGTCAAACTATTTTAAGTAATAGTTCTGAATTCACTTTTTTTAAAACCTTAAACCTTAAAAGTGATAACTTAAATTTTCTTTGTTTTAGTTTTTTTTTTCTTAAGGAGGTTCCTAGTTTGTATAATGTCAATGAAGTTTTGATTTTGTATTAAATATAGTTTCTTGGATACAATATATTGTTTTATTTGCTTCTTACTACTCTATCACTGAGTATAAAAACGCACGTGGCGGTTTACTACTCTGTTCGAAATTTGAACTTCTTACTTAGTTGGCGGAAGTATTGGTTTCCGCAGCGAAGTGTCCACACTATCATATTCGCCTAACTCCGCGAGTAGTGTGAGCTGCAATTATCGTGCCGTCCCGTCAAATAGATATTGTTTGACAGAAGATGGAGAGGGATGGCAATGGCTCGGTGTGAAATTAAACTTTTGAGCTTCGGAGTAGCCCTTCTGTGTCAACACTTCATAGTTGATTATTTTTATCAATGTCATAGTGGTTTTTCTAGTACTTTTAAACGTTTTTTTATTTTCTATTTGATACAATTGAGTTCATGTTATATTTTTTCGTATCACTGTGTTGAAATTGGCGTATTTAGGGGGGGTGGCCGGGTGGGCCGTGCTCACCCCAATATGGTCTAGTGCCCACCCCAGAAATTTGAGTTACCCATAGAAATTCATGACTTCAACTCATAGGGTGCTCATAGGCCATGGCCAGGCCCCACCTGAATAATAATCTTAGATACGTCAAAGCAGACTTCTACAACTGAACAACAAAGCCGCCGCCAAAGTTTAGGTATAAAAGCATCGGATTATCCGATGCCTATTTATTACAAACAATGGAGAAAACTATCTAGTGTTAGCATGAATCATTCTCCGTCATCACGAAATCGCACCGACCGGCGGCGTCTTTACAAAGCCTATACTGATAGGGTTCAGATGCGAACTGAACCAGATTAGCTTTTGTTTGGACAAAACTTAACAAAACCCTAATCTGGTATAGTACAGAAATTTACTGAAATCGTATAGACTTTATTAACTAAATTCATACCGATATTGCTGGTACAAATGCTAGTCTGTTGCAGTCTATAACTTGAATAATACTTTAGTAACGACTCCGATTGTATTTAATAAATTATCGTTCATGCCAATGCAATGGCTCAGCATTTTTTTTACGTTTAGAATTATTTCAGTTGATAGGTACTCTTATTAGGCCATATTATTTAGTGTGAAATCGTGATAAAATAGTTGAATCTATATCAGGAGGCGTGCTGTTGTGGTCGCAGTTCTAACCTAACCTACTTTACTGGTAGCAAATCGTTTCTGGCGCTTCGCTGACCGCTGCCGCGGTACACTCGCTTCGCTCGCTCGGCTCGCGCGCTGTTGTGGTCGGAGTTCTAACCTAACCCATTAATCTAGTTTACTGGTAGCAGTTTGGTTCATGCGCTTCCTCGTCCACTACCATGGCACGCTTGCTCCATATAGACGTTACCAAACTCGACTAGGTTTTTGTCGTGAATAATACTTGAAAATATGTACCTAAGCAAAAAGCTAATACATTTGAGTGACTACTTTTTACCGTAACGGTATAGATATTGTTAACTAATATGCACAAACAAAAGCTCCCCGATTTGAATCTGAATCGTGACTAAAATAGTATAGGTTTTGTAAATTCGCCGACCGGCGTGGCGCGCGAATCGGCGCGGGCGGCGGGAAGAACAACTCCCTTCATCGGACATTGATGGCGCCACAAGTAGGCAGGCCCTTGTAGGGTTCCGCGTATCAAGATATTAAACCCGTTCCGGACCTTCCGATCCGATCCGATTTATCGAAACTCGAAAGCAATCGGATAAGTAATGTGTAGTGCAATTGTCCGATTTATCGGAAGCATGGACCTAGTAAATACTATAGTATACCTGGTCTGCTCATTGCTTCGTTCGAACGATCCAAGTAAGAAAGCCGCCAAGGGGGCAGTTTGTCCCACTCTGCTGGGGTAACCAAATATTTAGCAATAAAGAGGGACTCATCCTTACTCCATTTTATTACAAGTTTGGCTCGGTTTGTAGACACCTGCCTACTGAGCCGGCGGTCCCGGGTTCGAATCCCGGCCGGGGCAAATATTTGTATGATGAACTCGAATATTTGTGCTTGGGTCATGGTTGTTCTATGTATATAAGTATATATTTATCTATATAAGTACGTATATCGTCGTCTAGTATAAGGGACTAGATTGATTTGTGTGAGGTTGTCCGATATTTATAAAAAAACAAGAAAAAAAAAGTCTAAAAATGAATATTGGCTGGCATTGTAGCTAGAATTTATTTTATATACTTACCTATGGAAACTCATAAATAAAAATAGTGAATGTTAGCTACTATGCCAGCAATAACACACTTTTGGCTCCTGTTATTTTAACAGAACGCAGCAATCCCGTAACTGTTAATTTGATTTGATAAATGACAAACTTCGTTAAGTCATACTTAAAAACAAAACAAACAAAAAACATATTCTGATGTACGTGGACATGAACACATTTATGAGGATATAAAAAAGTGGTTATTTGTAGGGTACCATAAATTAATTAGGGAGGTAAAACTGTAAGTATACCGTTATTTTATAAACTACCTGTATAACTCTGTTTTACCAATGCAAGACTACGCAATACTTGTTATCACTGTACTAACGGTTACTAAGTATATGGCGAAATAAAAAGCAAAAAAAAACCGACTTCAAAAAAAAACTAAAAAGCTAAAAATAAGCCATTTTAGTACAGATTACGTTTGAATCACGTTTTGAAGACGATGCCAAACCCCTCATTTATTATATTTTTTTATTATATAAGTATATTTTTTTTGTTTTTAGTGATTCATATAAAACACTTATGGCGGGGTGATCTGGGAGGTCTTAAAGGCATACATCTCGTTTGAGTTATCTCCTAACTTCGGTTCTACGATTGCTACTACTACTACGATTACTTAGGCGGGTAGCAATGTTCTAGGTGGGCTCGCCCTGCGGGCCCTTGGGCTCGCGCGCTACGCCGTCTCTGGGACGCTCCGCACCTTTGGTGCTACACGGAGCTCGGCATGCAGCCTCGTGGGGGGACGTTCGCCCTTAAGCCTGCAGCCCTCGGTCGAACTAAAATATTAGTTTGTTGTCCGATATTTTCTGAATTTGACTGATTTTTTTAAATTCGATTTCAGATTCCGACTCGGGGGCCCCAAAAACCGCCTGATACCGAATTTCATCCCCCTCGGACCAATTTGAAATTTTCTCCATACAAATCTTGTATTTCCGATATTTTCCGAATTTGACCGAATTTTCGGACACCGATTCCAGATTCATATTTTTGAGCCCCAAATGCCCCCCGATACCGAGTTTCAGCCCCCTAGCACCAACTTGAAATTTAGAAAAAAAGTCGCCATTTCGATTTTTTTTTCACGACTGTACTCGGGTGGAGGCCCCTTATGACATTTGGTCGAGCACCTCCCACCTGAGCCAACCGTTTACGAGATACGGGCCTCTTAAAAAAATCCCCATACATTTTTTTTATGCTAGAAAAAAAAGTTTTTTCGAATCAGGGGGCCCAAAGCCTCCTACATACCAAATTTCAGCTCGCTACGACCATTTTGAAATTTTGACGCCTATTAACCACCCATAGATAGCGAAGGATTATCGTAGTATATTAAAAACGACATTACTGCAATAATGCAATGCTCAGATTGTTTTTAGTACGAATAATATTTCTCGAAGTAAACATAGATCGGAATTATCCGGTAATTTTGTGAATTCATTGTCACTACTAGTACTTTATCAAAGTTTGACATGATTTCATATTATTATACGATACCATATATTACCTGAAAAAATATACTACAGCCACCAAAAGATTTCCTTTTGCAACCTTTAATTCCAGTTACCATGATGCAATTATAAGTTTGTTATTTTTTAAATAATCAGAAAAGATACCATTAAGCACTGTCAAAAATGCTGACAGTTTTCAATTATATTAATAAGATTTCAAATTTAAAGGTTTTATCCTGCCCTAACATAAAATTATTTTTATATACTAACGGATTGTATAACGTTCATAATTTTTTCCGTTAGTTTCTTTGGTGACGCGTAAGAGAGTTTAGCGAATAAAATATATAATTATTTGAAGTGAATAGTGTTAATTTAAAGAAAAATTTAAACTACTAATAACTACCATTTTATTTGAAAACTACTAATTATTACTATTTTTTGTGACTGGCAATATTAGAAAGGGACACACTACCTATCTGCGAGCTGTCTCTGTCTGACTGTGACCCCTTCACCTGTAAAATATACTTTATGTATTTACACTAAGATTTAATTTTGTGTGAACACTTATTCTGAGTTCGCACTCCTACTAATTCTAATTTTAAAATATGGCTTCCATCATAGTTAATGATGATTTCGCCAATTTCAAGTTTGCTGGTATAGCATGCCGTTGTTCGGTGAGGTTTTGCTTTTTGTAAAGTGATAGCGATTTACAAAAAACCACGCGGACTATCGGGCCTTGACTCAGGAAGGGCTATGAACGCTTCAAGTTGAATTCTTCATTAGCTATTCACTCCTACGTTAGATCACTGCACAATACGCTATCAATACTACACATTGAACAACGAAAATGAATAAATAATGAACAATGAAACCTAAACGCATGCGGCCATCTTAAGTCACGAACCGGAAGCGTTCGCACTCCTATTGTCTTACTTATAAGCTCCTTGGTGTCAGATCTGTGAGTTGTCAAAGTCAGATTGACAATCGCAATTCGCATGGTGTTTTGGATTTTCTACGCCCAAGATGGTTAAATTTGGATCAAATTTGCTATAAAAGTACAAAAATATTACTTAAAATCACACCACATTTTAGTATGCGTTACATTAAATAAATCCATACGTGTAAAATCAGAACATAGTGCATTTGTGCAGTAGTGTAGAGATCAATAGACAGTTTATCAACACATATCGGGAGTCCCCGACGACGGCCCTTGTGACCCGGGCGCCCGTATCATTCATACGGTGGCACTACTACGTCACGCGTGACGCGTGCCGCCGGTCCAGCCGCCGAGGATGTCGCTCGACATGGAGGCAGCGTCTGTGAAGCTAGAACCGGAGTGTGACAGTGACGGCGACGAGGAATGTGAGGCCGCGCTGGCGGCGCTCTACGAGGACCATGTGGTGAAGGAGGAGCTGGTGCTGGGCCCCGAGCGTCTGCAGCCGCGTGACGTGGTCTACACGTTGCGAGGTTGGTTGTTCAGCAACTTAGTGTTGTCAATGGCACCTGTACCTATAGCAAGTTGTTACTTATTTTCTGCTGGAAATAGATGGTTCTCAAATATGCAATGAAATGTCGCATAACATGCGTTATAATGGGCTTCGAATAACGTTACGGGCTTAAGAACTCGAGAGAACTGTAAAGGAATTTCATACAAAATTGAAGGCCTAGGAATGGAAGTATTTTTGTCTGTGTTCATTAACAGGCTAAACAGCTGAATGATGTAGTTTTTTGAGTGCTTTATTTTTTATACATCAAATACAAAATACAAAAAATACAAAATTATTTATTGTTTGAATGTGAGTGGTTATAAATGGTGGTAGGGTTAGTGTTTGGTACATCACAATCAGCCAGAATTTGGTGCACAATATTTTGTCTTTAAATATGCATGTCACTAAAACCTATGAAGAGTATGTATTTAATAATGTCAGATTAAAAATAAGCTATAAGGAGAATAAAAGTATTTAGATAATAAATTAAGGTCATGCATATAGAAAAGTGGTAAACAGCAAATTACAATACTTAATAAAATCATCTTTGAATGTCAATGTAAAAAAAAACTCATAATAATAAAATAAAACAAATATTGATTAGGTATTGGTGGTCATAAAATGTTCATTATCAGAGTAGTACATTCTTTGTAGGCACCACTTAAACAATTTGGGTTTGAAACCTTGGCAATCCAAGGATTTCAAGTCATTTGGCAAACTATTAAAGATTTTGACAGACATGAAAAGAATACTTTTTTCAAAATGAGCAGAGCTATGACATGGATAACAGATATTAAGCCCATGGTGCTTAGAAGTTGACCTATCATTAGATTTCATTATATTGTACTGACTAATACGAGCCTTCACAAAGAGACACATTTCATTAATGTACAGTGTGGGTAACAGAAGAATTTTCAATTTTTGGAACAACGGTCTACATGAATCCGTCGTTTTGGCAGCACAGATCGCTCTCACGCATTTTTTTTGAAGTAGAAACGCTTGTTGGGCCTGTGAGGAATTTCGAAGGTTAGACATAATGTGGCCGTGAAAGGCTAAAAGAGCGGATTCTTGGGACACCACCTGTGATATCCTGCGCAAAGCAAACACAAATCTGTTCAGCTTGCCGACCAGGTACTCAATATGCGCTCGCCAGTTACCATGGCAATCCAGCATCACTCCAAGAAATTTTATGGTTTGAACGCTTTCAATGGCTTGTTGATTATGTTCAATTACCAGATTTTTGGCGTTATTACGGCGTTTAATATGCAATGAAATGTCGTCATACCGGTCGTTTTAACAGGCTTTGAACGGATCAACTCGAGAGAACTGTAAATAATTTTCATACAAACTTGTAGGCCTAGGCGAGAAACTATTTTTTTTTAAACATGGTGTCTGTAATCATTAATGGTGTATTTTTTTTTCAAATAAATAATTATAAGCCTCCCTATCAAAACCGCAAATATTGGCAAAAGATGGAGGAGGCTTTTACCCAATAGGGGCCATAATATCTTAAATCACAATATACTAAATAAAACTGTAATCTTTCTTATGGAAAATAAAGCTATAATAATAATAATAATAATAAGCCTCCCTATGTCATTCTTTTCTACATTGTATTGCAGCATTACTGAAAACAGAAGATGAAGGCACTCACGCGCAGTTACTGAACGGGACCTGCTCCGTCGTCCTGGAGCGCCTGATGCTGGACCTGAAGTCACGGACATACACAGTCGGCCTGCAAACATACAGGTTTCGATGGAGCGACCGGCACCAGGGCATTCAGCTAACAGAAATAAAATCAAGGAAAAAGAAAATTAGTAAGTGCCATTTAATTTTATTCTTACCATAAATTTTTGTTGTTCTTCCTTGTCTTGTTAAAGTGAATTAGGTAATTTAGCTAAAGTTTCAATGTTTTCATAGTTAAGGTATTAGGTATAAGTAATAAAACTCTATATTTTAAAATGTGAAGTTTGAACGAAATATTGATATTACTGTTAAAGGGTGAATCAACTTTTTTATGTTGTTTACTCTGTCCCCGTTGTCCAAGTGACATCTTCATACTGTATCATAGAAAAATGCTTAGGTTGTCCGAGGGATAAATTTTGCGTAACACGGTGCACTTAAAAGTTTATTCACCCTAAAAATTATTGTAGAATTATTTGAGCCTTTCTGATGTTTCAGTAACTGTTACAGTTACCATTGTCAAATATTGATTGTGAAAAACACAAATTTTATCAGCAGTTACATTTGTGCATAATGGGTAGCCATTTTTATAAATGTAAGTAAAAAATAAAGGTTCATACATGCCAGATGGGCCTAATGTGTAAAGACGCAGCAGAGGATTAATTATTTTTAATTTACCAGCTGTTCACTGCTGGGGAGAAAGAACCACGGAAAGAAAACTCCCCGTCTGCCTTATTTTATTATTACTAAGTTATACTTTTAAATATAAAGACTACGAGTACGTAAACTATTTTTTACAATACTTGTTTTCAAAGTCAAATGAAATTTAACTTTGCCAGTGAAAAAAATTGTTTTTCGCAGTTAACCTGTGACAGCGGTTATTGTAAAATTTCTAAAACGGCAGGAAGGTTCAAAAAAAGAATATACGCGACATAATCCGTTTAAATTGTTTTAGTTCAATTGCAGTATTGCTGCTTTGATACATCCAGTATACAAACATAAAATATATGTGACTTTTTCAACCAAAAGGATCCCGCTTGTTGCTTGTTAATTGAGTCAGTTTTTTTGCATTATTATACCAGTAATATAGGCATGGTGAAGGAGGTAAGTATAGAGCAAGCGGATAATGGAAAATAATGAAATAATGGAAATAATGAAAAAGCAGTTGGGCCAGTTGGTATACCAGCGGAAGTATGGAAGTTTTTGAGAGCGGATGGATGTAAATGGCTGACTTTGTTCTTTAATAAGTTATTGCAATAAGAGGTCATCCTTGAGGAATGGTGCAACAGTTCACTAGTGCCCATCATCAAGAATAAAGGTGACGTACAGGATTGCAACAACTATCGGGGAATAAAGCTCATGTCACATAATATGAAGATATGGGAGAAAGTGATAGCGAAACGAATAAGAGAAGAAAGTGAGGTAACACAGAACCAATTTGGGTTTATGCCGGGCGGGAACTATGGACACCATATTTGCACACCACTAACTTTGCGAAAAATACCGACTTGCACAAAAGGACTTGCATATGGTGTTCATAGATCTGGAAAAAGCATACGATAGGGTCCCCCGTAAGGTTCTGTGCTGGGCTATGAAAGGGAAAGGTGTGCTAGAGAAGTATGTTCGACTTATTTGTATAGAATCTTTTTATCGATTCAAATTTTTTATGTGGTAATACCACATTTTTATTTTTATAAATAATGACACAAAGGTAAATTAAGAAAGAAAAATTGAATGCGATCTACTACAAGTTAAGCGGGATTTGAACCCGTGATCTCTGCGTTTCCGGCGCATTGCTCTTCCAACTGAGTTATTAGATCGCTGCGTCAATCAATCACACCAAATCTTTCATCCCTTAATTCTTTACGCTACTGGAGCGCCCTCTGCGTCATATATGTTTTTGAAATGCTTATGCGCATTAGCCATACCCTAGGATGTGTGCTTTACACGCACGATCCCCAATCCCCATTGCTTTACAGCAAGTGTGAAGACTGCGAGAGAGATCGCGCTGTTCTAAATATTTGTATAGAATCTTTTTATCGATTCATATTTTGTATGTGGTAATACCACATTTTTATTTTTATAAATAATGACACAAAGGTAAATTAAGAAAGAAAAATTGAATGCGATCTACTACAATGTAAGCGGGATTTGAACCCGCGACCTCTGCGTTTCCGGCGCATTGCTCTTCGAACTGAGCTATTAGATCACTACGTTAATCACTACGTCAAATCTTTTATCCCTTAATTCTTTACGCTACTGGAGCGCCCTCTGCGTCATATATGTTTTTGAAATGCTTATGCGCATTAGCCATACCCTAGGATGTGCGCTTTACACGCACGATGTTCGACTTGTTCAGGCGATGTATGATAGAGCTAGTACTCACGTCCGGTCCGAAGCTGGAGTAACTGGCGATTTCAACGTGGCTGTAGGTTTGCACCAGGGGTGAGCTTTAAGCCCGTATTAGAATAACAGCGTTGCAGTTTGCTTTGTTTGCGAATTGCAGCACCATGCTGAGTCAAAGCCTTTTTCTTTAACGCACACATTGCTGGACTTATTGTAAACATCTCTAATCCGCATACGATAATTAATAGAACACTGTTATGTCAATAATGTCCTGCCTGTGTGTGCTTTTATTGGAATAAACATTTTTCTTTCTTTCTTTCTTTCTATTTGTTCCTCCTAGTTATGGATGCTCTAACATCAGACATACAGGAGGAACCACCCTGGTGTATGCTGTTTGCCGACAACGTTGTTCTTGTCGGGGATAATGCTCTTGAGGTCCAGAGCAGACTGGAGAACGTAGGCTTAAAAATAAGTAGAACCAAAACTGAGCACTTGTTCTGCGATTTCAGCGGCTTATCCAGTTTTTCCCATATTGCCTTGGATGGTGTATCCCTACCAGTCTTCTCCGACTTCCGGTACCTCGGGTCATTATTTTGAAAACTTACGATAGTTTACGAATAGTGGATCTGATCTTAACATTACCGATCATTGTGAGATCCATAAGAGTACTACATACAGATTGGACACGCCCCTGCACCAAATTGAGCTACTACGCCCGCAGGCCTCAGGTCCTGGGTTAGAATACCTTCCAGGGCAAATATTTGGGTATCAAACATTATGTATTACACAAATACACAGGCCACTCAGGCGACTTCGAGAACATCTCCAACGCGGCAGCTGCCTACCTGAAACGGCCAAAATTCTATGGTTTTCTCTCTTCCTAAATAATTTGATTGTTTTTTACTGATCCAGTGTTTTGTAATACCATACGATAAATAAATAATTTTATATGATGTATATCGTCTTCTAGTACAAGCTTTGCTTAGTTTAAGACTAGGTCGATTTGTGTAAGATTGACCCTTAATATTTATTTATGCTAAGATCATTTTGAAATCTTACCACGGACACATCATACCTAGATTGCAAATTGATGTACCATAGTTTACCGGGCGGACGAAGCGTCTGTTTCGTCTCAATTTCTTTCGTATGTCCAGATATCGGATTTCCTGCTGTTCTCACCTACAGGCCACATTTCTCACCCGATTTTCGTGAAATTTTGTGAGTAGATTCGATAAGTAGAAATACAGTATTTTTGTCCATGCAGTTTTTAAAATTTCAATATTCAGGGAATTAAAAAATTACAAATCTGAGCTGTAACGAAAGCTCACAGGCACTAGTTTCAACATCTTGTTTTCTAATTCCTATTAAAGTATATCACATAATGGTAATTTTCTTAAAGATAAATAACTAGAAACTAATACAGGATAAGCCAATTTTCTTTTAATTAAGGCCTTATGTACAATAACAGTAACGTTGAATCTAAAGTTGGTCTTTTATAAAAAAAAGTCAATTAAAATGTTTCTTTTTTTTTTCAGGTCAATCTCGCCTACTCGCAGCGAAGAACACTGAATCAGCAAAAACAAATAAGCGTAAAGCTCCAGTTGAAGAGAAGAATGAAAAACCGAGCGAAAAAATTGCAAAGCATAGTTCTACTGAAAAGATTCAAGAGCTTTCTGCAGCCACACAAGATTTCCCTTCAAGTGCTGATATACAAAAGAAAGAAAACCCGAGCAAAAATGTTAAAAATACTTCTTTCAAAAAGATTCAAGAGTCTTCTGCAGCTTCACAAGATTTGCCTTCAAGTGCGGATATACAAAAGAAAGAAAACACGAGCAAAAATGCGAAAAATACTTCTTTCAAAGAGATTCAAGAGTCTTCTGCAGCCCCACAAAATTTGCCTTCAACCACTGATCTACAAGAAGTATCTCCTGAGAAGTCTGCTGTCAGCAACTCGAATATTAAAATAAATATTTCGAATGAACAAACTAACTTAAAATGCGACCAGTGCGGAAATGGCTTCAATATTAAATCTGATTTAGAGAAACACATTAACACTCACATGCTGATGACCGCTAGTACGAGTCACAGAACCCACAAGGTCTTCACGTGTACAACCTGTCATTGTATATTTGATACGAAGTTGCTTCTACTGGAGCATGAAAAGAGCCGACATGGCGGTAAATACTTTGCTTGCGACGCATGTGAGTATGCAACGAATTATGCTCAAAATCTACAGCATCATATAAAGACTCACACTGGCGAGAAGCCTTTCAAATGTAGTCAGTGTAGTTCTGCATTTATCCAAAGCAGTGATTTACAACGTCACCTTAGAACACACACTGGCGAGAAGCGTTTCAAATGTAGTCAGTGTAGTTCTGCATTTAAAGTAAGCAGTCATTTACGAGATCACCTTAGAACACACACTGGCGAGAAGCCTTTCAAATGTACTCAGTGTAGTTCTGCATTTAGCCAAAGCAGTGATTTACAACGTCACCTTAGAACACACACTGGCGAGAAGCCTTTCAAATGTACTCAGTGCAGTTCTGCATTTAGCCAAAGCATTAGTTTACGAAGTCACCTTAGGACACACACTGGCGAGAAGCCTTTCAAATGTAGTCAGTGTAGTTCTGCATTTAACACAAGCAGTTATTTACAAACTCACCTTAGAACACACACAGGTGAGAAGCCTTTCAAATGTAGTCAGTGTACTTCCGCATTTACTACAAGCAGTCATTTACAAACTCACCTTAGAACACACACTGGCGAGAAGCCTTTCAAATGTAGTCAGTGTAGTTCCGCGTTTAGCAGAAGCAGTAATTTACAACGTCACCTTAGAACACACACTGGCGAGAAGCCTTTCAAATGTGGTCAGTGTAGTTCTGCATTTAGCCAAAGCATTAATTTACAAAGACACCTTAGAACACACACTGGCGAGAAGCCTTTCGAGTGCAACATCTGTGACTACAAGACTACTGAGTCAGGTACTCTGAAGCGTCACCTAATGTCCCGGCACTCCGGCCAAAAGCCATTCGGTTGCGACGCTTGCAGTTACAGGGGCGCTACTAGAGACTATTTAAGACAACATATGAAACATAACCACAAGTTGAATTAGTATTTTAGTATTTTTAATGTTATAATTTTGTAATACTTCAAGTAACGCGAGTTGTGTGTAGGGAATGCAAACCGGTAAATTTGTGTAGCAAATATGCTGGTTTGCAATCTCTAGTTGTATGCAGTAACCCAACCCTAGTATAGTTATTTTTTTATGTCTTGAGAGCTTATCTTGTAAACATGACCACACAAAGTGATTGATTTACAACTGTGTAGAAGATCACTTTAGGGCAGACCGGCCTGCCAAGTGCGAGTCGGACTCGCGCACCGAGGATTCCGTAACACATAACCTATTTTTTTACTTTTTTTTTGTTTTCTGTATTTGTTGCTAAAGCGGCAATTTCTACTGTAACAGGCTGTATATCATGAACAGTGATAGTTAGTCACTGTTCATGAGATACAGCCTGTTGACAGTTTCGAGCAAAAAACGTCATATTATTAAACACGTTTGCCGTGGGGTCCCACTTAAATATTTATATTGTTCTGTTTTTAGTATTAGTTGTTACAGCGGCAACAGAAACACATCATCTGTGAATATTTCAACTACTGTCACGGTTCTTGAGATACATCCTGGTGACAGACAGACGGACAGCGTACGCTTAGTAAATAGGGACCCGATACCCTTGGGATACGGAACCTTAAAAACGCAAACAAATATCTTCTTGTTTCAAATATCTTTTCTAAGTGAAGGTTGAAATTGCAATATGCTAACTCATTGGAATACGATACTTTGGCATATGGCCATAAAATTTTGATAAAGGGTCGATAAATTAAATAAATTTGTTTGTGTTGTTTTTGTTACTAATTTCCATTTGGGCTTCAGTTCAGTTCATTTATTCAGTCACATTTCACATTTTATATGAATATAATATCAACATAAAAATAATAATAAAATAAAATACTTAACATTAAAATACTGCACAATTGGTTTATAGATCATCATCATTATCAGCCAAATGACGTCCACTGCTGGACATAGGCCTCCCCCAGAGAACGCCACCATGACCGGTCCTGCGGTTTATAGATAAATAAATTAAAAAAATTAAATACTAAACTCTATATCTACCGTTAAATACATTGTTAGTCTCATAATTTAAATAATCATAATATTTTATATTCAACTAGCGACCCGCCCTATCTTCGCACGGGTGCAATGCTATCAGTATTGCACCCGTGCGAAGATGAGGCGGCCATTATGCGTGTATTAACTGTGTATTATACATATAAACCTTCCTCTTGAATCACTCTATCTATTAAAAAAAGCGCATCAAAATTCGTTGCGAGAGTTTTAAAGATGTAAGCATACATAGGAATAGACAGACAGGCAGCCGGAAGCCACTTATACTATTTTACTTACACTATTATATTACTTATTTTATACTAGATATGTAGTGATTAATTATTATGAACATTAATGAAGTCCAAGAGTAACACTTTTCCAACAAATCTTTGAGTCTGAGTCTTACATAGAAAATACTACTGTTAATTTTTGCTTTCTCGGTCATGTTTACAAGATAAACTCACAAGTGGATTTCGGATATTTTAAAAAAGTACAACTATTTTAGTATGTAATTTGATATATGGCAGTTGTAATATTGACAGATGATATACGTTTGATGCTGACTGTACTTGGAAGTGTGATTGCCAGTGATTTTTCTAGCATTTTTGGTCGACAAGCGACCTAGGGTTGTCGACGTGTATATGATTGACGTTTAAAATAATGTAATATTATGATGTCGTTGAACATGAAACACTTTTTAGGGTTCCGTAGTCAACTAGCAACCCTTATAGTTTCGCCATGTCCGTCTGTCCGTCTGTCCGTCCGTCCGTCCGTCCGTCCGCGGCTTAGCTCCGTGATCATTAGTACTAGGTAAAATAAAATTAAAAAAAAAAAATTTTTTTTCGGCTACCTCTCGAACACCTAAAGTGGGGGTGATTTTTTTTTCTTTTCAACACTGGTGTGTTTCGTTGAATAGGTCTTGTAAAAATAATAGGGGTCTTTTAACATTGTTTTTTGATGAAGTCAGCAGTTTTGTAAATAATCGCTCCAAAAACAAAAAAATATAGTGTCCCCCCCCTCTAACTTTTCAACCACGGGTCAAAAAATTTTGGAATAATTCATGTTAATGAAGCCTTATAAGTACTTTCAATGAAAACTATATTGAACAAAATCGGTCGAGCCGTTTTTGAGTTATCGCCAAATTTCATATTTTTTCTTTAAACGGTCGTAAGTTGACTTCCAGAAGGTAATAAGTGATTACAGTTTCTAGGGCGTTTACGACCTAATTTTTCAGAGGGTATGTTGACGATTAATTTGCGATTATTTGTATTTTCGACTGCGTTAGATATTTTCTCATACAGTAAATTCTTCATTTCAATTTTCATTATGCATATCGGCTTGGGCTTTACATGTAAAGCAAATCGGAAATACAGAAACATATTTGCAGAACATGTTCTGCAAATATGTTTCTGTATTTCCGATTTGTTTAACACGCTATTTTATTTAAATTTTTGATTTTATTTGATTCTTGGTTCAAACAATTTAATATTGAACACTACTGACAACCACCAGAAATGCTAGAAAATGTACGATCACTGAAATTGGCCATTACATCACAGTATGAGCGCATTTTTAAGTTCATATTTTATTTTGATATTTTTATTCCTTTGGACTCGTATGGAGCCCTTCATCAGGGACGGCTGAAGGGCTCCATACGAGTTCGAAACATGTCGGGCCGTTCCTGACAATTTCACGTGAGTGTAAACCGCTTAATACAATAATTAAATATGTCTCACGAAAGTTTTAATAAAATTATTTTTATTCCTACTGATTTTTCTTTTCGATATAGATATACAGTAAAGGAAACTGAAACGCTTACCTTTTTGACCTTCACTATTCTGGCTCTGCGACCTAAAGAGGGTCTTGGCCTCTGACACAAAAGCCAGTTAAGGGTATTTACGGCGCACAGATCCTTCTGCCCTTCGTTTTTCCAGCGGTATCTAGGGGGCTGATTGGACGTTTTCCACTTGGTCGCCCCGATCGATTGTCTTCCATACTGTCCAGGCATAGGCGTATTTAGCTCAGCCCCTAAATGGCACGCACTATACCACACATCAAGGCACTATACTACACACTACCCATGATGAAGCCAAAAATTTCTATCGGTAAACCATAGTTAGTTGCGCTGGGCATTTTCCGCAAGACGACATCCAACGTGCCTATTTTGCGTGAAAAGGGGGTAGCGCTACTCCAACCACCCCAACTCCACGAACCTAAGCAAAGCCTTGATGTTGCTTATGGCTTCGTGTACGGTACTTGGAGATCCTAGGTATTTCATCCTGTATCCTTCTACCTGTTTGCAATCTAGTAGAATATGTTTGGTGGTTTCTTCTGCCTCCATGCATGCTCTGCATACTGGGCTGTCTGTTATACCTAAATTTCGGTAAACCATTGTCTATACTATATTGGGGTGAGCACGGCCCACCCCACAATGGTACCTACCCCAGGACGATGGTTTCCAATAGAAATTCTGCGAGGCCTCCAGACCCCGTCTGAAAAATATTCTTAGATACGCTATTGTCTCCAAGTGACCCAGCCAGCGGAGTCATGTGCCTTTGATCTCGCCATTAATGTTGGGTATCATAGCCACCACCACTTCTAACTCTAACTTTTTCTTCGCCTCCAGCACCTCTAGCACAACTGCGACTCTTTCTCGCGCGAGAAATATTACCCATCTCTTTCTTCGCAATAGAGAGTGACGGGCGATGCTATGTCGCGAAACAAGAGTCGCGAAGCCTAGTTGTACTAGATGCACAGCTGTCAATTGTCATTCTCATCTCTTATTGGTTCCAAAATCTTTCACCAGATTTGCCTTTTCACCACTAAAAGCTTACTTTCTTCCATTTGAGTCGGTGCCCAAGTTCAACCAAGCGAAATAGGTAACTAACTATTTTGGCTCAGTGACCCAATCAGGATCTTAGCCTCCGAAACGAGAGTACGCCACTTGTCCCGATCCTGCGCAGTTTCTTGCCAGTTTTCGGCTTGAAGCTTACGCAGATCCACCTCCACCACGTCTCCCCAGCGGTACCTGGGACGACCAACCGGTCGTCGACCGGTTGCTTGCCCCAAGTATGCTATTTTGCCGCGCGATCCTCTTCCATTCTTAAGTGACCGAGCCAAAATAGGTACGTGTTTCAAATTCCTAGACTACATACTGTTTTTATTTTGGTTAAATGTTATTTAAGTTTGGAGGTTTTGAGGACAAATATTGTACGATTTATTTGCTAGGGGTAGCAATTTGCTCAAAGCGATGGTACGACTACCAAAATTACGATTTCTGGTAGTGACACGTCCGCAACGTCGAGGTAAACTGATACATATATTATAAACCAATTGTTACGTTCGCTTTTGTTGTAAAACATAAAAAGTGGTACTCTATGTTGAAGTCAAACTATTTCAAGTAATAGTTCTGAATTCAGTTTTTTTAAACCTTACCTTACTTTTTAGTTTTCTTTGTTTTAGTTTTTTTTTTATTTGTTTAAGGAGGTTCCTTGTTTGTATAATGTCAATGAAGTTTTGATTTTGTATTAAATATAGTTTCTTGGATACAATATATTGTTTTGTTTGCTTCTTACTACTCTATCACTGAGTATAAAAACGCACGTGGCGGTTTACTACTCTGTTCGAAATTTGAACTTCTTACTTAGTTGGCGGAAGTATTGGTTTCCGCAGCGAAGTGTCTCCACACTATCATATTCGCCTAACTCCGCGAGTAGTGTGAGCTGCAATTATCGTGCCGTCCCGTCACATAGATATTGTTTGACAGAAGATGGAGAGGGATGGCAATGGCTCGGTGTGAAATTAAACTTTTGAGCTTCGGAGTAGCCCTTCTGTGTCAACACATACAATTGAGTTCATGTTATATTTTTTCGTATCACTGTGTTGAAATTGGCGTATTTAGGGGGGGGGGGGGGGGGGTGGCCGGGTGGGCCGTGCTCACCCCAATATGGTCTAGTGCCCACCCCAGAAATTTGAGTTACCCATAGAAATTCATGACTTCAACTCATAGGGTGCTCATAGGCCATGGCCAGGCCCCACCTGAATAATAAGGCATGTATTTAACGCGGCGACAAATTAATCTGATTTAGGGATTTATAAAAAATTAAAGGGGCGACTAATTGCGGAGACTAGTATAAAGTAAAAACTAGCAGCTAAGTAATCAATTTTCGGCTTTGTTTCAATATAAACTAGCATCGAGTTTGGCGACTGAATTAACTAATCAAGCGGAAACATGACAGCGGATAAAAAGTTGAAAATGGCCTACTCTAATTGTTCAATGGAGATTGCATATAAAATAAATCAAGGTCATAAAAAAAACAAAAGGAGCGCTTTTTAGGGATATAAAAAAAAAACCAACCTAACCTAACCCGGCCGAGTCGGATCTTCTGCTAATATTAGTCGCCAAGTCATTATTTATAGTACCTCGCCTATGATTTCAGTAATCTTGTTTATAATTTCTGCTACCTTAAAGTAGCTGCCATTATTTGAATTTTAAAATATCCTTAGTTTAAAGCTCATTTAATATAAATGATTGCCAAAATATTTAATCGCTGACAAGTTATTATTTTAGTTGCAAATAATTTGCTGCTCTTTAATTTTTCTGTCGCCGCGAAAATAATAAGCCGAATAATAATCTTAGATACGTCAAAGCAGACTTCTACAACTGAACAACAAAGCCGCCGCCAAAGTTTAGGTATAAAAGCATCGGATTATCCGATGCCTATTTATTACAAACAATGGAGAAAACTATCTAGTGTTAGCATGAATCATTCTCCGTCATCACGAAATCGCACCGACCGGCGGCGTCGTTACAAAGCCTATACTGATACGGTTCGGATGCGAACTGAACCAGATTAGCTTTTGTTTGGACAAAACTTAACAAAACCCTAATCTGGTATAGTACAGAAATTTACTGAAATCGTATAGACTTTATTAACTAAATTCATACCGATATTGCTGGTACAAATGCTAGTCTGTTGCAGTCTATAACTTAAATAATACTTTAGTAACGACTCCGATTGTATTTAATAAATTATCGTTCATGCCAATGGCTCAGTCAGTTGATAGGTACTCTTATTAGGCCAAATCAGTTGATAGGTACTCTTATTAGGCCATATTATTAATAATGAAATGAAATAAATGAAATAATGAACTTTATTCTGCAAGTAGGCCACAAGGGCACTTTTACATGTCTGAGTCTACCGGCATTTCACAAGAGGAGACCACTGTTGAGAAGAAACGCCGAAAGAAACTCAACAGTCAGTCATTTTTTCAAAAAGCATAAGTACTTAACTATTACAATGATATGAACTTAACTATACGTAGTTCTACAAGAAAACATATTAAAAGTGTATTTTAAGACATAAGTAAGGAAAAGTGTAAGAATAAAATAGAAACTACAAGAAAGCCAGACGGTTTATCACAATTTATGTACGTTTGATATGCTTTCTTATTAGAACTGTGTCCCTTAAACTAGTTAGGTACAATCTAAGAAGGAGTCAGCTACGCGGTTTCTGGTTCAGGCCATGCATTTTTGTCTGTCAGATAGTCCTCTACTGTATAATATGCTTTTGACATTAGAGATTTTTTTAAATAATTTTTGAGAGATGGAAAGGCTAATTTTAAAACATGATCAGGTAACTTGTTATAAAAATGAATACATTGGCCTAAAAATGATTTACTTACTTTACGAACACGAAACTTTCTAATAGCAATTTTATTTTTATTTCTAGTGTTAAAACTGTGGACATCGGAATTTTTTGTAAATGAATCTAGGTTTCTAATAACATACATAATACTCTCATAAATATATTGGGACGCTACAGTTAAGATGTTTATATCTTTGAAAATGTCTCTTAAGGAGTCACGAGAATTTAGGTTATATATCGAACGAATGGCTCTTTTTTGTAGCACAAATATAGTCTGAATGTCAGCTGCTTTGCCCCAAACCAGAATACCATATGACATGACACTATGAAAATAACTATGATAAACTAAGCGAGCTGTATCAACATTACTCAATTGTCTGATTTTCCTAACGGCGTACGCCGCTGAACTTAATTTACCTGCAAGCACTGCTATATGTGGACTCCATTGCAAATTACTGTCCAATGTTATACCTAAGAATAATGCCTTATTCACTATTTCTAAACATTCACCATTTAGTAATATAGTAGAATCTACCGCCGTAACATTCGGTAAAGCAAATCTAACACATTTAGTCTTCTTGGCATTTAATAGAAGATTATTAGTAGTAAACCAGTTAAGTACTTTCTCTAGTGTGCCATTAATTTCCGCATAGTCGGTTGATTTCCGGTGAACCTTGAAAATTAATGATGTATCGTCAGCAAATAGTACTATATTACAAAGATTATCTACTATAGATGGTAAGTCATTTATATAAACCAAAAATAGAAATGGACCTAAAATAGAGCCCTGTGGCACTCCTAGCTTAACTATAGCTCCATTGGACTGGGTTCCATTTACATCCACTGTTTGCATTCTATCACTGAGATATGAAGACATAAGGCTTAAAGCATTTGAAGACAGACCATAATGTTCTAATTTCAAAATGAGTGTTCCAGGATGAACGCAGTCGAATGCCTTAGAAAGGTCGCAGAAGATCCCAATTGCATCACAAGATTCCTCCCAGCTGTCATAAATGTGTTTAATAAGTACAGATGCTGCATCAGTCGTGGAACGTCCCCTTGTGAAACCGAACTGTTTACTAGAGAGTAATTTATTTCTATTGAAGTGTCCTAGTAGATCTTTCAACATTAATTTTTCGAAAACTTTACTTAAAACAGGTAGTATAGATATCGGACGGAAATTAGTCAGATCACTCAAATCACCCGATTTAAAAAGAGGTATGACTTTACTAATTTTCATAAGATTTGGGAAAACTCCCTCTGCTATGCAACTATTGTAAATCAAAGCTAGGTAAGGCGCAATTGAATCTATGATATGATTAATTATTTTTACTGATGCTCCCCATAAATCCTCTGTTTTCTTTAAATTGAGTGATTTAAATGTTTTAATAACATCTACTGTATTTACTGGACTAAATTGAAACTCAACATCACATTTCTTACAATTAGCACAAAGTAAGGTATGGGCTTCGGATGCAGATGATTTTAAACATTTTGTGGTATTAACTGCAATGTTGGAAAAATAATCCTCGAATGCCGAGGCAACATCATGATTTGACATAGTCTGCCCGTTTTCTCTGACAATGTTGACTTGGCAATTGCGAGTTTTAGATTTACCAGTTTCTCTGTTAATAACATTCCAAATAGTTTTTACTTTGTTGTCCGACATTTTGACTTTAGAACTAATATAATTTGCTTTTGCGGCTATGCACACTTGCTTAAACAATTTTGAATAGTTCTTAACATAGTTTAAAAAATCTGCGTCCTTGTTCACTTCCTTCTCTGCATACAGTTCATAAAGCCTGGTTCTGCTTCTATGAATACCTACAGTAGCCCATTCACTAAACTTTGTTTTTGTAGTCGACCCAGAAATAGTTTTCTTTTTGAAATGTGTATTAAATTGATCCATTATTATGCCAAATAAATCTTTGTAAGTACTATTTAAGTCATTACATGAAAGAGGTAACATACAAAGATCATTATGAATTTCATTTTTGAATGATTCCAAACGATAACTAGTTATGGGTCTGCATGTTATAGTTTGTGGTTGTAGTGTTTCCTGTAAAGTGTTAGGAAAAGAAGCTTTCTGCCCTCTATGATCTGAATTAAAACACTTAAATATTTCCTTTTCTAAGTAATCACAATCACAAAAAATATTATCTAAACAGGTTTTACTAGTTACACCTACCCGGGTAGGCTCCAGGAACATATTGACCAAATGAAAAGATTTGAACAAACTTAACAGCTTAACAGTATCACTGGTCATTTCAAGTAAATTAACATTAAAGTCTCCACAAACTATAACATGTTTTTTACCTTTACATGCTATTTTTAAAACATTTTCCATAGATGATTCAAATGAATGAAAATCAGTTGCCGGTGGTCGGTAAACACATATAATTACATAATTCTCTAATTCTACACAAGCAATTTCTATGACTCGTTCTATTGAAAAATTAACAATATCTTCTCGTTCTTTGGATTTTAAGGAATTTTTAACAATAATAAGAGAACCACCATGAATGGAAAATTTTCTAGTAAAACAGCTCACTAATTTAAAATTAACAAAATCAAAAATCAACTGTTCTTGTCTCAGCCAATGCTCAGTAATACACATAACTTGAATATTCTTATTATCTAAAAATAAGCCTATTTCTAATTCCTTGCTGGAAAAACCCTGAATATTCTGGTGAACAATGTTAATATTCAGAGATGTTTCCGCTGTCTTACAATCTAGTTTAAATGTGACAAAGGTGTATTGCCACTGCAGACATGCTTGAGCCCACTAACTGAGGTATAAAATCTATTTGGCTCTATGTTAAAAGCTAAAAGATCCACTAGTGTAAGAATACATTTCTTAGGCATAGTTATCTTTTCAGAGGTCAATTTGAAGCGCTTGATAAATTTATTTATGTCAAAGAAATGCACCTTTTTATTGAAACATATAGCATTGTATAATATGGAGTTAAGGTGTGCTATTCTATTGTTATAGTAATATGGCATATTCTGTGAGTATGGTAGTGCACACAGTATGATTTTACCTATGCCAGATATTTCAATATCATTTATTGTTGATATTAATTTATCTATACTAGACTTATCTACATTATGACTACTTCCTACCATAATGACTAATGTAGTCCTGTCATCAAAGCTTCCCTTTGAAAGATATTGACAAAATTTACTCATACTTATGTTAGGATAACAGAAATTTGACACTTTTTGACTGAGTTTGTTACCTAACATTGAACCCATTCCTGAGCCAATCTGGTCTGAGTACACAACTGTTCTACTTACATGACTAGGTGATTGCACATTAAGCACAGGACGGGCGGACTCAAAAATACCAAGGGGCACCTCCTCCGCTTGATGACTGTTTATTGAGGATGCTGGTGGGATATGGCCACAGTTACAATAATTACTGTTCATTAATGAATTAAAACGCTCCTCGTTACTTTTACTCTCCTTCAATAGCTGGTCAAAAGCCAGGACATGCTCCTTGATCTCTCTTTCTGAAGATCTATACATGAATGATGTCATTTCCAATTTACTCTGTAATTTACTAATTTCAGCACGCAATTTTTGTATGTCTAAATCATAATTTTCTAGTTGAATGTTACATTGCTTCACTCTGTCTTTCATGACCGACAATTCTAATTTCTGTTTGAAGTAATTTTTCTTTACTGCCTGGCTTTGAATGAGTTTTTGAGTCCTCTTTATATATCTATTTATCTTAACATATCTTTTCAACTTAGTACTACTATTAAAAAATACATATTTTTTACAATCCTTGGAATTTTCAACGCCAATAATCTCTTGGTAAATATTTTGAGTGGACGGTGGATTATGCTTTACATATTCTTTCCTTAAGTAATTTAATTCGTCTATTTTGGCACCAAGTTCCTCTTCAAGGTGTTTGATGCGTTGCAATGCCACTTCATGTGTAGAGGCGCACTGGTTGAATGAGTCCAGTAATAGACGCAGTCGTGACACCTCACCCTCGGCTTCATCTAATTTAATATCATTATCCACCAGCTGGGATTTCAGTGATGTGTTGATGTTGATGATTTTCTGTAATTCTACTTCATTATCAGAACTTTCCTGCAGCAGTTGATCACTAAAGGCCTTAGATGCCTGCAAATCCTTGTGAGCAGCCTTTAGTTGCATCTCTAGTTGTCGTGCAGTCGCCTTGCGTGAAATTATGCCAGATTTAGTGCTCATTGTCGCTCAAACGTATTCTGAAAGATAAAAAGTAACTGAGTATTTCCGATAAGTGAGAATAGTTTTTTTTTATTATTATTGTTGCTAGTTTTGAGCCGAGTATTTAGTGTGAAATCGTGATAAAATAGTTGAATCTATATCAGGAGGCGTGCTGTTGTGGTCGCAGTTCTAACCTAACCTACTTTACTGGTAGCAAATCGTTTCTGGCGCTTCGCTGACCGCTGCCGCGGTACACTCGCTTCGCTCGCTCGGCTCGCGCGCTGTTGTGGTCGGAGTTCTAACCTAACTGTTAAGTATAACATAAGATTGCCAGGCCAGCGCCATCTTGTGTATATACACTTTTAGTTGCACTAGAATATCACATATGATGTATCGATAAATGGATCAGATGGCGCTACTGATCTATGGCAATCACTAACGCCATCTATCGGATTATTAGCATACCATATACCTAGTTAAGTAGCTATAAGTCCATAGTTAATGTACATGGTAATTAGTGCACGGCATGGCCGTTAGATGTCTCTTTCAAAGAGCTTATATACGACTGCGGGGCAGCAGTCGGCCCTTCTTTTTCTTTCTAAAATACTAGATACGGTCGACACCATTGTAATAATATTAGTTATCTCTCTCTCTCTCTCTCCTTGGCAATTATTATTCCCATCTGATGGTGGGGTCTGCCTTCTTCGTTTTCTCTTTCCACTTCGCTCTATTTGACGTGTCTGACTCAGTAACTCCGCAGGAACTAAGGTCTTTTCGGACCACATCTAACCACCTGGTCTTCGGTCTTCCCCTCCTTCGCGCCCCCTGCATGTTTAGATTGGCCACTGTGTTTCCGATGTACTCTGGAGGTCTTCTCTTCACGTGTCCAAACCATCGCAGCCTACTCTCTTGCAGCTTGTCGGCGATGTCGCGTACTCCGAGACTACCGCGAACGTATTCGTTGCGTATCTTGTCGAGTCTCGTCACTCCGCACATCCACCGAAGCATCCTCATTTCGGCAACTTGGACAGTATTAACCTGGCACTGAGTAACTGCCCATGTTTCACTGCCATACGTTAGAACAGGTCTGATCATGCTCTTATATACGAGGCCTTTCAATTTAACAGGCATTCTACGGTCGCAGGTTACGCCAGTCAGCTCCCGCCACTTCAGCCAGGCGGCCGCAATACGATGCTGAATGTTTGCTTCCAAATCTCCTGTGGTGTGCAACATGGTACCTAGGTATTTATACTCATCGCATCTCATGACTTGTTGTCCGTCGATTACGAGAGGGTCTTCCAAAGGGCCTGGTTTATTACACACCATGTACTGGGTCTTAGAGACACTCAACATTAGACCACCCATCTGTAGCTGACGCTTCCACTCGTTCAGTGCCTGTTCCAACTCATTCCGAGATGTTGAGCAGATAGCTACATCGTCTGCATAGATAAAGGACCATGGAGCCAGTGTTTGAGCATTCTCAGTGAGCGCATCTATCACCAAACAGAAGAGGTATGGACTTAAGACCGAACCTTGATGCACCCCTTCAGTCACTGCTATTGGTGCAGTCTGCCCCACTGAGGTTCTAATTGTGGACTTGACGTCCTTATACATGTCAGCTATGATGTCGACGTACCTTTCCGGGATATTTTTCTTGCGAAGACTCCACCAGATTGTAGGTCGAGGTACTCGATCGAATGCCTTTTCCATATCTAAAAACGCCATGTACAAAGGATTGTTATTTGCTCGAAACTCCTGTGCTATCATGTTAATTGCAAACATCGGGTCGATCGTTGATAAACCAGGAACGAAGCCATATTGGTTGCTAGACAGAATGCTTTCCGATCTCAAACGGGCATTAATGACTCTTTCGTAGAGCTTCATTGTATGGCTCATCAATTTAATGCTACGGTAATTATTGCATTCATATCTACTACCTTTACCCTTGTAGAGAGGTATGATGGTGCTCAATCTCCAAGCGTCCGGTATTTGTGACGATTCCATGGCTTTGAGGAACAGATGCGTTAAAAGATAAATACCCTTTTCTCCAAGGCATTTCCATACTTCAATAGGGATCCCATCCGGCCCAGGGGATTTCTTATTTGCCATTCTTTTTAGTGCAGCCTTAACTTCTTGTGGTGTTATTAATGGTACAAGACCAAGGTTTTTAGTAACTTCGGGAAGTGAAACAGTTCTTGTAGATGTGTTTAAAAGTTGTTCGTAATAGGCATGCCACGCTCCCAAGACGTCTTTGTCCTTATGTAACATTGTCCCATCTGTGCCTCTAACAACCCTAGTTTTAACTGGGTCTTGTGATGCCTTATTCCGAGCCTTAGATATCTTGTAGATCTCCTTTTGTCCCTCTCTACTTTCGAGTGCTGTATACAGTGCTCCCGTGGCATTTTGTCGCTTAATGGCTACAGCTTTCTTTGCCGCTTTTTTCGCGATTTTATAAGCCTCTCTATCCTCGTCTGCTCCAGTGGTCTGCCAGAACTTAAAAGCATCTTTCTTATCTTTCAGAGCTGTCTGGACACTGGCATTCCACCACCACGTTTCTTTAGGTGTTCGTCTACCGGGCTTCGTGCGGCCTAAGATTTTATTTCCCGCCTTCATAATATTCGATACTAGCTGTTTCCACATGGTATTCACATCATCCTCCATATTTATGGTCACACTTTCAAATTCTTGTCTGAACTCTTCGGCCTTTTCACCCTTGAGTAACCACCACTTCGTGATTTCAGGCACTCTTTCCGGCTTTGGCCTAGATTTTTGTCGAAAGGTCATGTCCATGACCACAATACGATGCTGAGAAATTGCACATTCGCCAGGAATCACTTTACAATTTTTCACTCGACCGATGTTTACTCTGTTTGTTAATATGTAGTCAATCTGCGTGCTATGAGGGCCACTTTTGTAGGTGATAAGGTGTTCAGGCGCTTTCTTGAAGAAACTATTGACGATAGCTAAATCGTGAGAAATGGCACTAGCAAGGATGGTTTTACCAGGATCGTTTAAGGTACCATAACCATATCCTCCGTGAACTCGCCCAAATGCGTGACTTTTGGTGCCTATATGGCCGTTAAGATCTGCGCCAACAACACACGTTTCGCCATTCGGTATCTGCTGGAGGATATCATCATACGCCGTCCAGAAAGCCTCTTTCTCGCTGTCTCTGCACCCACTTTGTGGCGCATAAGCTGATAAGATATTCACGGTTTCGCCCTCGACTAGAACCTTTATATACATTATGCGATCACTTATCCGTTTAACTTCAATGATGTTATCCAGGTGTTTTTGGCTTACAACTATTGCTACTCCATTTCGTCCTTCAGGGGATCCAGTATACATCATTTTGTATCCCTCGCCAATGTTACGCGCCTTTGACCCACGCCACTTCGTTTCCTGCAAACACGCAAAGTCAACTCTCCTCCTTAGAAATAGTTCCGCGAGTTCTGACGTCCTTCCTGTTAGAGATCCAACATTTAATGTTGCGAAGCGGACTTTCAAGTTTTGTTCTGGGACTAGCGTCTTTGGCCGAGTTCGTCCTTGACTCGGTAGCCCTCGTATACTTGTCGCAGATGTAGGGCGATGTGTCTGCGCGTCGTTTTGCGGCGACGCCCTATTCGTTACACACGCTCTCAAAACTTGACTTTCCATAATGCTTTTCTAGGGTAGGTGGCGGTTTGGGTTTATTATTCCAGTGCCGACGGCCGTCTGACGCACAAAAACCATGAAAGGAAAACCCACGGATTAGATGTAGAGTTCCGATACACAGATATTTAGGTCTGCGTGAAAGTGTAGTCTGGTTATCCCGCCAGATACTCGGTCGCCAGAGCCTCGTCTGTTGTCTAGCAGGGAGCACCACGGTAGCCGATTTGCTGCCGCCGCCATCCGGCGCGAGCAGGTGAGGTTGACATTTGGGCCGGTACAGATCTTAGTTCCGTTCTCCCCTTACTCCCTTATTAAATAAATATATTTAATTAGAAGTTGCTTTTCCTCTCCGCCCATTGGTCTCCATCTTAACATATGGTGACCCCGCGAAGTAAATTTAAAGTAATCGTCAGTAATTGGTGTCGATCCGCCAGTAAAATCACCGCGACGCATCGGCCATTTGCATCTACAGCGCGCATCGAGATTGCATTTCGGCCGCAGAAGCAAGGCGGTGGGATTACGACGACGACGCAGTACACGCCCTTTTAAGGCAGTTGGGTGATCATTGGGCATCGGAACGAGGCACGCAGCACAACGCGGCGCTATTTCGCCAGCGCTGTATGACCACGTGCCACGTGGGTGGTACCGTGAGAAGAGTCGGCGCCGGCGCACCGTCTGTGGTGCCGCGAAGGAGATCTCGCTGACAACACGAAAAAGCGCGCCACGTGTGTGGTGCCGCGCGAGATTTCGCGACCGTATCAACCAATCCGTCGGACCACGTGGGTGGTACCGAGGAGAAGAAGAAGAGGCAATCGATCTACAAGGACAGCGCTGTATACGAGCAGGCAAGTGAGCTGGCAATTCCTTTACAAATCCATTCTCCCTTCCAATTAATATTTGCAATTGTACCTATTAAATTATAAAATGAGTGACTCTGAACATTCAGACGGTAGTAAGTACCAAGAGGCAGTAGAAGAAGAGTTAAAGAAATATAAATGTAAGCGTGGTGTATGTAAGAGAAAGTTAACCCTATTTAAAAAAGTCATTGATCAAGTAGATGTACGTAATTTAACAGCTGAAACAATAGTGGACATAAAACTAAGGTTAGAACAATTACCAATATTATATAAAGAATTTTCTAGCATACAGGATAGCGTCGAGACATTGTGCAGCGAGTCTGATGACATCGACGCGCAGGCAGCCGAGCGTGAGTCTTTTGAAAATACATTTTATCGACTTACCGCGAAGGGCAAGGTGATGGTACAACAGGAGCAACAGCCTGTATTAAGTGATAATAAACCACAGCCAGCCCTCAGTGAGTCGATAAAGTATCCAGAAATCAATCTGCCTAGTTATTCAGGTGATCTGACTCAGTGGTTGCAGTTTAGAGACACATTTGATGCCCTAGTCAACCAAGGTAACTTGCCTCCGATTGTCAAATATAAATACCTACGCAGTTGTTTACAAGACGGTGCGTTGGAGGTGATTAGTTCACTCGATTTCTCCGACGAGGGGTATGCGCTGGCGTGGCAAATGCTTTGTGAGCGGTATAATAACCCACGGCGTCTTGTATCCAACCACATGCGAGCACTCTTCGACATAGAATCCGTCGCATCAACTCCTTCGGGCCTCAGAGGTCTCAACGATAATATTTCAAAACACTTGAGGTCCCTACGTTCACTAAGCGTACCCACAGAAAATTGGGACCTAATGATCATTTATGTTCTAGCAAACAAGTTAGATAGTCACTTAAGATCTAAATGGGAGAGCAGTATCGATTCAAGGAAATTGCCTTCGTTGCAGGAATTTCGAACGTTCCTGAGAAACCGAGCTGACCGGCTGGAAGCAGCAGCCGGCCCAGTAGCACAGTCGCACGCCGGCATCGACTCCAAGAAGGCCATGGTAACCACGTCCGAAACTATCAAGGTAACCTCTAAACATTTTAAACCAAATCAATGTCCTTATTGTACAAGTGCACATTATATTAACCAATGCCAAAAGTTTAGTACGCTAAGTGTTAGCGCGCGAATCCGAAGCGTAAACAGATTACGTTTATGCTTTAATTGTTTGTCCGGGACTCACATTTTAGCTAACTGCAGGGCCAGTACGTGTCGTTTATGCAAAGGCAAGCATCATACGTTGCTACACAAACCTATTGTGGACCCAAATAACACACATCAACCAAAATTTCCAAACACAACATTCACCAACGAGCAACCAAGCTCATCTCGTAGTCAGATCGAGACTACGCTTAATTATAAGGCTCAAATCGATAACCAAACACAGCCAATTATTCCAAACAAAACAGTAATTCTACCAACCGCCCAAGTACTAGTCATGGACAAGTACAGTCAGCTCCATAAGTTAAAAGTTTTGCTTGACTCTGCGTCACAGTCAAACTTTATTACCGAAAGTGCATTCAATAAACTACAACTTACTAAATCACAACATAACTTGAAGGTAATAGGTTTTAATAATAGCGTAACGAACTTATTAAATTACGGTGACATAACATTACATTCCTTAGACAAGAGCTACACAACCAAGCTGTCTTGCTTTATTGTGCCCACGATTTGCCACACTAACTTTAATTTATGCGAAATAAAACATTTAAACATTCCATCCCAATATCAATTAGCGGACAAGGAATTTTATTTACCTACCGAGATCGATATGATTATCGGCGCGGAGCGATTTTATGAGTTGTTATGTATCGGTCAGCACAAACTCGACTCGGGGATTACTTTGAAGAATACGCGATTAGGCTATGTGGTAACTGGTTCCGTACAGTCAAAGCCTATAGTACAGTCAGTTCAATGTAAAATCACAATCGAAAACCAATTACAAAAGTTTTGGGAAATTGAAGAGGGTTTCGAACCGAATGTACCTTATGATGAAAAACAATGTGAGGAGATATTTTTAAATACTCACACCCATAATTCTGAAGGTAACTTCGTGGTTGAACTTCCATTAAAATCACCACCTAGTGCATTAGGGAAATCTAGGCACATAGCATACCGGAGGTTCAAAAATTTAGAGTCCAAGTTCCAGCGGAACCCTGATTTCAAAGATAAATATGTAAAGTTTATGCGTGAATTCGAACAAGTAGGTCATATGATTAAATTGCAAGATATTTATGATGGCCAATGCAATTTTTTGCCGCACCAGGCGGTTATCCGTGATTCGCAAAGTAGGGGAAGATTGGCACCATTCGTACACTTTTTACATTCCGGTTTTTGTAATTTTTATTTTTAAAGATAGATTCGTCCATCGGCCTCTATAATATAGCAGATACATTTAGCTTCCTAATTAAAAAGTTAGAAGTCGCCTACTTTTACAACAAACGAGTAGATCGACTTTTAGTAGAAGCTGTCAAATGTCCGAATCTACCCCACTCAAGGGGCACATTCGTACATGGGTCGGGGAACATTCAGACAGTGTGAGATAACTTCGTACATGTTAAATAAAACAGCAATTATAATATCAAAAATAGTTAAAATGGTCTTTAAAAACAAGTCAATACCCGCCAATCCCATTGGCGGATATTTCCGATTCAATTCTTTGGCATAATCATATGACAGCTTTCTGACTTTTGAGCCCGCAATGCATTTTCGAAAATTTTCAATATATTCGATCAATTGTGACTCTTTTTCGTTAGAAAACTCTTTTTCGTATAATTCCGAACTATTTTTGCTAATTTTCTGAAATAAAAAGAAACATGTTAATAGGAGGTACATGCATGACGTATATGAATGTGCCCCAGGTGTAGGCGTACGAACCTGCCCCGAAGGTCAAAAATAAAATATTGGTAACTACACAAAATTCATGAAGAGAAATACACAAAATATGTACTTTATCATGGAAATGATAGTATTTACTTACTGTTGATCAACAAAGTTTTCAGATTTACCGCTTCATTTAAGCACGATACATCCGAGAACATCGACGATAAATTTATTTAAAGGGTGCGAAAACAAATAACGCCCTCTCGTGTCGCTCTTGGTAACCGCACTGACAGCTAACTTCGTGGTCCACCGGGCGCCGTCAGCGCCTACCCACACACACAAACCCGTAATAAATATATTGTCCTGATAAGCTGTAATAGTGACTGTATGAAGCTGCCCCGTGTACGAATGGTGCCAATCTTCCCCTACTCCTGTGAGAATTGTGTTTGACGGATCTTGCCGTAGTGATAACGGTGTTTCGTTAAATGACATACAATACAAGGGCGCAATAAAGCAGGACCAGCTCATTAATATACTTTTACGATTTAGAACATATAGGTATGTTGTAAACGCAGATATAGAAAAAATGTATAGATGTATATATTTGAATCCTAGTCAATATCCCCTCCAATGCATATATTGGCGAGAAAATCCAAACCAACGACTCCAGGTCTACATGCTGACTACTTTGAGTTTTGGTCTCAAGTCGGCACCACACGTTGCAACAAGATGTTTGTTGCAATTATCAAACGAAAATATACATACATTTCCGGCGGCGGCGGAGGCCATCGCGAACCAGTTTTACATGGATGACTTCATTTTCGGAGGGGACTCTGCAGATCAGGTAGCTAGCACGTGTCTTTATTCTGTGGATGTACTATCATACCCACTACCTAACCATGTAAAAATCGAGATACACGGATTCTGTGACAGTAGCAGTAAGGCCTATGGCGGTGTCATTTATATTCGTTCAATTGACAACTTAGGTAATATTCAAGTTCACCTACTTTACTCAAAATCGAAAGTAGGGCCAATAAAACCACAAACGATACCAAATATGGAGCTATCGTCGGGGCTCCTCCTCGCCACGCACGTAGATAAAGTCAAACGGGCTCTAAAGTACGATATAACCAGTGTTACTCTTTGGTCAGATTCGAGCATCGTTTTAGCCTGGATTAAAAATAATAACTTAAAGGTCTCCTGTTTCGTAAAAAATCGAATAACAAAAATATTAGCACTAACTAAAAAAGACGACTGGCGCTGGGTTTGTTCAGAACACAATCCAGCTGACCAGATTTCGAGGGGGATAGAATCGAGCAAGTTTGCAGAACAATAGGTTATGGTGGCACGGGCCATCATGGTTGAGCCAATCAGCTGACACATGGCCAACTCGCACGGCGTCACTGGACCAGCCGCCGGAGGACAAAACAGACGTAACTTACAGCATGGTTGTAAGCAATCAAACCAATGACACGTTACAATACCTATTTCACAGGTGGTCGAGTGATAGAAAACTCACACATGTACTTTCATACATATTTCGATTTATGTATAATACCAAGAACAAAACACGAACAATGCGCCCCGCCATAAAATTATCCGGGCCATTATCTCCGGATGAATTAAAACATTCAGATCACATTTTGATCAAGTATTCACAAATGGAGTCCTTTCCGCGCGAATATAAATTGTTGCTAGATAACAAACCGGTTCCTAATTATCATTGCATCCATTCATGAAAGACGGACTAATTCGTGTAGGCGGACGAATTGGTTTATCGCAGTACCCATACGACAAAAAACACCCATTCATATTAGTCACGAACACACATTCACAAAATTGCTTATGCAAAATGCACACGTTCGTATGTTACACGCTGGCCCACAGTTATTACTTTCAACCTTGCGCGAGCGCGTTTGGCCCACTAAAGGTAGAATGTTAGCTTCAAAAATCGTACATAAATGTGTTCCATGTTTTAAAGCAAATCCCAAGATGACTACTCCAATTATGGGAAATTTGCCCCCCTCGAGGACCAATCCCTCCCCCCCTTTTAGCATTACGGGCGTAGATTATGGGGGCCCTTATAATATCCGAGATAGAACAGGACGTGGTTACAAGGTCTATAAGTGTTATATCGCGGTATTTATTTGTTTTGCAACGAAGGCCATTCACCTTGAATTGATTACAGGGTTGGAGTCGGCCAATTTCATGGCAGCCCTGCGGCGCTTCATCGCCAGGAGAGGTATACCGAGCGAGTTGGTAAGTGACAATTCTACCACGTTTCACGGGGCTCATAATGATATGTTAGAATTAAGACAATACCTACTTGACAGTTCTCATGAAATAGTATCTCATTGTGCTGACATGGGCATTAAATGGAATTTTATTCCTGTATACACCCCTCACATGGGGTCATTATGGGAAAGTTCTGTAAAACTTTGTAAACATCACTTAAAAAGGGTCCTAGGGCGTGCATTGTTAACATACGAACAATTTGTCACAGTATTAGTTCAAGTAGAATCTATAGTAAATTCAAGACCATTGTGTCCTTTACCAAATTCCAGTCCCGACTATCCCGTCCTCACGCCAGCTCACTTTTTAATGCAGAGGACACCGACCTCGCTCCCAGACGCAGATTATATCAACGTACCGCAAAATCGATTAACCCATTATCAACTTCTCCAACAAATCACACAGGACTTCTGGAGGCGGTGGTCTCGCGACTACATCAGCACGCTGCAGGAGCGGACGAAATGGCGCAGCTCGCGGGGACCGAGCCTCGCTGTCGGCACTGTCGTCCTGGTGAGGGAAGAGCGTCTGCCGCCGTGCGTGTGGAGGCTGGGGAAGATCGTCGCTACGCAACCGGGCCGCGACGGCATCACCAGGGTGGCCATCATCAAAACCGCCAAGGGAAACATCCAACGCGCGTTTAATAATCTGTGTCCATTGCCCTTAACAGGGCACGTTTTATAATACCTACTTCTTATTTCCTTGTCACTATAACACGTTGAATTTAATAAACAACCTATAAATTTAACTCCAATAACCGCAACCTGTTATTGTGACAGTATCAACCTAAATTTATATTTACGATAAGTAGTACCTAAATTACTTAAGTTTATATTCATGTATAGTTCCAATTTAAATTTCAATTACCTCTTTCTTAAGTTTATGCCAAATAAAAATGAAATGAAATAAATGAAATGAAATGAAATATTTATTTGCTGAATATGTAGAAGTTGTACAGGCGTAAATCATACATAAAAGTTTATCACCTGTTGTTTCATTGGTAATAGGTAATGAACGGTAAGGTATGGTAAGGTATGTGGGTAAGGTATGTACCTAAGAATGAGCACAGCTTGTCCAACAGTATTACAAAGAGCTCTGCCCGTTTTTAGAGTACGAACATATCCAAAGTCTATTCTTTGAAATACCTATTTGCCTTAAAAGGCCTGAATAGTTATTTCAAGGGGTGGCAGAATATGTTAAGTATAACGTGGTATAACATAAGATTGCCAGGCCAGCGCCATCTTGTGTATATACACTTTTAGTTGCACTAGAATATCACATATGATGTATCGATAAATGGGGTCAGATGGCGCTACTGATCTATGGCAATCACTAACGCCATCTATCGGATTATTAGCATACCATATACCTAGTTAAGTAGCTATAAGTCCATAGTTAATGTACATGGTAATTAGTGCACGGCATGGCCGTTAGATGTCTCTTTCAAAGAGCTTATATACGACTGCGGGGCAGCAGTCGGCCCTTCTTTTTCTTTCTAAAATACTAGATACGGTCGACACCATTGTAATAATATTAGTTATAATTAAATAAATATATTTAATTAGAAGTTGCTTTTCCTCTCCGCCCATTGGTCTCCATCTTAACACTAACCCATTAATCTAGTTTACTGGTAGCAGTTTGGTTCATGCGCTTCCTCGTCCACTACCATGGCACGCTTGCTCCATATAGACGTTACCAAACTCGACTAGGTTTTTGTCGTGAATAATACTTGAAAATATGTAAGCAAAAAGCTAATACATTTGAGTGACTACTTTTTACCGTAACGGTATAGATATTGTTAACTAATATGCACAAACAAAAGCTCCCCGATTTGAATCTGAATCGTGACTGAAATAGTATAGGTTTTGTAAATTCGCCGACCGGCGTGGCGCGCGAATCGGCGCGGGCGGCGGGAAGAACAACTCCCTTCATCGGACATTGATGGCGCCACAAGTAGGCAGGCACTTGTAGGGTTCCGCGTATCAAAATATTAAACCCGTTCCGGACCTTTCGATCCGATCCGATTTATCGAAACTCGAAAGCAATCGGATAAGTAATTGTGTAGTGCAATTGTCCGATTTATCGGAAGCATGGACCTAGTAAATACTATAGTATACCTGGTCTGCTCATTGCTTCGTTCGAACGATCCAAGTAAGAAAGCCGCCAAGGGGGCAGTTTGTCCCACTCTGCTGGGGTAACCAAATATTTAGCAATAAAGAGGGACTCATCCTTACTCCATTTTATTACAAGTTTGGCTCGGTTTGTAGACACCTGCCTACTGAGCCGGCGGTCCCGGGTTCGAATCCCGGCCGGGGCAAATATTTGTATGATGAACTCGAATATTTGTGCTTGGGTCATGGTTGTTCTATGTATATAAGTATATATTTATCTATATAAGTACGTATATCGTCGTCTAGTATAACATACAAGCCTTCTTGAGCTTAATTTGGGACTAGATTGATTTGTGTGAGGTTGTCCGATATTTATAAAAAAACAAGAAAAAAAAAGTCTAAAAATGAATATTGGCTGGCATTGTAGCTAGAATTTATTTTATATACTTACCTATGGAAACTCATAAATAAATATAGTGAATGTTAGCTACTATGCCAACAATAACACACTTTTGGCTCCTGTTATTTTAACAGAACGCAGCAATCCCGTAACTGTTAATTTGATTTGATAAATGACAAACTTCGTTAAGTCATACTTAAAAACAAAACAAACAAAAAACATATTCTGATGTACGTGGACATGAACACATTTATGAGGATATAAAAAAGTGGTTATTTGTAGGGTACCATAAATTAATTAGGGAGGTAAAACTGTAAGTATACCGTTATTTTATAAACTACCTGTATAACTCTGTTTTACCAATGCAAGACTACGCAATACTTGTTATTACTGTACTAACGGTTACTAAGTATATGGCGAAATAAAAAGCAAAAAAAACATACTTCAAAAAAAAACTAAAAAGGTAAAAATAAGCCATTTTAGTACAGATTACGTTTGAATCACGTTTTGAAGACGATGCCAAACCACTCATTTATTTTATTTTTTTATTATATAAGTATATTTTTTTGTTTTTAGTGATTCATATAAAACACTTATGGCGGGGTGATCTGGGAGGTCTTAAAGGTATACATCTCGTTTGAGTTATCTCCTAACTTCGGTTCTACGATTGCTACTACTACTACGATTACTTAGGCGGGTAGCAATGTTCAAGGTGGGCTCGCCCTGCGGGCCCTTGGGCTCGCGCGCTACGCCGTCTCTGGGACGCTCCGCACCTTTGGTGCTACACGGAGCTCGGCCTGCAGCCTCGTGGGGGGGCGTTCGCCCATAAGCCTGCAGCCCTCGGTCGAACTAAAATATTAGTTTGTTGTCCGATATTTTCTGAATTTGACTGATTTTTTTAAATTCGATTTCAGATTCCGACTCGGGGGCCCCAAAACCCGCCTGATACCGAATTTCAGCCCCCTCGGACCAATTTGAAATTTTCTCCATACAAATCTTGTATTTCCGATATTTTCCGAATTTGACCGAATTTTCGGACACCAATTCCAGATTCATATTTGTGAGCCCCAAATGCCCCCCGATACCGAGTTTCAGCCCCCTCGCACCAACTTGAAATTTAGAAAAAAAGTCGCCATTTCGATTTTTTTTTCACGACTGTACTCGGGTGGAGGCCCCTTATGACATTTGGTCGAGCACCTCCCACCTGAGCCAACCGTTTACGAGATACGGGCCTCTTAAAAAATCCCCATTAATTTTTTTTTATGCTAGAAAAAAAAGTTTTTTGGAATCAGGGGGCCCAAAGCCCCCTACATACCAAATTTCAGCTCGCTACGACCATTTTGAAATTTTGACGCCTATTAACCACCCATAGATAGCGAAGGATTATCGTAGTATATTAAAAACGACATTACTGCAATAATGCAATGCTCAGATTGTTTTTAGTACGAATAATATTTCTCGAAGTAAACATAGATCGGAATTATCCGGTAATTTTGTAAATTCATTGTCACTCTACTAGTACTTTATCAAAGTTTGACATGCTTTCATATTATTATACGATACCATATATTACCTGAAAAAATATACTACAGCCACCAAAGGATTTCCTTTTGCAACCTTTCATTCCAGTTACCATGATGCAATTATAAGTTTGTTATTTTTTAAATAATCAGAAAAGATACCATTAAGCACTGTCAAAAATGCTGACAGTTTTCAATTATATTAATAAGATTTCAAATTTAAAGGTTTTATCCTGCCCTAACATAAAATTATTTTTATATACGGATTGTATAACGTTCATAATTTTTTCCGTTAGTTTCTTTGGTGACGCGTAAGAAAGTTTAGCGAATAAAATATTTAATTATTTGAAGTGAATAGTGTTAATTTAAAGAAAAATGTAAACTACTAATAACTACCATTTTATTTGAAAACTACTAATTAGGATCGGCCTTGCAGTTCAGAGAGGTAACGCCGCCAGTGTAATGGGGACCTTGCCACAGGCAGAGCTGCTGGAGGGGGTGCTCTTTTTATAATCCGTTTATTTTTAATTTAGTATTAGTAGTAGGTATATTTAGTATTTATCAACTTTAATATTGTAAATATGTTTTTTTTGTTTATCTATAAATAAACTAATTATTACTATTTTTTGTGACTGGCAATATTAGAAAGGGACACACTACCTATCTGCGAGCTGTCTCTGTCTGACCGTGACCCCTTCACCTGTAAAATATACTTTATGAATTTACACTAAGATTTAATTTTGTGTGAACACTTATTCTGAGTTCGCACTCCTATTGTCTTACTTATAAGCTCCTTGGTGTCAGATCTGTGAGTTGTCAAAGTCAGATTGACAATCGCAATTGTTTTGGATTTTCTACGCCCAAGATGGTTAAATTTGGATCAAATTTGCTATAAAAGTACAAAAATATTACTTAAAATCACACCACATTTTAGTATGCGTTACATTAAATAAATCCATACGTGTAAAATCAGAACATAGTGCATTTGTGCAGTAGTGTAGAGATCAATAGACAGTTTATCAACACATATCGGGAGTCCCCGACGACGGCCCTTGTGACCCGGGGGCCCGTATCATTCATACGGCGGCACTACTACGTCACGCGTGACGCGTGCCGCCGGTCCAGCCGCCGAGGATGTCGCTCGACATGGAGGCAGCGTCTGTGAAGCTAGAACCGGAGTGTGACAGTGACGGCGACGAGGAATGTGAGGCCGCGCTGGCGGCGCTCTACGAGGACCATCTGGTGAAGGAGGAGCTGG
Source organism: Apotomis betuletana (assembly GCA_932273695.1). Classification (NCBI taxonomy): domain Eukaryota; kingdom Metazoa; phylum Arthropoda; class Insecta; order Lepidoptera; family Tortricidae; genus Apotomis; species Apotomis betuletana. The sequence continues at coordinate 10,665,999 of OW026322.1, forward strand.
TGCTGGGCCCCGAGCTGCTACAGCCGCGCGACGTGCTCTACACGCTGCGAGGTTGGTTGGTCAGCAACTTTGTGTTGTCAATGGCACTTGCATTCGTTTTAAATTATTGTATATATTGCAAATATTACTTATTTTCTGCTGAAAATAGATTTTATCAAAAATGCCATATAATGTCGCATAACATGCATTATAATAGGCGTTCAATTCATGTTTTAGGGGGAACAACTCGAGATAACTGTTAAGTAATTTCATTTAAAATTGAAGGCCTAGGCCAGGAACTATTTCTATCTGTGTTCATTAACAGGCTAAACAGTCAAATTATGTATTTTTTAAATTTTAAATAAATAAATAAGCTTAGCTTGTTTTAATTATAAGCCTACTTTATGATTATGACATGTTTTTCTACATTGTGTTGCAGCATTACTGAAGACAGAAGATGAAGAAACTCACGCGCAGTTACTGAACGGGTCCTGCTCCGTCGTCCTGGAGCGCTTGATGCTGGACCTAAAGTCACGGACATACACAGTTGGCCTTCAAACATACAGTTATCGATTGAGCGACCAGCCAGGCATTCAGCAAACAGAAATAAAATCAAGGAAAATGAAAATTAGTAAGTGCCATTTAATTTAATTCTTACCATAAATTTTTGTTGTTCTTCCTTGTCATGTTAAAGTGATGTGTGATAATAATAATCCAATCTTCAAGACAACATTTCTATGTTGTATCTAAAGGTAACTAGCTAAAGTTTCAATGTTTTCATAGTTAAGGTATTAGGTATAAGTAATTAAACTCTATATTTTAAAATGTGAAGTTTGAACGAAATATTGATATTACTGTTAAAGGGTGAATCAACTTTTTTGTGTTGTTTACTCTGTCCCCGTTGTCCAAGTGACATCTTCATACTGTTTCATAGAAAAATGCTTAGGTTGTCCGAGGGACAAATTTTGCGTAACATGGTGCTTTTAAAAAAAATAAATTAAAATTTTAGCTGTTTATTTCACAGAAAATTCAAAATACATAAAAAACTTAACTTCTAACCTTAAATATTAAAGATTTTTTGGAGTTAAGGAGCTTATAAATTGCACTTGATTACTATGACACAGTTTTAACATTGTGGGAGGGTAACACTGTCCTGTTTTTTTATATATATCTCTTAACAATAACTTAAAAGTTGATTCACCCTAAAAATTATTGTGGAATTATTTGAGCCTTTCTGATGTTTCAGTAACTGTTACAGTTACCATTGTCAAATATTGACTGTGAAAAACACAAATTTTATTAGCAGTTACATTTGTGCATAATGGGTAGCCATTTAATAAATGTAAATAAAAAATAAAGGTTCATACATGCCAGATGGGCCTAATGTGTAAAGACGCAGCAGAGGATTAATTATTTTTAATTTACCAGCTGTTCACTGCTGGGGAGAAAGAACCACGGAAAGAAAACTCCCCGTCTGCCTTATTTTATTATTACTAAGTATATTTAAAAGTATAGGTACTTTTAAATATAAAGACTGTATGTAAACTATTTTTTACAATACTTGTGTTCAAAGTCAAATGAAATATAACTTTGCCAGTGAAAAAAAAATGTTTTTCGCAGTTAACCTGTGACAGCGGTTATTGTGAAATTTCTCAAACGGCAGGAAGGTTCAAATAAAGAATATACGCCATATCCCGTTTAAATTGTCGTAGTTTACACACATAAAATATATGTGACGTTTTCAACCAAAAGGATCCCGCTTGTCGCTTGTTAATAGAGTCGTTTTTTTATCATTGTCAGTAATATAGGCATGGTGAAGTAGGTAAGTATAGACAAGGGGGTTTCACTCCGCTGAAGTGTCAAAAATTATACCTACTAATTTCGGGTCACAATTGTGACCCGGCCCGCCCATCGTCCCGCCTTTATTCGGCTAGGGACGGCACGTTCGAAGCGAAGATAACGCATCGATTACATTTTTATTATTTACACATTTTTGTGATGTTTTATTATTTTTAACCGACTTTAAAAAGGAAGAGATTCAGTGTTCGCTACATTGAATCTTTCTGAACGTAAGTTCACCGATTATCTTGGTAAAGTGTAAATATATATATTTATATTTTATTAGTAAGAGAATACGGTTACTGCTACGGTTTTCCCATTGACATTAAGTCATGATCTGATGATGGAACATTTACCTACTAGATCTCGGGACTAGTTCAACGTAGACAAGTGTGGTTTTTCTGCTCACTTTACTGAACATTTGCAGCCAGTATTTGGCAGTATCATAAAATTGACCTGATGATGGACCCTGGAAATAGGGACTGGATCTCAAGATTGGTTCAACGCAGACATGTGCGGTTTTTACATTTCGATTCACCACAATGAACATTTGTACTAAGTATCATAAAATTGACCTGATGATGGATCATGGAGGTACCTACTGGATCTCAGGACTGGTTCAACGTAGACTAGTGTGGTTTTCGTTTTTGTTCGACTTCGCTTATGAATGTGAAAATTAGCGAACCAAATTAAATGCAAAATGGCGAATGGCTTTTTTTTTCAAAGTTTCAAATTGGTGCTAGGGGGCAGAAACTCGGTATCGGGGGGCATTTGGGGCTCACAAATATGAATCTGAAATCGGTGTTCGAAAATTCAGTCAAAGTCGGAAAATATCGAAACAACAAGATTTGTATGGAGATTTTTTTTTAGGGTCTAGGGGTTTTCATAGTTCTGCTGAAAAGATTCAAGAGCTTTCTGCAGCCTCACAAGATTTGCTTTCAAATGCTGATATACTAGAGAAGAAAAACAAACCGAGGAAAAATGCGAAATTTCTTCTTTCAAAAAGATTCAAGAGTCTTTTGCAGCCTCACACACAAGATTTGCCTTCAAGTGCGGATATACAAAAGAAAGAAAACTCGAGCAAAAATGTTAAAAATACTTCTTTCAAAAAGATTCAAGAGTCATCTGTAGCTTCACAAGATTTGCCTTCAACCACTGATCTACAAGAAGTATCTCCTGAGAAGTCTGCTGTCAGCAACTCTAATATTAAAATAAATAATTCGAATGAACAAACTAACTTAAAATGCGACCAGTGCGGAAAGGGCTTCAATATTAAATCTGATTTAGAGAAACATGCTGATGACCGCTAGTATGAGCCACAGAACCAACAAGGTCTTCACGTGTACAACCTGTCATTGTATATTTGATACGAAGTTGCTTCTACTGGAGCATGAGAAGAGCCGACATGGCGATAAATACTTTGCTTGCGACGCATGTGAGTATGCAACGAAATGTGCTCGAAATCTACAGAATCATACAAAGACTCACACTGGCGAGAAGCCTTTCAAATGTTGTCAGTGTAGTTCTGCATTTAGCGAAATCAGTAATTTACGACGTCACCTTAAAACACACACTGGCGAGAAGCCTTTCAAATGTAGTCAGTGTACTTCCGCATTTAGCCAAAGCAGTGATTTACAACGTCACCTTAGAACACACACAGGTGAGAAGCCTTTCAAATGTAGTCAGTGTAGTTCTGCATTTAACACAAGCACTCATTTACAACGTCACCTTAGAACACACACAGGTGAGAAGCCTTTCAAATGTAGTCAGTGTAGTTCCGCGTTTAGCATTTACAAACTCACTTTAGAACACACACTGGCGAGAAGCCTTTCAAATGTAGTCAGTGTAGTTCCACGTTTAGCAGAAACAGTCATTTACAAACTCACTTTAGAACACACACTGGCGAGAAGCCTTTCGAGTGCAACATCTGTGACTATGAGACTACTCAGCCAGGTAGTCTGAAGTCACACCTAATGTCCCGACACTCCGGCCAAAAGCCTTTCGGTTGCGACGTTTGCAGTTACAGAAGCGCTACTAGAAACCATTTAAGACAACATATGAAACATAACCACAAGTTGAATTAGTATTTTTGATATTTTAACTCTGTAATACTTCAAGTATCGCGAGATGTGTGTAGGGAATGCAAACCGGTAAATGTATGTATGAAATATACCTGTTTGCATTTCCTAGTGTGCAATAAGCCGACCTTTGTATAGTTGTTTTTTAATGTATTGAGAGCTTATCTTGTAAACATGACCACACAACGCGATTGTTTTACTCCTGTATAGAAGCTCACTCGGGGACAAATGGAAGCAGGTAACAAAAAATTCAAACAAATATATTGTTGTGGAAGTTTCTTAGGTCACTCGGTGTTGGGAAAGCTCAGCAAAACTCCTGTTCTAAAGATGTCGACACTGATCGGTTGAATCAGCACTTCTCCTCTTCTTCTATCTTCAGTGGCCCAATTAAAGGCAGGACCCTCAGTTATCTTTCATCTCTCCCAACTCCTGACTTCAATCCCTTTTCTCTTACTCAATTTTCCGACAGTGATGTTAAGAAGAACGTACTATCAATTACTTCCAATGCCGTTGGTGTCGATGATGTCAGCCGGAATATGATCCTTCCCATTCTTGACCTCCTCGTACCTGTCATTACCAGCATCATGAACGCTTCGATCTCATCTAGTGTATTTCCTGCTATTTGGAAAGATGCTGATATAATTCCCTTGCCTAAAAAGTCCAATCCTACTTTTTCTGACTACCGTCCCATTTCTATTCTTCCTTTCTTATCCAAAGTCCTTGAGCGCTTGGTGTTTCAGCAGCTTTCACCTTTCCTTAATCGTAATGATCTCCTGAATCCTTACCAGTCTGGTTTCAGATCTGGTCATAGCACGACTACTGCTCTGATAAAAATTACGGATGATATTCGGTTAGGTATGAGTGAGCGGAAGTTGACGGTGCTGACGTTGCTCGATTTTAGCAACGCGTTTAATACCGTAGATTTTGACATATTATTGGCGATATTACGTTCTCTTAACATATCTCCTGCGGTTATTGATTGGTTTCATAGCTATCTAACTGGTCGTCGGCAGCGTATAAAGGTGGATACTTCCCGTTCTTCTTGGTGCAATACGTTGACCGGCGTTCCGCAGGGCGGCGTGTTGTCTCCATTGTTGTTTTCCATTTTTATTAATTCCATTACTAGTAACTTATCTTCTTTTTATCACCTTTATGCCGATGATCTTCAAATATATTCGCAAGGTGTGCTCGGTGATCTACCATCGGTCATATCCTCGACAAATCGTGATTTGGAGCGTATTTCAGACTGGAGCAGTAGCTACGGTTTGAAAATCAACCCTGACAAGACTCAAGTTATAATCATTGGTAGCCCTAAGATGATCGCAAAAATTGACTTTATAAACCTCCCAACTATTTTGTTCAATGGCATTGTGATCCCTTTCTCTCATCAGGTTAAAAACCTGGGTGTTATTATGGATCGCACATTTTCTTGGGTGCCTCAGCTTGGTGAGGTTAGTAGGAAGGTGTTTGCCGCAGTAGGTTCTCTGAGGAGGCTTCGCAATTTCCTACCCATTGCTACTAAAATTACGCTTGCTCAGACTTTACTCCTCTCTATTTTAGATTACGCTGATATTTCCTATATTGACCTTTCCGAGGAGCAGCTTAACAAACTTGAGCGTATTCAAAACATCTGCATTAGGTTCATATTTGGGTTACGCAAGTATGACCATGTTTCCAGTTTCCGTTCACAACTCAAGTGGCTCCCTATCCGTCTTCGTCGTAACTTTCACACACTTTCACTTCTCTATAATATTCTTTTTAACCCTGCAACTCCCCGCTACCTTAAAGATCGTTTTAGTTACCTCAAATCTGCAAGATCCGCTCAAAATTGTATACTCACTGTTCCGGCATCGAAGTCAAAATTTTATTCTAATTCTTTTACTGTGCAAGCTATTTTACTGTGGAACTCGCTTCCGCTGGATCTAAGGCAAGCTAAAACTTTGGCAATTTTTAAACATAAACTAAAGGATCACTATTTGTCTCTACCGTAGCCTAATCCTTTTATAATTCTATGCTGTCGTTTTTCATTATAAGTCTAATGTTAGCTGTGATATTCTTTTCATTCTTCCCTTTTGTATGTATGTATGTTTATGTATGTTTATATATATAGATACTTATTTGTGTAAGTGTATGACCTATCTGTCTAATATTTTGTATGTATAATTTACTTGAAGTTCTTATCTCACCACCTACTATTTTCTGTTTAATTTTGTTTTCTCCGCTACCCAAAGGTTGTCTGGAAGAGATCGCTCTTTAGCGATAAGACCGCCTATTGTCTACCATTGTTTAATTTAAGATTTCTCATGTAATATTTTTCTTGTTGGTGTGCAATAAAGTGTTGTTGTATTGTATTGTATTGTATTGTTTCAAATGTCTAAGTCACAAGGTTGTAAGGTGAGGTGAGGTTGGTAAGGTGAGGTTTGTGGAATTAGAGATTGTGTCACATGTGTTAACATAATATGTTGCTACAGAAACCCAGTTGATAGCAATTTTGATCAGTTTATTGTTCGGCTTGAGCGCCTGCTGGAACATTTCATTAACAAAAGATGCATAATTTGTGGTGATGCATAACTTTAACGTTGACCTATTGACGGAAGATAAAAAAACGGTGGAATTTCGATCACTCCTAATTGAGTATGGTTTTGAACCTCTTATTCTTGCCGCTACGTTCTTGCGGAATAACGCGAAATCGTGCTTAGACAATTTTCTTACCAATTTGGCTGAGTACTCTGTGGATCCTATCATGATTGATCACAACGGCCTGGCAGATGGGCATGCAGGTATCCTCAGCACTTTTACTGTTCCATAAATTCAAAAACCAGATACTAACAGAATAGTATGGAAAGTAGTAAGGAAACTTGACGTCTTTGGTAAATTGAAATTTCGGCAAGCAGTTATGGAAGAAAACTGGATCAACATAGGCTTGAACACTTTCATCCATAAGTTTAATAAATTATTTAACGAAAGCTTCAGGAAAAAGAAAATAAAATTAACACCCAACAGGTCTAAAATAAAGTGGATAACGAAAGGTAAAATTAGAGTGTCAAGCAAAATGAAACGTGTTCTCGTGACCCACAAAACTTCCATATCTGACTCGATTGTGAACTACAGGAAAAAATATGTTTCAATTTTCAAACGAGTAATCAGACAAGCTAAAAGAATATCTGTGCAGAGACAAATTGAAAAAGCAAAAGATTCTTCGAAAGAGATATGGAAGATCGTCCATAAGCATCGCGGTAAGGCTGCGTCACAAATCACAGATAATTTGTACCTGAAAGTCTATCAAGAAAACGGGACACAAAAATTGGTAGATGACCCTGAGGAGGTATGTGCCACCCTGTTAGAAAGATTCAATCATAGTGATAAAATCGATTCCTCTAAAGACGCTTTACCTCTGCTTCAGGCTCATGTCACGAGGATCGAAAACGACATGGTTCTTGACCCAGTCAATGAGGCTGAGCTTGTATTTATGTTAAAATAGTTAAAACCCAAAACATCTTATGGATACGACGAGATCCCTATTACTGTTATCAAAGACAATATAGATGTACTTGCTGGTCCGTTGGTCTATCTCTTTAATGAATGTTTTAAGATGGGTATTTTCCCGGACCAGTTTAAGGTAGCCAAGGTATTGCCTATCCATAAAAAAAGGATCTAAAACTGACCCTTTAAACTATCGACCTATATCTCTTCTGCCAACGTTGTCCAAACTTCTGGAAAGACTTATGAAGGACAGACTTGTAAGGCATCTTAATCTCAATAACATACTAAGCGAGAGGCAGTATGGTTACCAAAAAAGCAGAAGTACAAATGACGCAATCACTACCTTGATTGAAGACGTTGTACTTCAACTCAATAGCAAAAAGAAAGTAGCAGGTCTATTTCTAGATCTGAGCTCTGCGTTTGACACAGTTGACCATGGAGTACTGTTGGCAAAGTTGGAACATTACGGGGTAAGAGGTACAATGTTAAAGCTTTTTCAATCTTACCTCGCTAATAGAAAACAGTTCGTTGAAGTTAAGTGGGTCCAAGACAGCAAAGAAAGCATCCACAGATCAAGGGTTAGTAAGTTGGCAAGGGGCGTCCCACAAGAATCTATTTTAGGTCCAATCTTCTTTATCGTCTTTATAAACGATTTAATAACATTTATAAAGAGAACCGTTCAGGACACCAAACTTGTTATCTTCGCTGATGACACTAACGCCATAATATCAGCGGAGAATATGTCACAGCTGAATGACAAAGTTAATTTTGCTTTGGAGGCCCTACATGCCTGGTTTACCAGAAACAACTTGACGCTAAACTGTTCAAAGACCAATGCATTACTTTTTCGAACCACCTCTAGAAATAAAGACACCTTAGAAATTTTATCCCATGGAGTGAAAATCAACCAGGTAGATTCAGTCAAATTTCTTGGTGTCTGGATTGACTCGAATCTTAATTGGAAGGATGAACTGTCGTCTCTAGTGAAATCCATTAGCTCGGCCTGCTACGCACTGAGAAGCCTCAGGGAAGAGTTATCACTGTCTCAGCTAAAAACGGTGTATTTTGCTTTGGTAGAATCCAAACTGAGATATAGTATTAAGTTCTGGGGCAACAGTTTCCAATACAATATCCAATCTGCATTCGTGAGTCAGAAACGAGCGATCAGAACAATGGCCAGAATACCTCAAACAACATCCTGTAAAAGTTACTTTTCTGAGTTTGAAATTCTTACAGTTCCTAGTCTGTACATTCTCATAGTCCTGAGTGATTTAATAAAGAATCTGAACTGTATTGAAACTTTGGAAGAGAGGCAAAAGCGACTGGCAACCAGAAGGATGGATTTACCTCGAACGATAAACTCTAAACTCAGAATTGTCAAGCACTCTGCGAGCTACCAGGCAATTGCTCTCTTTAATAGGTTACCCGTTGAGTTTAAGTCAGTTACGAGTCTAAACAATTTTAAAACGAATTTGAAGGCATTTTTGTTAAGGAAGTGTTTTTATTCAGTGGACGAGTGTTATCAAGCAGGACATTCAGTGTAGTAGAATAATTAATTAAATAATTTGATTTTGAATTGTAGATTATTAAATAAATTGACATGAATTTAGATTTTTGAATGTGTGGTAATTATTTTTTTATTATTCATTGTATATTATTGAGTAAAATTTGACAAGAAAATAGATTTTAGAATGTGTAATTAATATAGGACTATTGTTGATTATTTAAACTTGTATAAATAATAGTATAATAAATTATTATTATTAATAGTCTAATATAAGCTAGATTGTTAAAGTGTACCTGATTTGTGTTTTAATGTCAATATTCAAATGCAATATATATTGTTTACTGAATAAATAACTATGAACTATGTAATTGTAATCTAACTCATTGGAATAAGATAATTTTACACTAAGGTCATAATAATCGAAAAAAATGTCGAAAAGTTAAATAAATTTGTTTGTATTGTTTTTGTTACTTGTTTCCATTTGTGCTCGGACAATAGCTTCAGTTCAGTTCATTTTTTCAGTCTCAATACACATTTTATATGAATCACATCAACATAAAAATAATAAATAAAACAAATACATCAAATAAAAATAAAATACTCCACACTTGGTTAATAGATAAATAAATTAAAATAGTTAAATTTCGGTCCTGTAATTTAAATAATCATAATACTATCGATACAGTTGTAATATTGTATATTCAACTAACGACCCGCCCGTCTTCGCACGGGTGCAATACTGATAAATTATGCAAGTATTATACATATAAACATTCCTCTTGAATCACTATCTATAAAAAAAAAACACTTTAAAATCCGTTGCGAAGTCATAAAGATGTAAGCATACATAGGGACAGACAGACAGCCGGAAGCCACTTTGTTTTATACTATGTAGTGATTAATTATTAAAGCCTGACCAGATATATATGAGGATTGTCAAGAGGGCGCTATTTATAAGATTTATATGGCAACAATTTTGCATCCAATCGCAACCCGTTAATTACAGGATTAAACGAACTTACCTTAAGTGAAGTTCTATCCTGATTATATGAAGTACTTAGTCCGAGGTATAATTACTATGTAGTACTTTTCTTGCTTGCTCTATATGTCGCTAATTTTAAAGTCTAAAAACAAACATAAAAAACACTGCACCTGGCAACATTAGTTATAGATGTCATTAAGTTCAGAGTAAAATATATAGAAGAGGGAAGGGAGGGAGGGAAGCTCTACCTCGGACTAAGTACTTCATATAATCAGGATAGAACTTCACTTAAGGTAAGTTCGTTTATTATTTGCAATTTGTACAGATGCGCATACGCTTAAAGTCATTTATCAACCACAAGAACACGTTTCTTTTGTAAACCACTTGGAATTGAAATTACGTTGAACAAACGTAATACGTAACAATGTATCACACTGATACGGTTTAAAGTTAGCTATTAAACACGAAACAACACAATTTTTCTTGCAATGCAAAAACACGAACGAGTTTCATTAACACAAAATGCAATTGCAATGGCGACGCACGATATACGTATAATTTTAACCACCAGCACAAAATACGCAATAGCAGTCGAGCGCCCGGCTTATTCAACTTGGTCGGGTTATAGCAGATGGCGTCGGTCGGCTTGCCGGCTTACTTACGCACTCAAATAGCGCGGCACGGCACGCTGGGCACGATGCTGCGCACGGCCACAGATTATATAGAAGTTACTGGCACGGTGTCGCTGTCGCACTCTGAGTCGAGTCGATGACGTCAGGGAACCTTCCGCACGGCGGTAGGTATAATAGGCTCCGTCCACACTTGTATCATTTCGCCGATCCGATCCCCGTCGCGTATCTTCACCGCGTATCATGAACGGTAGTGTGGACGTCACGCCGTCGCGATCATGCAACGCTCGCGCGAAATCCATGTTGATACGCGTATCTTCAGTACCCCGCACACTCGCGATCAGGAAAGCGTTGCATGATCGCGACGGCGTGACGTCCACACTACCGTTCATGATACGCGGTGAGGATACGGGGTGAGGATATGCCGTGATCCATCGAGTCGGTTTTTGCCCGATCATCAAAGGCGCTATTATTGAGTCATCGATCCACGCTGCGGTCATTGGTTTTTAATCCTTAATTTTTACGATAGTTAAAAAATAACATACCACTGATGGACTGTCTACTTTGTTAGGCCTTTTCATGCGGAGTCTTCCGGCACGCGGTTTCCACTCGAGAACCTTTCTGCCGCATGCCATAAAACAAACACAGTCATACGAAGGCCATGTCTCCGTGAGCGGGTGCCCTCAATCGCCGCGTGGGAGGCGTCTTCCAGCACGCGGTTTCCACTCGAGAACCTTTCTGCCGCATTATGTATTATAAAACGAGTACAGTCATGTGCTAAATCTCCATGAGCAGATGACAAAAATGAAGGCCTTCCTCGCTGTGACTTCCGGTACACGGCCCCCACTCAAGAATATTTCTGTCCCAAGGTTCAATGAGCGATCTCAGCGGGCGACATTTTTAAATGGGACGCAACTCCGCACAGAACAACGATCACAAACGAAATGAAATGTTCGACGAAAACGAAATGCCAAAATGATCGGGGCGGTGATACGGTGCTACGATACGGATAGCGTCCAGTGGTCCAAACTACTGCACGCCGAAATGATCGGTGCGGTGATACGCGACGAGGATACGATACGGCAAGTGTGGACGCGTTTCTTCGCGCGACGGCGCAAATGATACGGAGTGCCCGCAGTGAGCGTCCAAACGGACGATACGCGGTGAGGATACGCGACGGGGATCGGATCGGCGAAATGATACAAGTGTGGACGCAGCCATAACACTGTCGGTGCACTAGGCTTGAGCCCGTCAGGAACTTATAATTGTTGATTTAAGCTGATAATTATGGATTATCAGTTTTTTGTTGTAATTAAATTGAAGAGGAGAATTTTTTGGCATCAACATAAAAATAATAAATAAAACAAATACATCAAATAAAAATAAAATACTCCACACTTGGTTAATAGATAAATAAATTAAAATAGTTAAATTTCGGTCCTGTAATTTAAATAATCATAATACTATCGATACAGTTGTAATATTGTATATTCAACTAACGACCCGCCCGTCTTCGCACGGGTGCAATACTGATAAATTATGCAAGTATTATACATATAAACATTCCTCTTGAATCACTATCTATAAAAAAAAAAACACTTTAAAATCCGTTGCGAAGTCATAAAGATGTAAGCATACATAGGGACAGACAGACAGCCGGAAGCCACTTTGTTTTATACTATGTAGTGATTAATTATTAAAGCCTGACCAGATATATATGAGGATTGTCAAGAGGGCGCTATTTATAAGATTTATATGGCAACAATTTTGCATCCAATCGCAACCCACTATAATTACAGGCTTTTGGCTTTGATACTATAGGATCAACATGGCTGCCGCTCCAACTCGAACTTCCCGTCCCGTAATTTCAACGAAATCCTCTTCGTCATCGACGCGCTTTTCTTCACTACTTTCACTAGTTCACTTCAACGAAGGACCATTTCATGTTGGGGCTCATAAATAAAAGCCGTAACATGAAAGTAATTAAATACTTTTAATTAAAAGTACAGCAAAAGAAATGTACATCTTATTCTTATCTTACGTTAGTTCGCTAGAGGCTTGTTTCTACTAGTATTGCCAGCAATAAAAAAATAATAATAAACAATATTAGTATGTACTGTATTGTACACAATACCAGGTCGTTGTCGTTGGGAAGAGCTAGGCGGATTTCCGGGCGCGGTGATTCGCCCAAAAATGGCGCCGAAGCCACACACGGCCGGTGAGCCACTAACTCCAACCCTGGCACAGATACAAAAAACGTAAAAAATAGGGATAAGTTCGCCTTTGTACATGTTTCATTTGTTATGAATGTATTTATATAACCAGTTGTTGTGTACATACAATATTTTTTTTACATACATACATACATACAAATAAGTTAAGGGTGACGGGTAATGCTAATGCGAAACTAGAAATTGCAATACCCTTCTGATTTTTTCCTATATTTTCTAAATCAGATTGTTGGATTTTAGCGCCCTTAAGTAAATGTCACTTAACTGGACGTTCCTAATGTTTTACTATCTATATTCTATACTCTGTGATATGTCTATGAAGTGTACTTGTGTTACGTGAATTAAAACCAGATTATTATAAAGTAATAGTTTATTTCCACTCAACTTATCACATATAAATTTTTAAGTAATCGCAGGAGTCTAGCTGGAGAAACACCTTTAATTTCAGGCCACTGGCATTAGCTGAGCCATCTACCTTTTCATTGTTTTGTATACTATACAACTGCTATTATACATGTTTCATAATCAAAAATGTACAAAAGCAATGAATAAATGTCTTATTATTATTATTATTATTATTAATAATATTTATTAAATCATTAAATACGATTTTCGTTCAGTCCCCAAAAACTTGTCCAAAACTATTGTGGCCGCTTTTGACGTGAACAAGTTTCGCGGGGTAAACTACAGTGAACAAAATTGTGTACAGTGATTTAATAAATACTAAACGTGTTGTGATAGCTCCTAGACTCCAGCTATTTCTGAAAAATTATATCTGATTATGAAGGCATAAGAAAAAAATCGGAAGTGGCGCTAGTGTCGCTTTACCCGTCACCCTTAAGAGCCTTCATACATTTTAAAATGTATCTTTTTCATATTAGGGCTTGTGCACAAATCACGCGATGTTTTTCGGCAATTTTTTGACACACCTGGTGATTTTTGGTGAGGTTCATTATGCCCTAATATTTAATGATATAATACTCATCATTCCTAACGATTACATATCCTTATTTTATATGACATAAGTATCAAATGTCCTAACTCCATTTCCCCCATATTTCAGGCACTACGATGGACGTAGAATATTTTAACGCGAGGGATAAAAAAGCTCGGTTCTGGCGCGCAGGGGTCGCAGTTCTTCCTATCCTAACACTCCTCCTCGCTTCGCTCATCGTCTTACCTAACGAAGGCCTAAAGCACGTATATCATACTTAGGACTTATAAGTTGTATGTCGAACAATCATTAGGTCTTCCAATATTAGGATCAAATAGATTAGGGCATATGGATATTAGATAATTCTATAGTATGGATTTTGACTTTTAGGATAAAGAAGCGTTTAGGACACAAGACCATTATGGGAAATGAACATTAGGTTTAAAGTGTTTAGGACAACCTCGCGAGGTCTACAGCTGCTAGTATTTAACCTGTACAATATTCATAAAGATGAATACTCACTGTCTTCGGGCTCGTTACACTGATACATCCGCATATGGCAGCCGCTCATGAAAGTGCGGTGCACGCCGTGCTGGCAGCGCGCGCACACCATTATGTCACGCACGGGGCACTTCGTGGGGCACGAGTCTTGATACTGCCGCCAGTCGCCTGAGAAGAGAGCGAAACCAGTATAAAACGAATGCCATTCTAAGAGCTCACGCACTGTATATACTAGAGATGCAACGGATAATTGTTTGGCCGGATACCGGATATTCGGCCTGGCAACCGGCCAAATATTCGGCCAGCGGAACTATATACCTACACTATAATCAAGGTTTGATTTCATCATGGATCGAGGTTTATTCCTAGAAATAATGTCAAGTCTTTTTGTAATGTTGTCCCTTAATCTACGTGAAGGTCTTATTCCAGTCGTGCAGGTTTTGACCTGTATCATAGTAAACGTTCGCGTGGACACATTTCTAGGTTCAAATTATTAAAATGGTTTCCAACGAATAACTAGTTCAATTGTGACCGTGACTGTTACACTTTTTACCCCAAAATCAAGCTAGTTTACTATCCGGTATCCAGTCGGATAATACGTTGCTATCCGGTATCCGGCCGGATATAAAAATAAGAGCTGGATAGGTCGGATACCGGATAGTAGGTAGTAGCCGAATATTCGGTGCATCTCTATATACTAGAGATGCACCGAATATTCGGCTTGATCAGCCTGTGGGGAGAGTGGGCCAGGGCCAGGAGAAACAGGCTACAGCAGCCTCGCGTACAGCGCCTGCAGTAGCCTGTCTCTCCTGGCCCTAGCCCACTTTGCCCACGCGCCCCTGCAGGTACAGCAAGCCGGGCAGCATCTCTCAAGAAGAGATACATTCTTACCCTCTACATACGCTCGATGCTGATCCTACCATAAACCACAGCTAAGAGTTCGCGTTCAGTTGTCGAATAGTTGGTCTCAAGCTGATTTACGAATTTAAAGGTTAATACCGCGCCTATAGGGTAAGAAAAGGCGCCAGTGTGTATAAAAATACACACTTTCACTGTCCTAGTTTGACATGTGAAACTTATGTCTTTGTTATAAAAGCTTGCCGTGACCCTACATATGGGACACGGACAGGGCAGTGAACGTGTTAAATTTAGGGCATTTTATGGTGTTGATGCTGATACTAAAGAAGATATAAGTAAGTCAAAACAGCACAGCTAATAAAAAAACTATACTGACCACAGAGCCGGCTCATTCCTCGGCTAAAGGGTTAGCTTGGTTATTCAGCGCGGAAATGTAGCCATCAGGGGTGTACCGGTCGGTATAGTCATACCACCCCAACTCTTCCAAGCAAATGAACTGTCAAACCATACAAAGTGAGTCAGTTAGTATGGTTAGTATTTAAAAAGTACTTAAAAAAGCACCTATTGCTGACACATGAGTGATAAAGTTGTCTATTCAAAGTGTCACTCAAGTGTTGAGCAATAACTCTCTTTCTCTCTCTCTCCTTGGCAATTATTATTCCCATCTGATGGTGGGGTCTGCCTTCTTCGTTTTCTCTTTCCACTTCGCTCTATTTGACGTGTCTGACTCAGTAACTCCGCAGGAACTAAGGTCTTTTCGGACCACATCTAACCACCTGGTCTTCGGTCTTCCCCTCCTTCGGACCCCCTGCATGTTTAGATTGGCCACTGTGTTTCCGATGTACTCTGGAGGTCTTCTCTTCACGTGTCCAAACCATCGCAGCCTACTCTCTTGCAGCTTGTCGGCGATGTCGCGTACTCCGAGACTACCGCGAACGTACTCGTTGCGTAACTTGTCGAGTCTCGTCACGCCGCACATCCACCGAAGCATCTTCATTTCGGCAACTTGGACGGTATTAACTTGGCGCTGGGTAACTGCCCATGTTTCACAATAACTATTGTTGAGCAATAACTATTGTAGAAATATTATATAGAGACTCATACCTGCAGACAAACAGTACAAACCGTTTTGCAGGAAATTGTATATGTTTTTAGCTTTACACTTTAATTAATAAAAAAAAAAAATTCATTTGCTTGGAAGAGTTAACGTGGTTTGACTCTACCTTGCCACAGGGCCGCGATCTGAGGGACGTTGGTGGTAGTTAGGGTCTCTTAATCCTAAGAAACAACAGAACCTATCCAGATTAAGTTGGTTATTATTGTTTCTAAATAAATAAAGACTCACTGACCTGTTTTCTCTGAAATTTTCTCTGTAATAATAATTTATTTTATTTATCTACACCACTATTGTTAAATTAACTTGGCAGAGTTTGGGTTGGGGCATGAAAGCATGAATGACCAAAATCAGGGATGTTGTCTTAATAGTACTATATCTCCGGCGGGGTCGCCCCATTTCATTCCTCCGCTCCGCGTGACTTACTGATAGTACTGAGCACTTCATATCTACATAAAAGAAGATCTATGATATGATGATGAATATTGTGTGTAGATAAAGTAGAATTGTGATCCTATATTGTGAAATGAGCTGAAGGCGACGTTTTTGCCGCGATTCAGACGCGATGCAGTCGCGATTCGACATCGGTAGTGTATCAATACAGTCGCAATGCAGTATTCATTCAGACACGAACCCCTCGCTTCTCTTGGCTCACCTGATGTCGCAAAACAACCGCGCGTTAGTTAGTAGCAAATTAGTAATGCTGAGTCAATAGCAATGTTCGGATTAGGGAGTGCAAATTCCCGAGACTTCGAAACGTAATATTAATATGGATATGACTTAATCCCGGGATTATAATCGTAAAGCTAAAATAAAATATGTTTTTCGTTTCACAATATTCATCATCATCATCATCTCAGCCATAGGACGTCCACTGCTGAACATAGGCCTCCCCTTTGGACTTCCATGTATACCGGTTGGAAGCGATCTGCATCCAGCGGTTTCCGGCGACCTTTATAAGGTCATCTGTCCATCTTGTAGGTGGACGTCCTACGCTGCGCTTGCTTGTCCGAGGTCTCCACTCGAGCACTTTTCGGCCCCATCGGCCATCTGCTCTGCGTGCTATGTGGCCTGCCCATTGCCACTTCAACTTGCTAATCCGGTGAGCTATATCGGTCACTTTAGTTCGTCTACGGATTTCCTCATTTCTGATTCGATCACGTAGAGACACCCCGAGCATAGCCCTCTCCTTTGCTCGTTGAGCGACTTTGAGCTTTGAGATGAGGCCGATAGTGAAAGACCACGTTTCGGTGCCGTAAGTCATCACTGGTAACACACATTGGTTGAAGACTTTCGTCTTGAGGCACTGAGGTATGTCGGACGAAAAGACATTGCGTAGTTTCCCGAACGCTGCCCAGCCGAGTTGGATTCGGCGGTTGACCTCTTTCTCGAAGTTGGACCTACCTAATTGGACCACTTGTCCTAGGTAGATGTATGAGTCAACAACTTCGAGTACCGAGTTTTCAACAGAGACTGGGATGGGCACAACCTTGGCATTTGACATGAGTTTCGTCTTGTCCATGTTAATTTTTAAGCCCACCCGTTGAGAAACTCGATTGAGGTCATCGAGCATCATGCTGAGTTCCTCCATCGACTTTGCCATGACTACGATGTCGTCGGCAAACCGAAGGTGAGTGATGTATTCGCCATTGATGTTGATGCCAAGTCCTTGCCATTCCAGGAGCTTGAAGGCGTCTTCCATAACGGCCGTAAACAGTTTCGGGGAAATAACGTCCCCCTGTCTTACGCCTCTTCTCAATGAAATGGCCTTTGTGCTCTGCTCCTGAACTTGGACCGACATGGTGGCGTTACTATACAAACACTTCAACACTTCAATGTACCGATAGTCAATATGGCATCGCTGAAGTGACTCGAGCACCGCCCATGTTTCCACCGAATCGAAGGCTTTCTCATAGTCCACAAACGCTAAGCATAATGGCAAGTTATACTCTTCAGTCTTCTGTATAACTTGCCGCAGCGTATGTATGTGGTCTATGGTACTATAGCTTCTTCGGAAACCGGCTTGTTCGGGAGGCTGGAAGTCATCAAGTCTATGTTCGAGACGGTTCGTGATGACCCTTGAAAACAACTTATAAACATGGCTTAGAAGCGTGATGGGCCTGTAGTTCTTCAATAGGCTGTTATCACCTTTCTTGAAGAACAGTAACACCTCGCCTCTATTCCATGCTTCAGGCGTTTTGCCCTCGGACAAGACGGAATTAAAGAGCGTCTGGAGGACCTTAAGTACCGGTGTTCCACCCGCTCTCAGAAGCTCTGAGGTGATTCCGTCTTCGCCCGGCGCCTTGTTGTTCTTAAGCTGCTTCAGGGCCATCCTAATCTCGTACAGACTGATGTCCGGGATGTCTTCGGTATAATGTCGGGACAGCTTGGCTCTTGGATCGCCTACCAAGCTGTCAACGGGCTTTGCCTCTGCTTTGGTCGACGCCATGCTGCCATCTTCCCGTTTCAGCTTGGTCAGCTGGCTTTGTCCAATAGACTTGTCCTTTGCGAACACTTTGGAGCCTTTGTTCTGCTCAATGGTCTCTTTAACACGGTTCGTATTAAAGAGCCGCAGATCACAATATTAGTCAGTTATAAAGGTTTACTTATATTATTATGTATACGTGCATGAATAGTATTGTTTTTTCTACTCCTGTACTTTTATCCGTCATTTATATATTCACCAACTCTAATAAAGATATACTTTACAAAAGCCTTGTAAAAGTCTACTCTATTGCCCATAAACTAAACGATGTTATATAATGTCATCTAAAAAGAGGTTTTCGCGAACTTGGCCGAAGTATAAGTTTCCGCTGCGAAGTGCTCTTCCACACTATCATATTCGCCCAACTTCGCGAGTTCTGTGAGGCCGCAAAATGTTTTAACATAACAGGCTCATGATATTTGTATGTACTTTAAGGGAATGAGAATAGAGGGAATGAGCTGGACAGAAAAAGTCACCAATGAGAAATTATTGGAAAGGTGTGAGAAGAGACATATACTACATACCATAGAAACTAGAAGAGGGAACATGACAGGCCATTTACGACACGACGATCTAATATAGACGATATTGGAGGGAAAAATTGAGGAAGGAGAGGAAGTGGAAGGCTTGGACCAGATAAAGAAAAAGGTAGACGTCGAGTCGTATCGAAAAGTGAAAGAACTGGCGTTAAGTAAAACGGACTGGAAAGAACTGCACCGACAAGAGTGAACTATTAAATAATAATGATGAAGATAATTACCTTTTATCAATTTTTCACGTGAATCGCTTCTTCCAGAATCATCGGAGTCTGTATAATCAGCGTATTCTGACGAATCACTTAAAAGAAACTGACGTTAGCTAAGGTCGAATTTAATCAAACAAATTCAAAGAATAAGGCACTGGTCCCACCACCGACGATGAGCGAGAAGAGATTAGAGCTATAGTGCAGTCCGATAGTTTTGTCGCTCGGCTGTAAGCGAGTGTTGGAGTACGCCAGGCTTGGGCGGGGGCTAGCATGCGATCCTGTATAGCCCAACAGGGTGTTTTTCAGCTCATGTCATATTGCAGATTTTTAGTGGAACTAATTTTTTTTACAGGCAACAACATTTTTTCGGTAACTGATGTTGAAAGTCAGTCATTATCACTGATGTAAACTGGGCTAAATATTCCGTAAGTTTCAAGTAATTTTTGCATAATAATGCCAAGACTAACCACAGTGATGAAAGTAAAGTTTTCTTTTTTCAATAAGATTCTGTATTTATTTCGGAATTAGAACGATATTAAAATCCGTCGCGCGACATAGTACTGTGAAGATACAGACAGGTAATATTTCTCGAGCGAGAAAGAGTCGCGTATCACTGGTGTGTCAGAGGTGTGGTGTAGGACCCACGGTAACTAAGACGGAGTCCACATCATGAATTAAAATTATACGTACCCGTCTGAAAAGAAAAGAAAAGCCATCAACACCTTTTCTATTTTTGGGTGAAAATCAGAAGCGTTTTATCGTTACCTCGTTACGGAATGTACAGTCTGACCAAAAGGAGTAGAAATTAAAACTAGTGTCGTCCCTTTCTAATCAATCAAAGAAAACGGAGACAACACTACAGTATTGCTACTTTTTAATTTCTACTCTTTTTGGTCAGACTGTAAACGGATTAATAGTCACGAAACCTGTATACTTATCAATGAAAAATTAAAACTGTAGGTTCTTAGGTAGTAACATTGATATAAGATCATAGAGAAAAATGTCTAAACCTATCAGCATTTTAAAATGAATAAGGAGCATTAAGTATAATAGTAGTCCGTGAGTCACGGGTTTTTTATTTTTATAATTAGGTACATACAAATTAACAGTAGGTACATACCTCCGTGCTGAATGTGTAACTCTGTGATCTGTATACCGGCTTTCTCGGGGTTGGCAGGGTTGCATCTGTGGAGATTATAAAACACTTACAAAACCGACCAAGTGCGAGTCGGACTCGCGCAGTGAGGGTCCCGTACAAACACCTTAACTGGCCGGGTTAAGTTAAGTATGCACCTGGTATGTATAGCGACGCGTACAAATGAGGTGCAAAGATGACGACGCGGTTAGCGCAGTTGGCAGACACCTGCCTACTGAGCCGGCGGTCCCGGGTTCGAATCCCGGGCAGGGCAAATATTTGTGTGATGAACTCGTATTTGTTCTTAGGTCATGGATGTCATCTATATATGTATTTATATTATTATGTATATCGTCGTCTAGTACTCACAGTACAAGCTTTGCTTAGTTTGGGAATAGGTCGGTTTGTGTATAATTGTCCCATAATATTATAGTTTTTTGTATGACAGCCAACTTAAATATTAATTTTATTTTGAAATCACGTCATTTTATCATCTGTGAAAATCACGGTTCATGAGATACAGCATAGCGACATACGGGCAGACAGACGCATAGCGGAGGCTTAGTAATAGGGTCCCCTTTTAACCCTTTGGGTACGGAACCCTAAAAATTTATAATTTTCACAGAAACTTATTATTATTAACCAATAAACTTACTTATACAATCCAGCATCCTTGACCGTAACTGAACGCAGTAGTAATATCGGATTGTCCTCCCCTAGACGCCGGTAGCGACCTCCGAGTTTCTTAAGCGACCACTTCACTCTTTTTACACCCGGCAGCCTTTAAGAAGAAATAGTACCTTACTGCACACGCCGGGAAAGAAGAGCTTGCCGGGTGAGTACTTAGGTATAATGTATAGACACGGATAGTGGTACGAAGCCGGCAAGCCCTTTTCACGGCTAGATATAAGATTATTATACTTAGTGCTTTTCTCAAACTATGCAATGAAATGAAAAAATACACCACTCAAAAAATATAATTCACCTGTTTTGCCTGCTTCATGACCGCAGAAGCCATATTTAAAAAAAAAAAATTACTTCCCGGCCTAGGCCTTCAATTTTGTATGAAATACCTTTACCGTTCTCTCAAGATGTTCCGCCCGAAATGTGATATTTCGAAAGTTGCGTTTTTCAACTGATAAATAAGTGACAAAGCATCAGTCACTTACACTCGCATTTTGTCAAAACGTGACGGATGCTTTGTCACTTTTTTATAGTGATAAAAGCAACCATTATAGGCCGGCTGGTCGCTTTTCTGCATAACTATGGTCTGTATGTTCGTCGACTACTCGAAAACGGCTGAACCAATTTGGAAAATCTATTTTTTTTTGTCCGGTCGGTCGTCCCAGGTACCTCTGGGGAGACGTGGAGGTGGATCTGCGTAAGCTTCAAAACTGTTTCGGAGGAGGGTGTTTGGGTCACTGGGCCAAAATAGTTATTTCGTTTGCAAGAATAAGTATACTTTCTTTGCAGTTGGTCCCCTTATCACAATAATAAAGCATAACTGCGTTTCGCGTTTGTCTCCGAATATATGCGAAAGAGGGCGGTGATCGGTACGAATAATAAATTTCCGCCCGAATAAATATTGGTGATTTTTAGTAACGCCAAAGAAAATTGCTAACGCCTCTTTATCTAATTGGCTATATGATTTCTCAGCCTCGGATAGTGTACGTGAAATACAACAAATAGGTCTTTCCGAACCGTCAGGGTACGTGTGCGCCAAGACGCCCCCTACTCCGTACGCGCTGCTGTCCACACTTAGGACCAGAGGCAAGTTCGGATTGTAATGAGCTAAAACATTGTCACTGGTCAGTATCTGTTTAATAGTTATAAACGTCTTTCTGCAATCAGAATTCCAGTGCCATGCCGTGTTTTTCTTTAGTAGTACATGCAAGGGTTGTAAAATCGTGCTTAGCTTAGGTACAAACCTACCATAATAATTAACAAGCCCCAAAAAGGCTCTAAGTTGCTGTAGGTACGTCTTGTGGATGAGGAGCATCCAACAGTGCTTTCACTTTTCTGTCATCTGGGTGAAGGCCATTTTTATCTATGATGTGCCCTAAGTAGCATACTCGGGGCTTAAAGAACTCGCACTTAGCTAATTTAATTCTAAGTCCAACAGCTTGTAATCTACGAAAAACTTCGCGTAAATTTTTTATATGGTCGTCCCTAGACACCCTGGAAACGCAAATATCGTCTAAAAATACTACTGTGCTCGGAATTCCTCTGACTACCTCCTCCATAAGTTTCTGAAATTTTTCGGGTATGCAATTTAACCCATAAGGGGTCCGAAGGTACTCGAAGGAGCCCATGTGCGTACTGATTGTAGTACATGCTCTAGAATTTTCCTCCAGAAGGACCTGCTCATAAGCGTGGAGTA
This sequence comes from Apotomis betuletana, assembly GCA_932273695.1. Classification (NCBI taxonomy): domain Eukaryota; kingdom Metazoa; phylum Arthropoda; class Insecta; order Lepidoptera; family Tortricidae; genus Apotomis; species Apotomis betuletana. Next base: position 10,688,879 of record OW026322.1, read on the forward strand.
GTAGGGCCTCGTGCAGGGCCCGTCCGGATTGTTACTACCGTCTTGCCTGCTAACCCACCGCCAAACAGCAATGTTCGCATTGTTGTGTTCCGGTGTGGGGGTAAGATAGCCGGTGAAATTACTAGCATAGAGGCATTCCATCTTCGTCCTCCGGGTAGGCAAGCACTTGTGACTCCTCTGGTGTTGCAGGTGTTTATGGGCGACGGTAATCGCTTTCCATCAGGCGATACGTTTGCTCGTTTGCCCCCTATGACATAAATAAAATAAAAAAATAAAAATAAATAAAGCGTGAGCCAAGTCAATTTTCGAAAATATTTGGCCTCCACTCAGATTAGCGTAAAGTTCCTCAATACGGGGCAACGGATATGGCTCTCGTTTTAAAATGGGATTAATAGTAATTTTATAATCTCCGCAGATGCGTATTATGCTTCCACATTTCTTAATAACGGGAACAATGGGAGTGCCCTATTCGGAGTGTTCGACTTTCCTAAGTGTCCCTTCATTCACAAGACGCTCTAGTTCTTTCTCGACGGGTTCGCGCAAGGCTAGCGGTAAATTACGTGCCTTATAGAAAATTGGTTCATGCTCCTTTAATTTTAAGACGAATTTTTCTGTGCAAGTCCCCAGACCCTCCGCGAACACGTCGGAAAACTCATTACTCAAATGTTTAACAACGTTTTCGGTTTTATCTGTCGTCTCTAATTGTTTCAAATGGTGAAGCTTAATGTGTATGTTATTAAGCTGTAATGCGAGTAGCGGCGGGCCCCCGCCGGGGATGACGTACAGCGGCAGGCCGTGCGCCGCGTGCGCTGGACCCGCCACCGCCGGTGGGTCGCAGTAACGCGCGGACACGCTAATTACGCCGAGAGGCTTGATACTATCGCCGGTATACGATCTTAATTTTAAATCACACTTAACAATGTTATAATTTTTAAAATATTTGTTATAAAAGGCCTCGTTTATTGCGGCTATTTTGCTGCCGGTGTCCACCTCAAACGCGATCGGTACATCGCCCACGATTAATTTTACGACATAAGGTTTATCACTAGATCCGTCAACGTACATATTAAAGAAATCACTGACCTCGCTCTCGGAGTCCGTGTCCATAAAGAATTGATTTCTGCTGCGTACCTTAGACGATCCGCTACCACTCTTACACATGGCCCTAAGATGGCCTCTCGCACCGCACTCGTCACAATTAAAATGCTTGTATCTGCATCGGTCAGCCGCGTGCTGCTTCCCGCACCGCCAGCACGGGCGCCCGCTAGCCTGCCGCGGCGTGCCCGCCTGCTGCGCCGTCGTCTGTGCCGCCGTCGACATGGCGCGCGCGCCGATGCGGTGCATCCGGGCTGCGCCGACGAGCTCAGCGCCGTGCGCGCCCGCGCTCATCGCGCCGGCCGGTGCCGCCGCCGTCGTGCCGCTGGCCTCGGCGTGCCGGTCCGCCGCCTCGAGAGCCAACGCCAACTCCACCGCCTGCTTGTATGTCAAGTCCTGTTCGGCGAACAGACGACTACGCATCTCGTCACTCGCGAGCCCCGACACAAACTGGTCTCTCAAATTCTCTTCGAGCTTGTCACCGAAATTGCACGTACTCGCGAGATGCTTAAGATGCTGCAAATAAGAGCTGAGCTCTTCTCCCGGTCGCTGTCGTCGTTGTCGGTACGCGTGACGTTCCGCGATATCCGAACGCCTGGGTTCGAGGTGGTTTTTAACGATATTCACGAGCTGATCGAACGTTTTACTCTCCGGAGTCGCGGGCGCACAAAGGTCACACATTAGGTCGTAAGTCGGTTCACCCACAACAGTTATTAACGTAGCCACTTCTAACTCCGGTTTGATTTCGTTTAAAACTATGAACTGTTTCACACGATTTATGTACATAGACCATTTTCGCGAACACAAATCAAAACTTTCTATTTTACCGTACGGCATGTTTAGCAATGAATCAAAATCGTTCGTTTTTCGGTGTAAATAGTTAGTAAAAACCACTTATTTTAATTATTTCGTCGCCAGTTACGTCTTGAAAGACATGCGGTGGATTACAACTGTTTATTCGGCGGTAGGTAGATATAAATGTAACATGAATGACACAGTGACAGTATTTATTCTACTACCCAACAGTTAACGCCTTTGTTTTTTTGTTAAAAAGTTATTAAAGTGGAGGTCACTTACTGACATTTTATTTTCACATCTTCTCCTTCTACTGCTGTAAGCTTTACCCGTTGCGGCATCCCTAAAACAATTGTAGAATTTTCATGGACCATGGTACCATGGTATAAGACAAACATGGTATGACTATCCGCCTAGTGAGACTTTCTACGTCACTGATTGCCGCTTTATGGTAAAAAAATAAATATAAGGAAAACAATGTTTGCCACCTTCTTCTTCTTCTTTTATCATATTTTACTATACCAAAAAGCAACAACTAATTATTATGGAATGGACGAAGGGTTTGGTCAAGCCAGTTGCCTCTTATCCTAAAAGTTTTCCCTAGATCTATGGTGGACTCATTAGTTGAAGAACCACACAAAACCAAAATGTTAGTGAAGAGAACCCTAATGGGTAAACATAAATAAATGTAGTTAATATTAATAACTAACTTTCCCAGTACTTAGCATGTTACAATCTGTAAATAATAAGATTAGCTAAGCAAATATGTAATTAGTACTTATTTTTTTCCTGGAATAAACAGTGTTTTTTTTTTTATTAATGCATTACAGTTCGTTGTCATGTTCTTTGACACAATTTTATTAAGTCGTAATACCTAATTTATTTAAAACATCACTCACGATTGAATGAGATTCATACAGGTAACAAGGGAATCGGGGAGTATTATGATACACAACTGGCAACACAGAATCGGATTGACAGAACCAACCAACCAATCACAGCGCGATGACGTCAAAAGTCTCGCCTGTTATTCCGGAGTGTCATACTTTGTTTTATTATTCCTTAGGTAAAACTATATTCTTATTAAAACTTTCGTGAGACATATTTAATTATTGTATTAAGGTTTACACTCACGTGAATTGGTCAGGATCGACCCGACACGTTCCGAACTCGTATGAAGCTCTTTATCAGAGATCTTCACTGATTCTTGAAATCACTTGTCACTGATTATTGCAAGAATCAGTGGCATAGTTGCCGCGGCAGTGTACGGGTAGCAGTCCCTGATGAAGAGCTCCATACGAGTTCGAAACATGCCGGGCCGTTCCTGAAAATTTCACGTGAGTGAAAACCGCTTAAAACAATGATCAAATGGGTAAAACTGTTTGAGTTCGATATCTACCACCACGTTTTGGTGTTGGTTTTGTTGTTGGTTTTGTGGTTGTGGTTGTTGTGATTGTAGTTGTTGTTGTTGTGCTCGAAGTTGGTGTATAGTTGTACGGCTTGATAATCCTAGTGGAAGTACGCTCAATCGTCTTCATATTAATCTCTTGTCGTAGTTTCCCAGATATCTGTAATCAGCAGGGATCGGATATTTGGATGCTAAACAGCATTGCATTTGTAAGATTGTCCATTAATATATTTTTTTAAACAAACAACGTCAAAAACCTGTGAGTCGGAGACGCGCACCGAGGGTTCTCTCCAAACACTTATGCCAACTTGTCTGGCCGGGTTAAGTTAAGTTTGCACCTGGTATGTGTGGCGCCGGATACAAATGAGTTGCAAGTTAACGCAACTGATCACGTTTGTTGTATGGGAGCCCCATGCACTTAAGTCCGTCTGTCACCGGGCTATGTCTCGTGAACCGTGATAGTTAGACAGTTGAAATGTTCACAGATGATGTATTTCTGTTACCGCTATAACAACAAATACTAAACGATAGAATAAATATTTAAAAGGGTTTCGATACAACAAACATAATTGGTTGCGTTCACTTTGCATCTCGCCTCATTTGTGAACGGAACCCTGGGTGCGCGAGTCCGGCTCGCACTTGGCCGGTATTTAGACTATATTATAGTTTATTTGGGTCAATCAACTATTTTCTGCCACTCGTTGCCATGGTGATGATCCTTGGGTCACTTTTTAAATCTACGATTTTCCGTGCATGGTTATATTTACGAATAGCTTTGTAATTTAAGTAGTTATAACCCATTCTTTTGTAGACTATCTCCTGACAATAACAGTAATTAAACTATCAACACTTTTCTTAGAAGTTTATACCTAAGTTTAATCACTATTATCCCCTAGGTCCCAGGACAGAATAACAGCAAGAAAAAGTTGATCCACCCTTTCGATTAAGGTTCCATAAGTTGCTCCTCGTATTTCACTCTCAATAACTAACCTTAATTTTCATCCGTGTATGCTTAGGAATGGTCAATTTATATTTCGTCCGGTAAACGTCTTCTTGTGAGGTCTCAATAAGCCTGTATGTGGACAGCACCTCGTCGTCCATGCTGAGGAGAACAACGCTCCTGATAGAGACCAAGGTCTTGGGTTCCCGAACCGCCACCACAATGTATAGCGAGATACCTATAACATGACATATAATAAGTATCTTAAGTACGGCCTCTTAAGATACTTCCTTTTAAAATTTGATTTTTTTTTCATTACGTGCAGTCGAACATAAAGTTGAAAATTTACTACCAGTTTTCTGCGTGAATTTCGTCAATTTCGAGTAGTTTTTGAAACACAAATTATCAATGAAAAAATCGGGCACTATTTTTTGGAGTTTCGGAGCGAATATACAAAACTGCTGACTTTATCAAAAAATTATGTTTGAAAACCCCTTTTATTTTTAAAAGACCCGACACCACACACGCTAGTTTTGGAACGAAAAAAATTATCACCCGTACCCGAAAAAAGTTTTTTAGTTTTTATTTTACCGTTTTGTCGGCGTGATACATACACATACTCGTGCCAAATTTCAGCTTTCTAGTACTAATGATCAAGGAGCTAGGCCGCGGACGGACGGACATGGCGAAACTATAAGGGGGCCTAGTTGACTACGGAACCCTAAAAACGGGACATTACAATATGCTTTACCAGTGACGTTGTGGTGGTGGAGTGGTTGACACGTTGGACCTGTCCAGGGCTCGATTCCCGGTATCTACTGCCAGATTACGCTTTCCTATTTTTCTTTGTGCCTTGTAACTGTAGTGAGTAGTTTTTTTTTTTTTTTTTACCTTGACCTTGAACGTGGCCTTACCTAATGCGGGTTGCGCGTCTGTATTCTTCAGTGTGTTCGTCTCTTTCTCCGAAAATCCATATTTGAACAACATCTCTATGCTGGACAGCGCCACAGTCACCAGGACTTGTGATGAGAGGTATCTCTGTTCCTTGGATTGCTCAGAGTCAGAATAGTCATTGGGCTTGACTCGAACCCGGTATTCCCCTGGCTCCAGGGCTATGTACTTGTACATCTACAATTATATAACGTCATCATACAATTTATTTATTTATTCACATAATATTTACATAGCATTACCTACAGTTACACCAATGCGCTATGAAACTAAATTAACTAAAACATCATCCAAAACAACATAAATCACGTACAAACACTTGATTGCCTAAGGCCGCGGTCGTTTTAAACCACCGCGGCGGGCAAAAACGACCTCTCCCGAACATACCATAACGCCGCGGGCGACGGGCCGCTGTCGCCGATGTCGGCCGCAGGCGGCGGTTCAAAACGACCGCGGCCTAACGTCCATCACTTCGCAAAATCTTAAACATTCACAGCTAGAATACAATAGAAGTGCCTACGCTTTATTACACACCAAAAAACATTTACACAAGAATTCGTCAAATGTAAACAAAATAAAAACAAGACAACAGGCGGTCTTATCGCTGAAGAAATCTCTTCCAGATCATCATTGTTAGCAACATATAATCAAAAACCTCCGTATCGTATTATGTTAATCATACATAAATAATCATAAATCAAATAATCTAAAGTCGTAATCAAAAAAATAAAGTAATGAGTGAATAAAACTTTTTTTTCTAAAAAAAGGAAATATTAAAATTGAAGTCACAATGTCAAAGTCACAGTCATACTAAAACGGGTGCATAACGGTTGCTATAACTACTTTTGATATTAATATTGCTCAATATAACATTTGTTATAATTTCATATGGCATAGTTAATATATCATATGGTAGAATGATATGTTATAATACGTTTTTACACTCGCAGACTTTAATCTGTCAATTATAATTTCACAGACAAAATCACAATAACGCACTTTTTAATCCTGTAACAAAATTCTATACTCTATGGTACCCGCTACAGAACTTTAATATTCATAAGACATCTCTCTACACAACTCTAATAATTTCAAAAAGAGAACATAAGCTTATTTGATGCTCACTATTACTTGTCAAAAAAAATTCACCAATTACGAGGCACCCGCCATGGCCATCGCGATCATAATTTTTTTAATAGGTCAGTTTTAGTTGAACCGAAAAGGTTACATCAAAAATAAAAAAACATATTGGAGAATGACGATTAAAGTAAAAAATGTTTTTCTGAGTTTTGCTCGTATAAAAAGTATTGTATGCAATAGTTACACAATTAGGTCTTAAAGTCTCGTACCTTACATAGGCCACTCGGCAAGCCTCGTGACCTAAACGCGGTACTCGACTTTAAGAACCTCCATTGTGCAACGATTGCATAAAATACTATTAAAGGCTCAATATACAGCCAAACTGCTTAAACAAAAAAGTAGAACTGTAATAGTGCCATGGTTAGGTACGTAGACGAGCGAAGCGAGGGAATGTTGTTATTACTAGTATTAAGTTTATATTAAGCAATATTAAGTTTGGTAAACCAGACTACATACCAAAATGTTAACTTTTTGCTACACCCTGACAGGGTCCCTGTACCTAGTTATAAGTACTTGGATGCAATAAATATTATTATTATGTCCTTTATTTATCTAACGTCTTAGGCTAGGTTTTTAACAATACATTTATATAAAAAGTAAAATACAATAAAGTAATTACAAAATATAAATACATTATAAAAAACCTAACCTAGGGTGCCGCCGGCAGCGGGGCAGGGCCCAGGCTACCGGTGGTTAGGGTTGCAGAGAGAGGAACCTCCTGAAAATGCGCGCCGTGTCCAGGAGTACCGCCTTCTGTATCTGACCCTTGATCCAGCCATCTAGCGACATCTCTTAAGATGTTGGTCGAGACTCTTCGCTATAAGACCGTTTGCCGAAACGACTATCGGGACAATGATCGTCGAGTCAACATCCCACATGGCGGTTACCTCGTGAGCCAAGTCAAGGTACTTGCTGAGTTTGTCCTTCTCAGCCTTCACAAGGTTCTCGTCATGGGGGATGGTGATGTCGACGAGCACTGCCTGGCGCTTGGATCGATCTACTAACACGATATCAGGCTTATTGGCTACAATAGTCCTGTCCGTGATGATAGATCGATCCCAATAGAGCGTGGCACGACCATTCTCAAGAACTGGCATCGGTGCGTACTTACCTATAGTACGGCACCTCAGACCCCACAAGACCGTATCGAAGAGCAAGTTGCTGGTGAATGATCCTGGCTACTTGGTTATGTCTGTGCAAGTACTCGCTGTTAGCAAAATGAGAACAACCGGAGATTATATGCCTGAGTGACTCACCGGGACGGCGGCATGCCCGACAAATGTCGACCGTACCGTCCTTCAGGATATATCTCCGGTAATTGTTCGTCATCATTACTTCGTCCGCAATTGCACAGACAAAACCTTCGGTTTCCCGAAGAGATCCCCGAAGCCAGTTCACCGACGCGAGCAGGAGCCTTACCACAATCTTTATAAAAACTATCCAAAAGCAGTGCAGTTCAGTTTAGGCACCTAAATTGAATCGCTGAATTTCGTACTAGCTGGGTTGATAATGCACGCCGTTGTATGGGAACCTTGCACTTTGTGACTATGCGCTGAAACTTGGCACAGTTGATCCTTAGGTGGCCTTGAGTGAATTCAGACCGGTAGACATCGATAGCCACCGCGTGTTTAGTGGGGGGGAGGGGGGGAAGTTCGACGCTGCCGCGCTTTAATTAATGCAACATTTCTCTAAAACTATACATAATATGGCATGTGATATATCATTTTCGGATAAATCAAGGATGAGGAATCTATTTTTTGGACTAAAATAATGCACTTTCAAACAAAAAAAAATTTAAAAGTAGAAAAAACTTAAAAACGTAATTTGTGTGTTTTTATATAATTGTCAATTATTTTAAAAGTATAAAAGTTATCTCAAAACAAAAAATATAATCGTAAAGCTAAACTTATGCAATTTCTAAAAATATATAGTTTTTTATATATATCTGTTGATCCATGGGAGATAATAAATAATATCAAGCGTAAGTCAGGGCGATCTCAATGCATGATCGTCCGTGAAGTAGGGTTTAGGTACTGTGTTAAGCAACATTTCTCTAAAACTATACATAATGGGGCATGTGATTTATAATTTTCGGTTAAATGAAGGATGAGGAATCTATTTTTTTAACAAAAATGATGCAGTTTTTGAACAAAAAAGATATTAAAAGGTGGGACATTTGTGTTTTTTACATAATTTCCAATCATTTTAAAAGTATAACAGAAATCTCAAAAAAAAAAATATAAACATAAAGCTAAGCTTTTGTAGTTTCTAAAAATATATAGTTTATTATATATATCTGTTCATACATGGGCGATAATAAATAATATTGAGCGTAGGTCAGGGTAATCTCAATGCATGATCGTCCGTGACGTAGGGTTTAGTTAATGTTTTAAACACACAAAAAGTGCATATATTTTAATGTTTATGTCTCTTAGTATTTTAAATGAAACTACGCAATGTTAATTAATTTATTGTATATAATGCAGGATCCACTGCAATGACAGAGGTCTGAACATTTAAGCTGCCTTTTTTTGCAATTGCACCAGCCAATTTGCACCTAAAAATTTCCAGACATTACATGCTCCTGCAGCAACAGGCAAGTCTGTCCATGTAGGCTCCCTGTTGTTGCTGACCTTCGTCCAACCCCAAGTAGTTACCCCAAGTGCGTGATAACTGACCCCAAACGCCCACCTCTTAATAAATGCTAATACAAAGTGGCTTTGGTCGGTGGGAGGTGTTCTATCTGCTGGTCTATCTTGGTAAAAATATATATATGGGGGGGGCTCATTTACTGAAGTACATGAAGCTGATCTGAAATAATAATTATGATATACAATATTCTTTTTTAAGTTTCGAGATCCTATTACTATTATATCAGTTTCAAAAGCAGAAAAACTGACCTATCATACCTATGATGTTAAGACGTATTTTTCGATGGAAGCCATTACCTACTCAATGCGTCGCTTGATCGCTAACTCGAAACCTCCAGTAGGTCAGGAAAGGCTTCCATGCTTGAAAAGCACTTCTCTTTCCTTTACCATTGAACCAAGATACCGTATCACATCCTGTGAATGCGTGAAAGAGGGTATCTTAATACTCTTGCTCTCTGTGGGCCTGTAAATAAACAAATATGTATAAAACACCCGTATTTTCTTAATTTACTATGATCGAGGCTTCACGACTCATGATACTGTGGATACTGATGTGTTGGTACTGACAGTTACACATAATATGCAAGCTTTACCTCAGCTTGAGGAACTTTGGGTGCATTAGGAACAAGATAATATCTGTGCTATCATGATATCGCCACCACGATAGGTAAAAATGGTATAATATGGTAAATTAAGAAAATACAGGTGTTTTATACAAATTTCTTTATTTACGGGGCCACAGAGAGGAAAATTATTACCCATTTCAAGCATTCGCAGGATGTTACATGTGACACGGTATCTTCGTTCAATGGTAAAGGAAAGAGAAGTGCTTTTGAAGCTTGGGAAACCTTTCCTCCATGACCTCTTCTTCTTCGTTGGTTTCACTCCCGGCAGAGTGGTCGTGGTCATCATTTCAGATATTGGTGAATGGTGATAAGCTTCACACACAACACGCCGCCATTCTTACCTGATAGCTGCCTTCCTCGTGCATTCGTGTAGTAACGATGATGCATTTATTGCAGCTTTTATTTAGTTTGTCCATAACATAGGTGATCTTCTTCGTGGCCTGGTACCCTCAACCTTTCTGTGGACCAGAAGCGCTCAATAGCCTCCACCCCCCGGTGGCAAACGTGGCCAAAGAAGGTAAAGGTACGAGACTGTACTAAAGACGATAAACACTGCTTGATGCCAAGTTTTCGAGTATAGAATCGTTGGTACGGAATTCAGTCCATAATACTCCAAGCATTCTCGTCCAACACCACATCTCTAGGGCATCTAATGGGCAGGAATATGGGGAATACAAGTGCCCGAACGAGCTGGTTTTTTGTGTCTTCGTGTTTGTTGCGATTCCTTCATATAAACATTAACTAAACCCTACGTCAAGGACGATCATGCATTGAGATCACCCTGACCTACGCTCAATATTATTTATTATCGCCCATGTATCAACAGATATATATATTAAACTATATATTTTTAGAAACTACAAAAGCTTAGCTTTATGTTTATATTTTTTTTTTTTGAGATTTCTGTTATACTTTTAAAATGATTGGAAGTTATGTAAAAAACACAAATGTCCCACCTTTTAATATCTTTTTTGTTCAAAAAGTGCATTATTTTTGTTAAAAAAATAGATTCCTCATCCTTCATTTAACCGAAAATTATAAATCACATGCCCCATTATGTATAGTTTTAGAGAAATGTTGCTTAACACAGTACCTAAACCCTACTTCACGGACGATCATGCATTGAGATCGCCCTGACTTACGCTTGATATTATTTATTATCTCCCATGGATCAACAGATATATATAATAAACTATATATTTTTAGAAACTACATAAGTTTAGCTTTACGATTATATTTTTTGTTTTGAGATTACTTTTATACTTTTAAAATAATTGACAATTATATAAAAACACACAAATTACGTTTTTAAGTTTTTTCTACTTTTAAATTTTTTTTTGTTTGAAAGTGCATTATTTTAGTCCAAAAAATAGATTCCTCATCCTTGATTTATCCGAAAATGATATATTACATGCCATATTATGTATAGTTTTAGAGAAATGTTGCATTAATTAAAGCGCGGCAGCGTCGAACTTCCCCCCCTCCCCCCCACTAAACGCGCGGTGGCTATCGATGTCTACCGGTCTGAATTCACTCAAGGCCACCTAAGGATCAACTGTGCCAAGTTTCAGCGCATAGTCACAAAGTGCAAGGTGTCGTGCACTAACACCCCAGCTATACCATAACACATTTAAAGCAGCGCTGATTCTCGATCGCATAAAGTGAATGAAAGACCGATATTTGTCTCTGGTCTGCAATTGAGACGCTACGGCGCGAAAGGGATGCCGCTATGTGAGTTTCGTATATGTTTATCTCTTTCTGGCTTCTATCCGTTCGGTAACTAAAATATTACAAATTAATTTCGCAGCACACTTTGTTTAAAACTAATTGGTAATTTTGAAAAGAAAAGACATATATTTCATAGCGGACTTATGTTCTTTTTTTAATTTAAAGACATTATTTGCCATACCAAATGCTTTATTGAATGAAATAAAGTTTAAAATGTCTGTATTTCAAAAGAATTGTAATTAAGACTCGGAACGTGTGCCGCCTTCCGCCTGTGATAATGTCATGTCAATCATTGACATGTAAATTTGTTAAATTTCAAATGAATTTTAGGTGGTATGGTATGCCAATCTTCGAATTCAGTTTAATCCTCCGCGGATTTAGTGTATTCGTTCAGGGGAAAGAAATTGTGACCAGGAAATGCGGTGAAGTGATTTTATCACCCATATAATATCAAGTGTGTCAATGACAATGTTAAAAGCTCCGTTTTTATCGCCAGCTGTCTCCCGCCGAGATAGAGACCTTTGAAATCGGGCTTATATTTTTGACCCCATGATATCAATATTATCCAGCTGCAGTCCCGGCACTACGTGTACTTCAGCTCATTTGTGGTGTGCGTGCCGCGGCCGCTGCAGGACACCATCGCAAGTGCAGACTTCTGGCGGAAGGGTGTTGTGTTTCGGCAGTTCCGCGGTAATTTGCCGAATTATACACCAGATCAGACGACGCAAAGGACCCACGCGGTTGTGTCGCCTAAATTAACTAGTTTTAAGTCTTGTTTATATGTATTTTTGTAGTTCAGTGCCTTATTGGTTTTATTACTGTAATGCTGTGTAACTTTTTTGAATAATAAATAAATTATCAACTGCTTAAAGATATGTTCAATTATAGTTGCCTATTTTAGGTTCAGTGCAAATGTTTGTAACTCCAGTTCTTTGTTTTACAAAATAGTTTACTTGTTTTTATAATTCAATCTATTAAAAATCATATTGTGGTTTAAGAACTTAAATAGTAACCAAATAAAGAAGCATGATGTAAAGCACCCTCGAGCGGCTAATTTAGTTACTACAGTCTGCAATGCTACGGAAAAAAAACGTATCTTACTATGAAATCCATACAAAGCTACGAGCTCTTTACCGTAGTATTGCAGTAGTCATATGGAACCGAAAAACACGAAGTTCTATCTACTTATTACCAGTAATGCACTCTTATCTATGCGCATTGTGCATCTTTTTTTCCCCGTTGCATTATCCAAGAGATCGTATTATAATAACTCAAAAGAAATTAACTCGTCAGTATTCTGAAAAACCTGTCAAACACTTCGCTACCCTAAATTTTTCGGCGATGGGGTGCGTACGTACGTAGTAGTGCGTATATATTGTAACAGAAATAGATAATAACGCGAGCGCAGCGAGAGCGAAATTGTTCGGCGCGGGGGTACGTAGTAACAAAATTGACCGATATAGTGTAAAAAGATCCGATCTGGCAACGCTGATATATGTATGGCCTATTGCCACCGCCCCTCTTGCCGGCCCGCGACCTCACTCGGCGCCCGCGCCCTATATTTGAAGCATGTTCATGTTCTTACTTACAGACGCGCCCCGAAGATATTGACAAACTTACAAGCATGTTTTCGACCAAAACTATTTGTTCTTGTTATTTTTCATGTTCATTTTAAATTTTGGATTGACAAAAAAAGGTGAAAAGTAATAGCTGGTTGAAAGGCGCCAATACCAAAACAAAATGCAAACGGCCAGGGGCGCCTATTACGCCGCCCCTGTCGGTTTGGCGCCCCGGGCTATAGCCCGGATCGCCCTAGGGTAAATACGTCTCTGAATAGAACGGTAGGAAGTTACACAGACACGTTTCCAGACCTGTGCGAGACAAGTCGCGAACAAAAGCTAAGAACTAATAAATATTCTACACAAAACTATCCAGAACGATACATTCAATGAGGAACTTTTTATGAGTCGCAAAATTGTCACTCGTGCGATTCAGTTTCGTCTCAAGTGACACATCGTGGTACGAAAAGTACTTGAAATGAGAGAATGAAATAGTTGAGACGCTCTTACTGAACTGTCATCTGAACTGAGTCGTAAATACAATGTCATGGTATGAAATAGCGATACAGTTCAGTTTAGGGCCTAAAGTGAGTCGCGTTAAGAGATCGTGGTAAGGCTCCTGAACTGTCATCTGAACTGAGTCGTAAATACAATGTCATGGTATGAAATAGCGATACAGTTCAGTTTAGGGCCTAAAGTGAGTCGCGTTAAGAGATCGTGGTAAGGCTCCAGATCTACATCGGGCCCCGTAAGGGCCTTGCTGAACCACCCGTGTAGCTCCTTGCTCTTCCATACAGTCCTGCGGTCATCGGTCCTAAGCACCTTTGGTCTGCGCCAGTTCTCGTATGCCAAGGAGAGAGAAGTGAGGCCTTTGTCAACTGCTACTACATCGCGATGAATCCCACTTATTATTATTATTTGTTTCTCATTTTTTGAGTCACGGGCTCATATGTCCCGGTCTTTTGGAAGGCTTGCGTGGGGATATGGATCCAACACGTAGAGGCCCCTTGGAGAAATTTGCTGTGGCTGTAGCCCTGCTGGAACCCGTTCCTAATCATATCAATAAGATGATACATCCCTGAACAGGTCTCAGCAGGTGGTTGAACTATTGCATTGATATGAAAAAGAAACCGGGCTATTAAAATGAAGTTTGGGTGGACTATTTATTTGGGCTATTGCAGTAGAAAAACTATTAAACTATTATTATTATTTCGTATATTCATTTAATACACAAAATTTATATAAAAAGTAAAATACAACAAAGTAATTACAAAATATAAGTACATTCTAAAAAACCTAACCTAGGGTGCCGCCGGCAGCGGGGCAGGGCCCAGGCTACCGGTGGTTAGGGCTGCAGAGAGAGGAACCTCCTGACGATGCACGCCGTGTCCAGGAGTAGGTACCGCCTTCTGAATCTGACCCTTGATCCAGCCATCTAGCGAGAGTCTCTTGAGGTGTTTGTCGAGACTCTTCGCTATAAGACCGTTCGCCGAAACGACTATCGGGACAATGATCGTCGAGTCAACATCCCACATGGCGGTCACCTCGTGAGCCAAGTCAAGGTACTTGCTGAGTTTGTCCTTCTCGGTTTTCACGAGGTTCTCGTCATGTGGGATGGTGATGTCGACGAGCACTGCGTGGCGCTTGGATCGATCTACCAACACGATATCAGGCTTATTGGCTACAATAGTCCTGTCCGTGATAATAGATCGATCCCAATAGAGCGTGGCACGACCATTCTCGAGAACTGGCATCGGTGCGTACTTATAGTACGGCACCTCAGACCCCACAAGACCGTATCGAAGAGCAAGTTGCTGGTGAATGATCCTGGCTACTTGGTTATGTCTGTGCAAGTACTCGCCGTTAGCAAGATGAGAACAACCGGAGATTATATGCCTGAGTGACTCACCGGGACGGCGGCATGCCCGACAAATGTCGACCGTACCGTCCTTCAGCATATATCTCCGGTAATTGTTCGTCATCATTACTTCGTCCGCAATTGCACAGACAAAACCTTCGGTTTCCCCGAAGAGATCCCCGAAGCGTAGCCAGTTCACCAACGCGAGCAGATCTACATCGGGCCCCGTAAGGGCCTTGTAGAACCGCCCGTGTAGCTCCTTGCTCTTCCATACAGCCCTGCGGTCGTCGGTGCTAAGCACCTTTGGTCTGCGCCAGTTCTCGTTTGCTAAGGAGAGAGAGGTGAGGCCTTTGTCAACTGCAATACATCGCGATAAATCCCACACTCGTTGTTTAGGAAATACTCCCTAAGACTGCACACCTCGCGGTTATGGAGGTCCTTGGCGTTTAAAAAGCCACGGCCTCCACACTTACGCGGGATGTACAGTCTCATAACTGACGAGCGTGGGTGCCACATGCGGTGTGTAGTGAGCAGCTGACGTACCCTTGTATCCAGGGCGTCCAGCTCAGTCTGAGTCCACCTTAGTATGCCAAAGGAGTAAGTGAGTAGAGGCATCACCCAAGCGTTGAAGGCGCGTGCCTTATTGCCACCGGACAAAAGACTGTTAAGTACTTTTGTCAAGCAACAAAAGAAACGCTCCTTCAACGCCTGCTTAATGTCTCCGTCCGCAATACCCAATGACTGTGACATACCAAGGTACTTGTAGGTTTCAGCTTCGGAGATAGACCTGAGGGACATTGTCTCAGAAAGTTGTAAGTTCGCGGAATTAACGACTTTCCCCCGCTGTACATGCATGACCGCACACTTGTCTACACCAAACTCCATTTTGATGGCGCTACTGAAGGTTTCGTTACTTCCAGTAGTTCCACCAGATCCTGGCGTTTTGGTGCATACAGCTTAAGATCATCCATGTACAGAAGACGAGAAATGACCTCACCTCCTCTTCGAAGCTGGCAACCTAGTCCTGAATCCTTCAGCAGAGTGCTGAGCGGATTCAGGGCTAGGCAGAACCACAGATGACTCAAACTGTCACCCTGGAAAATACCTCTCTCAATCCTTATCAAGTCCTGCGGGCCAGGGGGGCCATCCCCGCCACCTGGTTGACAAAGGACTGTGGTCCACTGCCTCATACACGCGCCTAAGAGGGATCTTAGAGCTGTATCAATTTTATACAGCTCTAAGATCCTCTCCAGCCATGAATGAGGCACCGAATCATAGGCCTTCTTGTAGTCAATCCAGGCAGCCGAGAGAGACCCCCTGTTCCACCGGACTTGTTGGCAAATGGTCGTGTCAATGAGGAGGAGCTCTTTAGTACCACGGGACCGAACCCTACACCCATTCTGAGAAAAGGCCAAAGCGAAGAGTCTCGACAAACATCTTAAGAGACTCTCGCTAGATGGCTGGATCAAGGGCCAGATACAGAAGGCGGTACTCCTGGACACGGCATGCATTGTCAGGAGGTTCCTCTCTCTGCAGCCCTAACCACCGGTAGCCTGGGCCCTGCCCCGCTGCCGGCGGCACCCTAGGTTAGGTTTTTTATAATGTGTTTATATATTTTGTAATTTCTTTATTGTGTTTTACTTTTTATATACATATTGTTATGTATAATGCACCGTTATCCGATTGCAATAAAAGTCAGTCAATACCGGACCGTCTTGTTTCATTGACGCGCCTACCCTATACCTAACACTGGCGACGAGGATTATTAATTTTATCGCGTGCATACGTATTTAATATTTATTTTGTGTTTCAAAATGCCATTTGGATATGTGGAGTGTTTTAACATTTCTAACGATAACTGGGACGCTTACGTACGGCGTGTAGAACAGTACATTAAAGTAAATCCAATCAATAATGATTTAAAAGTGGCCACGTTAGTGACGGTTGTCAGCCCGGAATGTTACGAATTAATGTGCAACTTGTGTTCACCGGCTAACCCGGAAACTAGAACGTTCGAAGAGCTCGTGAGACTAGTGAAGGAGCACCTCGAACCTCAAAGGTCCGAGATCGCCGAGAGGCACGTGTTTCGACAAAGAACACAGCGGCAAGGAGAAAGTGTTCGAGATTACCTTCAAGCGTTAAAACATTTAGCTAAAACGTGCAATTATAGTACCTATTTGGAGGTTAATCTTCGGGATCAATTCGTTTCGGGCCTATACAATGAAGACATGAGGTCCAGAATATTCGCAGAGAAGAGTATTGACTACAAGCGCGCCGTGGAATTGGCACTGGCTCGCTGGAGGCGGCAGAGCGGCACGCGGCGACCGCGTATGCGCCCGGGGCCGCGGGCTCGGCGCGCCAGGCCGCGCCGCCGGCGCTGGCGGGCGACGGCTTGCATCGGTTCGGGCCGGGCCCGGGCGCCGGCGCCGCGCGCGCCGACGCCAGGTAGCGCGCATGCGGCCGCTGCGGGTAGGCTGGCCACGTCGATGGCAGGTGTCGTTTTAAGCATTACACGTGTGATAATTGTGGACAAAAGGGCCACCTAAAAGTGATGTGCAAAGTGAAAAGTGCGGTCGGTGATAATACGGTCGGGAAGAAGACTGCGCGAGGTAAGAGCGTCTCAACTATTTCATTCTCTCATTTCAAGTACTTTTCGTACCACTATGTGTCACTTGAGACGAAACTGAATCGCACGAGTGTCAAATTTTGCGACTCATAAAAAGTTCCTCATTGAATGTATCGTTCTGGATAGTTTTGTGTAGAATATTTATTAGTTCTTAGCTTTTGTTCGCGACTTGTCTCGCACAGGTCTGGAAACGTGTCTGTGTAACTTCCTACCGTTTTATTCAGGGACGTATTTACCCTAGGGCGATCCGGGCTATAGCCCGGGGCGCCAAACCGACAGGGGCGGCGTAGGCGCCCCTGGCCGTTTGCATTTTGTTTTGGTATTGGCGCCTTTCAACCAACTATTACTTTTCACCTTTTTTTGTCAATCCAAAATTTAAAATGAACATGAAAAATAACAAGAACAAATAGTTTTGGTCGAAAACATGCTTGTAAGTTTGTCAATATCTTCGGGGCGCGTCTGTAAGTAAGAACATGAACATGCTTCAAATATAGGGCGCGGGCGCCGAGTGAGGTCGCGGGCCGGCAAGAGGGGCGGTGGCAATAAGCCATACATATATCAGCGTTGCCAGATCGGATCTTTTTACACTATATCGGTCAATTTTGTTACTACGTACCCCCGCGCCGAACAATTTCGCTCTCGCTGCGCTCGCGTTTTCATCTGATCGTGTTACTACGCATCCCCGGGCCAAAATTTTCGGGCTCGCTGCGCTCGCGTTAATATCTATTTCTGTTACAATATATACTATACTACGTAGTCTACGTACGTTTTTTTCTGATTGTGTTACTACGTACGCCTGCGCCGAAAAGTTGGGCGCTCGCTAAGCTCGGGTTTTTTTCTGATTTTGTTACTACGAACACCTGCGCCGAAAATTTTCGCCCTCGCTGCGCTCGCGTTTTCATTTGATCGTATTACTACGCACCCCCGCGCCGAACAATTTCGCTCTCGCTGCGCTCGCGTTATTATCTATTTCTGTTACAATATATACGCACTACTACGTACGTACGCACCCCATCGCCGAAAAATTTAGGGTAGCGAAGTGTTTGACAGGTTTTTCAGAATACTGACGAGTTAATTTCTTTTGAGTTATTATAATACGATCTCTTGGATAATGCAACGGGGAAAAAAAGATGCACAATGCGCATAGATAAGAGTGCATTACTGGTAATAAGTAGATAGAACTTCGTGTTTTTCGGTTCCATATGACTACTGCAATACTACGGTAAAGAGCTCGTAGCTTTGTATGGATTTCATAGTAAGATACGTTTTTTTTCCGTAGCATTGCAGACTGTAGTAACTAAATTAGCCGCTCGAGGGTGCTTTACATCATGCTTCTTTATTTGGTTACTATTTAAGTTCTTAAACCACAATATGATTTTTAATAGATTGAATTATAAAAACAAGTAAACTATTTTGTAAAACAAAGAACTGGAGTTACAAACATTTGCACTGAACCTAAAATAGGCAACTATAATTGAACATATCTTTAAGCAGTTGATAATTTATTTATTATTCAAAAAAGTTACACAGCATTACAGTAATAAAACCAATAAGGCACTGAACTACAAAAATACATATAAACAAGACTTAAAACTAGTTAATTTAGGCGACACAACCGCGTGGGTCCTTTGCGTCGTCTGATCTGGTGTATAATTCGGCAAATTACCGCGGAACTGCCGAAACACAACACCCTTCCGCCAGAAGTCTGCACTTGCGATGGTGTCCTGCAGCGGCCGCGGCACGCACACCACAAATGAGCTGAAGTACACGTAGTGCCGGGACTGCAGCTGGATAATATTGATATCATGGGGTCAAAAATATAAGCCCGATTTCAAAGGTCTCTATCTCGGCGGGAGACAGCTGGCGATAAAAACGGAGCTTTTAACATTGTCATTGACACACTTGATATTATATGGGTGATAAAATCACTTCACCGCATTTCCTGGTCACAATTTCTTTCCCCTGAACGAATACACTAAATCCGCGGAGGATTAAACTGAATTCGAAGATTGGCATACCACGTAAAATTCATTTGAAATTTAACAAATTTACATGTCAATGATTGACATGACATTATCACAGGCGGAAGGCGGCACACGTTCCGAGTCTTAATTACAATTCTTTTGAAATACAGACATTTTAAACTTTATTTCATTCAATAAAGCATTTGGTATGGCAAATAATGTCTTTAAATTAAAAAAAGAACATAAGTCCGCTATGAAATATATGTCTTTTCTTTTCAAAATTACCAATTAGTTTTAAACAAAGTGTGCTGCGAAATTAATTTGTAATATTTTAGTTACCGAACGGATAGAAGCCAGAAAGAGATAAACATATACGAAACTCACATAGCGGCATCCCTTTCGCGCCGTAGCGTCTCAATTGCAGACCAGAGACAAATATCGGTCTTTCATTCACTTTATGCGATCGAGAATCAGCGCTGCTTTAAATGTGTTATGGTACGAAATTCAGCGATTCAATTTAGGTGCCTAAACTGAACTGCACTGCTTTTGGATAGTTTTTATAAAGATTGTGGTAAGGCTCCAGTTATATTTTAATAATCCCGCTGACAGTGATGACAGCGACGACTGTCCTTTTTAACCGACTTCAAAAAAGGAGGAGGTTCTCAACTCGAACTATTTTTTTTAATTTTTTTTTTCTATGTATGTTACTCGATATCTCCGAGAATCGTGAACCGATTTTCAATTTTTTTTTTAATCGAAAGTGTATAACTCCGAGTTGGTCCCGTTGGCACTAAGTCGGGATCTGATGATGGAATCTTGGAGAAATCGAGGGAACTCTTCAAATGTTATAGGGACATGTACGGCGCTTTCGGTAATTTATTGATAAAGTCAAGAATGTACATTCAGTAAATAGGATTTGGTGTAAGGAAACTGATGATGAACACACATACGAATCACTAAAAAGCAAAAAAAAAATTTTTTTAACAAAAAAAAGAACCGACTTCAGTAAAACTAAAAATCCAACAATAACATGTTCAAGTACAGATTACATTTGACTCACCCTTCGAAGTCGGTGCCAAACCTCGCGTAAACTATAATATATAAATATAAGAACTGAGTGGTTTGGGATCGACTTCGAAGGGTGAGTCAAATGTAATCTGTACTTGAACGGGTTATTGTTGGCTTTTTAGTTTTACTGAAGTCGGTTCTTTCCTTTGTTAAATTTTTTTTTTTTATAATTTAGTAGTCAATAGTGAGGGTGACGGCCCGTATTATGCATCTTTGAAAGTCGAAAATATCACTTGTAAGTTCGAAATAGACACAGGAAGTAAAATATCGGCCATATCGAAGCATTTTTATGACAAATATTTCTCGAATTTACCCATTCAAAGTACACAGTTAATGCTCAGAGTCAGATCATATACTGGTGACGTCATCCAAACATTAGGCTACGTAACGGTCAATGTCGTTTGTGGAAGTAGTACCGCGCTGCTTAATTTATATGTAATTGAAAATGGGGGACCGCCATTGATGGGTCGTACGTGGATAAAAATGTTAAATTTGTCAGTCGATTGTCACAATATCGCGGAAGACAATTCAATGGCTGGGTCCTTAAGAGATGAGTTCCCTGAAGTTTTCGCAGAGGGGTTAGGCGCCTTTAAGTCGGAACTGCGTTTGCATTTAAAGGATACAACGCCGGTGTTCGTTAAGGCGCGTGCGCTGCCCATAGCGCTGCGCGAGCCCGTGGAGCGCGAGCTCGAGCGCCTGCAGCGGGAGGGGGGGATTTATAAAGTAGAACGATCCGACTACGGCACTCCGATCGTGCCGGTCGTCAAATCTTCGGGTAGCATTAGATTGTGTGGTAATTATAAAATCACCATAAATCCATTGTTAAAAGATTATCACTACCCGCTGCCGCGGATCGAGGACCTGTTCGCGGCGCTGGGCGGCGGCGAGCAGTTCACTAAATTAGATTTGTCGAATGCCTATCAACAATGTTTATTGGATAAGGATTCGCAGCCTTTGACGGCCATTACCACTCATATTGGCACCTTCGTATACAGAAGGGTTCCCTTCGGGATTAAATGTATTCCTGAACATTTTCAGAAAATTATGGAAGAAGTGTTGAGTGGTTTGCCGTCAACGGCTGTGTTTGCAGACGATATTTGTGTAACCGGCAAGGATGGACCTACCCATCTGGCAAATATAAGAGCTGTGCTACAAAGGCTGAAAGACAATGGTTTAAGAATTAACTACGGCAAGTGTGAATTTTTCAAAAATAGTGTCACATATCTAGGATATAAAATTGATAAATTTGGTTTACATCCGGACAAAAAAAAAATTGATGCCATTGTAGCAGCGCCCGCCCCGGCTAATGTAACGCAACTGAGAAGTTTCATGGGACTCATAAATTTTTACGCCAAATTTTGTGTTAACATGAGTGATATTTTGAAACCGCTGTATAATTTATTAAAGAAAAATGTCGAATGGGTATGGAGTAACGACTGCGATAGGGCCTTTAATAAGATTAAAAAGGTATTAAGTAGCGCTCCCGTCCTGGCGCACTACGACCCGGCGCGTCCTCTAATTTTGTCCGTGGACAGCAGCGCGTATGGATTAGGAGCGGTCCTGACGCAGCGCGCGGCCGACGGCAGCGAGCGCCCCGTTTGTTGCGCCACGCGCACCCTTAGTCCCGCGGAGCTTCACTATTCGCAATTGGATAAAGAAGCATTGGCGATAGTGTTCGGGGGGTGATGGTAGATCGAACCAGAACGAAGAGTCGAGAGGAGTTTAGCTACCTCCATTTTATTGGAGCGAAGCGAGCGAAGCTCCCATGGATCGACTCGAATGGACTTTGTAACAATGCGCAGATCTCAGCGAGTTCTCAACCGATTTTAGAAATTTTTGTTTTAAAATGCACAAATTAAATTTCGCTAGGTCGTGACGAAGAGAAAATTTCGAAAAAAAAAAAAAAACTCCGCTCCAATTTATGGTGCAAGCTTAGCCGGTGGCTGACTCTGCATCGACCTAGTAAAGGATAACTTTCCTCTCAGTTTCAAAGATGTGAAAACTGAGACAGCAAAAGACCCTTTATTGTGTAAAATATATGGATACGTTATGTACGGTTGGCCGAATAACGTTATACGCGAAGTGGAAAAACAATATTTTAGTCGGAAAGATTGCTTGCACATCGACCAAGGGTGTCTCGTCTGGGGATACAGAATTGTGATTCCGAAATCCTTACGTGAAAGGATATTAAAAGAGATACACGAAGGACACCCGGGTATCGTGAAAATGAAGCAGATCTCTCGCAACTACGTGTGGTGGGAAAATTTGGACGCGGATATCGAACGCGTAGCGCATGAGTGCCAGGCCTGCCGCGCGCAGCGGCCGGCTCCGCCCGTGGCGCCGCTGCACTCGTGGTCGTGGCCGGCTCAGGTGTGGTCCCGTCTTCATATGGATTTTCTTGGTCCATTCTGTAACGATTACTATTTAGTTGTCATCGACGCGCATTCGAAGTGGATCGAGGCTGAAAAGGTAAAAACCACTTCGGCACCGGTCATTATCGGACATTTGCGGCGGATTTTTGCACGTTTCGGATTGCCACAAAGGATAGTAACCGATAACGGGCCTCCGTTTTCGTCATCAGAATTTGCATCTTATTTATTACGTAATGGAATAAAGCATACGTTGACGGCTCCGTATCATCCAGCTAGTAACGGGGCCGCTGAAAACGCGGTTCGCTCGATCAAACGAGTTCTGAAAAAGGCACAATTCGAAAACGAAGACCCGAACACGGCACTGTGCAGGTTTCTTTTTACATACAGAAACACTGAGCAATCTACGACCGGGCGCGAGCCAGCGACGATGATGCTGGGCCGGCGACTACGCGGGCGGCTGGACCTGCTGCGTCCCGACGCTGCTGAGACGGTGCGCGCCGCGCAGCTCGCGCACGAGCAGCGCCGCGCGGGCGCGCTGCGCGTCGCGCAACCCGGGGATCAAGTGCTGTTAAGAGATTACTCCAGGCGAGATCACAAATGGACAGAGGGGGTCGTGACAAAAAGGTCGAGTCCCGTGTTATATGAAGTCAAAACGAACGATGGGCACACACATAAGCGTCACGTTGACCAAATACTAACGAACAGCAGGGATAAAAGGATATCGCGTCATTCATTAAGTAAGGTACTCGGTGAGGCATCGGCGATTCCCGCGCCGCGTCCTGTAGGTAGCGTAGATGCAGACGAGTTTTATGACAGCGTGGCGGGTCCCGGGCCGGAGTCTCCGCCATCGTCACCGCGGCGGCCGTCTCCCGCCCCGTCACCTGAAACGTCTCCAGCGGCAGCGCCAGGTCGTAGTCCTCGTTTACGTAGGGCGGCCGCTTTAAAATGCATAGACCGTTTGCAAAAAGCCTAGCAGTCTTTACCCCAATACTATTATAAAACTCAATAATTTGAATCGTGAGTAAGTTGTTATTAATAAATAAGGAAGAACATTTACGATTACTTTGATATGTTTTACTTGTTGATATCACACATTGTACGAATATAAACTTTCAAACGACAATCATTAAGTTTAATCTCGTTTAAACGTATTTACTCGCAGATTTATAGCCTCCATTGATGTCTCTGCTTGGGTGCAATGTAAAAAAAAACAGTAGGCTAAACTCGTTAATAGCTGATAAGTTTACGCAAATTGTGATCTTTAAGTAGTTAATTCTTGTAAGTTGTTGTTATAAGGTTGATATTCAAACGATTTAACAGTAATATTAAAGTTGCTCTGTTGCTAATTTACTAACCGATGTTGATGTATTTTTGTTGAGCATTAAGATTTATAAAACACTTGTAGACCTACTCTTTTACAGTACAGTTGGTATCATTTATGATTTGTTAACTAGACGCCTTCTCAGATCTCGTTGGTTATAAGATATTATTTGATATAAGTACGAATGTTAGTTAACAATTGAGGGGAGAAAAGTGTTATGTATAATGCACCGTTATCCGATTGCAATAAAAGTCAGTCAATACCGGACCGTCTTGTTTCATTGACGCGCCTACCCTATACCTAACACATATAATTGTAAAAACCTAACCTAAGATACGAAATAAATAAAGGAATAATAATAATAACTTTATATAATATATGATTAATATATAACTTTTGGATCAAGTGGTTTCGATCCTCACACGAACGTCTGGCAACACAATTTCAAGACGCCCTCGAGCTTGGTTCCCTGCCATCTTTCATGACTACTGGTGTTACCTTCCTGCTCCATAAGTCCGGTAGTACCACGGAAGCGAAAAACTATAGACCCATCACGTGCTTGCCCACTTTATACAAGCTCCTTACGTCTGAGAACATCCGGTTATTAAGCAGTTTCTCTATTATTTTGGAAATGGCAGGTAACACTGAGATAGGTCTATAATTAGATGCGTCATCTCTATTTCCACTCTTGTATACTGGTGTTATTAGGGCTTCTTTCAGAGCATCTGGGAAAACTCCTTCCTTAAAGCAGATATTGGCAAGATGAACGATAATAGGTACAACTAAAGTACTGGCCATTTTTAGAAACTTTGCAGATATATTATCCACACCAGGGGCACTGTCCGACTTTAAATTCATTAAAATCGTAAGAACTTCATGAAAATCTGTTTCCAACAACACAAACGAGGTTAGATGAGGTTCTATAGGATTGGAGGTATAATTAGAGTTTTGCGCTCGGTTTATATTACTCTTTAAGATATCTTCAGCCAATGATTTCCCAACACCAGCAAAATAGTTATTTACTGCATTAACAGATTCAAGGGGAGTATCTTTAATCATCATCATTTCATCACTTTCAGATTTTTTTGGTTTGCGGTTTGTAATTTTGTTTATAGATTTCCATAACGCCTTCGAATTACCGTTAGCTTTTTTTAATTGTTCCTTATTATAAGCACGTTTTAAATTTTTTATTAAATTATTACAATAGTTTCTGTATCGTCTGCACGTAATTTTTAATGTTATGTTTTCAGGATCAGAGCGTAATTTCATTTGCATATTATTTCTGTTCCTAATGCAACGTAGGATGCCCAAGGTTATCCAGGGTTTAACAATGCGATTTTTTCTGGGAATTGGAGTAGTGATGGTATTTTCTATAAGACATATTTTTATCTTACTTATTCAAGTTTCTGTGAGTTTGTTGGGATCAGTAAATGAGAGTAATTCGGACAGGTTTTCTTCATGTAGACTACATATTGCTTTTTCAGTCTGTTACAGTTTTAGTTTTTTTGCAGTTTTGTACGATATTTAATTTAGATAGTTTTAAAAATAATCATGGAGTGGTCCGTAATAGTTGTATTTAAAACCAGTACTGTTGCACAGGTTTTACTTTGCTCTAATTTCAACATAAAATGGTCAAGGCAAGTTTTATCCCTAGTCGGGAGTAAATGACCTGGGAGCAGTCCGTGCATTGACAACGTATTAAGGTAACAGAGTCTATTGGTGCGTTCATGAGACTGTTCATTAGCTTTATAAATAATGTTTATGTTCAAATCGCCAGTTACAATTATATTTTTACATGTTTTTATTTTTTCTATATGTGTATTAAGGGATGTAATGAAGTTGTCTGCGTTATGATTTGAAGGGGAGCGATATATTCCAAGTATTTTTATATCGGAAATGGTTATCTCTAAGCAAGAAGCCTGTGACAGTAGTATTTTTTTTACCTTTGCTTTGTGATTATTTTTAATATACACAACCACGCCATCATTTTGATTGATATGATTAGTAGTGAAAAAAGCAATGTAATTTTCAATTGATGGTACAGGTTTGTCCGGGTTAAGTCTGCACTCACTTAGTATTAGAATATCTACATTATATTTAAAGTGAGATAATGCCAGATGCAACTCATTTATATTATGATATATACTTCGAATATTTTGTGATATTATTGTGAAATCGTGTTTATCTATGTTAATATGTTTAGTTAGGTCTTCAATTTGACATAGACTGGATTGTGCGATATCTAATTTGTCTAATTCGTTTAAAGTTAGATAAGTGTGTTATCCATATTTATAGATGTAAATGAAACTAAACGGGTAGTGTTCAAAAGGTGGTCCATGTGTATTGTTAAGATTATATATGGGCATATAGTAAGCATATTTATTTTGAAAATATTTAGAAGCCAACCTTAAAGACATTTTAATTTTTATATTTGTGTTTGTGTGTTTTAAATTTACGACGTAAATGCTTATGACAATAATAATAACAGTCTTCTTTTTAATATATGAGGATACTAATATATCTTTTATGAATTTGCAGTGGTGTATGTGTAGTGTAGTGTTAATGGTGATGGCAAAATTTGTGACAATAATAATAACCGACTCTATCCATGTCGTTCTAGACTTATTATATAAATATAGAAATAGCAAAACATTTTTAGTAATTTTATGAGATCTATGAACTA
Organism: Apotomis betuletana; assembly: GCA_932273695.1. Classification (NCBI taxonomy): domain Eukaryota; kingdom Metazoa; phylum Arthropoda; class Insecta; order Lepidoptera; family Tortricidae; genus Apotomis; species Apotomis betuletana. The sequence continues at coordinate 10,715,664 of OW026322.1, forward strand.
AAAATATCAATAACATAACTTTCATAATAAGCAGAACTAGTCATGCTTCCTGCAGTAATCGCTGTATTTGAGCTTCGTTGTTTACCAGTATTACAGGGGTGTTTTCATTTTTTCTTACGAAGACTCTGCCAAGGTAGGTCCAGCAGAAAGAGTATCCTTTAGACTTCGTCAGGTCACTTGCCACGAACCGTAGACGTGCTCCCTTTGCAGTCAGTTGTTCTGAGACGTATACAGGAGTGTCCTCTTTCTTGGTATGACCAAGATGTTCCGCGCTGAGTTTATTGTTTCGGTTTTTCACATTGTGTTCTTTGCATTTCTTCAAGATGTTAGCTTTTAACATAGTAGACGACATCTCGACTATGATCGGTGTGTTTTCATCTTGTTTTTTCCCACGAACCCTGTATATGTCCATCATGTCGGTTTCCCTAATTTTACAGTCGATAGTCTCTGATAGGTGTGTCACCATTTTTATTAGATCATCCTTGGTTTCTTTGTTTAACTTGGGCACATTTTTTGTAGATATAGCCAATAGAGCGTGGCACGACCATTCTCGAGAATTGGCATCGGTGCGTACTTATAGTACGGCACCTCAGACCCCACAAGACCGTATCGAAGAGCAAGTTGCTGGTGAATGATCCTGGCTACTTGGTTATGTCTGTGCAAGTACTCGCCGTTAGCAAGATGAGAACAACCGGAGATTATATGCCTGAGTGACTCACCGGGACGGCGGCATGCCCGACAAATGTCAACCGTACCGTCCTTCAGGATATATCTCCGGTAATTGTTCGCCATCATTACTTCGTCCGCAACTGCACAGACAAAACCTTCGGTTTCCCCAAAGAGATCCCCGAAGCGTAGCCAGTTCACCGACGCGAGCAGATCTACATCGGGCCCCGTAAGGGCCTTGTAGAACCGCCCGTGTAGCTCCTTGCTCTTCCATACAGCCCTGCGGTCATCGGTGCTAAGCACCTTTGGTCTGCGCCAGTTCTCGTTTGCTAAGGAGAGAGAGGTAAGGCCTTTGTCAACTGCTACTACATCGCGATGAATCCCACACTCGTTGTTTAGGAAATAATCTCTAAGACTGCACACCTCGCGGTTATGGAGGTCCTTGGCGTTTAAAAAGCCACGGCCTCCACACTTACGCGGGATGTACAGTCTCATAACTGACGAGCGTGGGTGCCTCATGCGGTGTGTAGTGAGCAGCTGACGGACCCTCGTATCCAGGGCGTGCAGCTCAGTCTGAGTCCACTTTAGTATGCCAAAGGAGTAAGTGAGCAGAGGCATGACCCAAGCGTTGAAGGCGCGCGCCTTATTGCCACCGGACAAAAGACTGTTAAGTACTTTTGTCAAACGACAAAAGAAACGCTCCTTCAACGCCTGTCTAATGTCTCCGTCCGCAATACCCAATGACTGTGACATACCAAGGTACTTGTAGGTTTCAACTTCGGAGATAGACCTGAGGGACATTGTCTCAGAAAGCTGTAAGTTCGCGGAATTTACGACTTTCCCCCGCTGTACATGCATGACCGCACACTTGTCTACACCAAACTTATTATTATTATTATTATTATTATATCAAATGCACCATTATATCAAATGTTGTTATATCTAGTGAAATTATATGAAACGTTGTTATATCCATCAATACACCCCCAGCCCGTAAGCTCTAAACGTACGTACCTTGACGTGTTCAGTAGACACATTAAAAGAGTATTCCATGGTGTTGTTCTTTTTGTTGTAAATGACACAATCGCAGTCATCTCCGGACACGGTCACCGATACGAAATCGTCCTGCTCTGCCACGGTAAACTGTAGGAATACAATTGGGATGTAAAGCCTGACCCGAAATATATGAGGATGCGCCATATTGCGGAATTTCACTGGAACTAATTTCTTACACTGGCAATGATTTTACGATGGTTTGTCAACAATATCAATGTCATTCGTGGTGGTTTCTTTACACAAATATTTAAAAATATCCAAAGAAAATGCCGAAAACCATTCATAGTCGTGAACGTAATATTATAATTAAAATGTACACGTGTTTATACATGAAAAACAGACAGGAAAAGAGTGCATTCCATTAAATGATATTACGAGGTTAACATAGTGGAACTGACAGGTATTTAAACTAATGTCATTATAGTGGGTTGTGATTGGTTGCAAAATTGTTATAAATCTTATAAATAGCGCCCTCTTGATAATCCTCATATATTTCTGGCCAGGCTTTAGACTGATGTTGAATTATACAAGATACTGTAGTTACACGAATAAAATTAGCTCAATGTGTCATGAGACAAATAAAAAAAAACAAATGTCCTCACCCGCATGGTTAAATACATTTTTTTCTCCATCTGTAACGATTCGCCAAATCTTCTTTTGTCCGAAAGCCATTTTTTTTTCAAAACTGTTATATTTCAGATTAATTATAAAACAAACCTAACCTAACCCCATGGGTTATTTAAAATGATGTTTATAAAATCCTGAAAATATTACGGGGTTCAGGAGTAAATTACTTTTAGACAAATGAAATTTGGCAAAACGTTACATATGAAAAAAAAATGTATGTTGTTTCATATAGAGTCAGACCACGCTAACTCTTACAAGCAAAGAACTGTCAAACCATACAAACTGGCTCACTTTGTACGGTTTGACAGTTCATTTGCTTGTAAGAGTTAACGTGGTCGATTTTAATTGCGTGATGAGTTAAGTACCCACCCATGCAAAATTCGTCAGGTGAATGATCCTAGATCTCAACATCCATAGTGATTAAAAATCTGTCCCTTGAAAAAAAAAACTTAAACAGTTTTTCTTCAATCTTGTCAACGTGAAAACACGATCGGTACTAATTTTCTCGATACTTTTATCTCTCAAACATAACCCATTTTTAGATATTTTCGGTTGGATCTTCAAAACCCTTCCGTTTTTAACAATGTTTTTTAGCTTAATAGATGCACAATTATAAGTTCTCAAAAACTGTAAAACTATTTTCAATATAAAATGCACACGTTTATGACACAACTGAAAAAACATGATTTTCGCGCTTCCGAGCACGCACTTCCATCTCCCTCACGCTTACGCTCAGTGAGAGAGAGAGCTAGCCAACGCGTTGGCGCCCTCTTAACTACTCATCACGCAACTAGAGTCAAGCCGCCAGGACATTTTGTAGCATATCGTAAAAACACTGTAATTAATTTGGGCCTTATTGTGAGACTTTGTTCCAACTCCATAATTCAGTCTTTTTTTGTATAAATTTTCTGTTAATATTGCATGTGCCCGTGTTAAACTGTGCGTGTTATTTTTAACTTAATGTTAAATATTTATGTTGCTATCTGTGAGATCCTATCATTGGCTCTGTATTACTTGTTATGCCACTATTAGCGTAAGTTAAGCTGTTGGTTCTCCATGTATAAATAAATAAATAAATACCGTGGTTCTAAAATCCATGGAGTCGCTGGCTGTATTTTTTTTCTGAGTTGAGATGGGATACCATCACGCATATATATTGTCATATCGTACTTACGGGTACTCTGAGTTTGTCCGAGCCCTCTGCCGGATAGACGGTAGAAACTACGATTCTCTTGTCGTGCTCCATGACTGTATGCATGATGTATTCTAAGAACTGAAACATGGTGATATTGTATCTTATCATTATCACGGAAAATACGACGAGATATGTAAATTGATAGATAGATAGACTTCTTTATTTATTTTATAATAAGTATATATAATACATCTCTTATGGTAACCTATCGAAGTTTCGAAACACACTAAACTTGTCCGATTTTCACTTGTCCGAAAACGGTTAACCGAATTCTTATAATCCATATACTTTGTTTACCATACTTTTGAAATGTCGCCAGTTTGTTTTCCCACACTAACGTTTTCCCGAAACTCTAACCAGAAGAACGATTGCCAACTTTATTATTTGACAACCACCTTCTTTTCATAATTCTGATGCTACGTAAAATCGAAATCTCATTTTCCCTAATATCATTTTACCGTCACGATTAAAAACCCATTAATCTAGTTCTAAGGCAGGTCCGACTTGGCTTAGGTTAGGTACGACGACGAGCGAAGCGAGAGTTAGGTCGAACTGCGACCCTAACGAGCGAGCGAAGCCAGCGAGCCGCGCAGGTCTATATCGAGTTTAAACATTAGATATTTGATAACGGTGCGTTAGCCATTAATCTAGTTCTAAGGCAGGTCCGACTTGGCTTAGGTTAGGTACGACGACGAGCGAAGCGAGGAGGAGTGTTAGGTTGACCTAAAATGAGATTTGATTTGCTCCGACATGCTACAATTTCGATTTTTTGATACAGCGGGATAATAATATTTCGGACTTAATACTTTTCGGCATAAAAAGTAGTTGACAAATGATACTTCGGAATTTTAATAAGTGTCGATTTGAATCACATGCGAAATAAAATTGCAACGAACTGAGAATTGGGAAAATAATAATGGGAAATGTATTTTCGGGCAACTAAAAAAAATGCGAAACGTTTTCGGGATTTTAATAATAATGAAATAATGAACTTTATTCTGCAAGTAGGCCACAAGGGCACTTTTACATGTCTGAGTCTACCGGCATTTCACAAGAGGAGACCACTGTTGAGAAGAAACGCCGAAAGAAACTCAACAGTCAGTCATTTTTTCATAAAGGATAAGTACTTAACTATTACAGTAATATGAACTTAACTATACGTAGTTCTCGAAGAAAACATATTAAAAGTGTATTCTAAGATATAAATAAGCAAACGTTTAAGAATGAAATATAGAAACTACAAGAAAGTATGACGGTTTATCACAATTTATGTACGTTTGATATGCTTTCTTATTAGAACTGTGTCCCTTAAACTAGTCAGGTACAATCTAAGAAGGAGTCAGTTACTCGGTTTCTGGTTCAGGCCATGCATTTTTATCTGTCAGATAGTCCTCTACTGTATAATATGCTTTTGCACTTAGAGATTTTTTTAAATAATTTTTGAGAGATGGAAAGGCTAATTTTAAAACATGATCAGGTAACTTGTTATAAAAATGAATACATTGGCCTAAAAATGATTTATAACACGAAACTTTCTAATAGCAATTTTATTTTTATTTCTAGTGTTAAAATTGTGGACATCGGAATTTTTTGTAAATGAATCTAGGTTTTTAATAACATACATAATACTCTCATAAATATATTGGGACGCTACAGTTAAGATGTTTATATCTTTGAAAATGTCTCTTAAGGAGTCACGAGAATTCAGGTTATATATAGAACGAATCGCTCTTTTTTGTAGCACAAATATAGTCTGAATGTCAGCTGCTTTGCCCCAAACCAGAATACCATATGACATGACACTATGAAAATAACTATGATAAACTAAGCGAGCTGTATCTACATCACTCAATTGTCTAATTTTCCTAACAGCGTACGCCGCTGAACTTAATTTACCTGCAAGCACTGCTATATGTGGACTCCATTGCAAATGACTGTCCAATGTTATACCTAAGAATAATGCCTTATTCACCATTTCTAAACATTCACCATTTAGTAATATAGTAGAATCTACCGCCGTAACATTCGGTAAAGCAAATCTAACACATTTCGTTTTCTTGGCATTTAATAGAAGATTATTAGTAGTAAACCAGTTAAGCACTTTATCTAGTGTGCAATTAATTTCCGCATAGTCGGTTGATTTCCGGTTAACCTTGAAAATTAATGATGTATCGTCAGCAAATAGTACTATATTACAAAGATTATCTACTACAGATGGTAAGTCATTTATATAAACCAAAAATAGAAATGGACCTAAAATAGAGCCCTGTAGCACTCCTAGCTTAACTATAGCTCCATTGGACTGGGTTCCATTTACATCCACTATTTGCATTCTATCACTGAGATATGAAGACATAAGGCTTAAAGCATTTGAAGACAGACCATAATGTTCTAATTTCAAAATGAGTGTTCCAGGATGAACACAGTCGAATGCCTTAGAAAGATCGCAGAAGATCCCAATCGCATCACAAGATTCCTCCCAGCTATCATAAATGTGTTTAATAAGTACAGATGCTGCATCAGTCGTGGAACGTCCCCTTGTGAAACCGAACTGTTTACTAGAGAGTAATTTATTTCTATTGAAGTGTCCTAGTAGATCTTTCAACATTAATTTTTCGAAAACTTTACTTAAAACAGGTAGTATAGATATCGGACGGAAATTAGTCAGATCACTCAAATCACCCGATTTAAAAAGAGGTATGACTTTACTAATTTTCATAAGATTTGGGAAAACTCCCTCTTCTATGCAACTATTGTAAATCAAAGCTAGGTAAGGCGCAATTGAATCTATAATATGATTAATTATTTTTACTGATGCTCCCCATAAATCCTCTGAATAACTATAAAACTCGTTCAATATGTACACATTATCCTAATGGCATGTTGCACCCCTGTTTCCATGTTATTTTCTTTAAATTGAGTGATTTAAATGTTTTAATAACATCTACTGTATTTACTTGACTAAATTGAAACTCAACATCACATTTCTTACAATTAGCACAAAGTAAGTTATTTTAATATTCGGAATTACAATTTTCGAGTTTGTGATAGGTAACCATCCCTTATAAGACTTATTTCAGCTGTGTAAGGGCTGTATTAGCATGTGGCATAAGCACAAGCAACACATATGCTGTATCTCACTCTAAACATTATGAAACGTAAATATATACACACACATATATATAATATGAATGTGGCTTGCCGAATTTGGTTTTGAAGGTTCTGTTACAAGGTGCACAATGTAACTCACTTTTAGTGCGACCCGCCCCGGCTTCACACGGGTGCAATGCTATTGTTATGAGGCGTGGAGTAAAACATGGTTTGATGCTTCGATATGAACTGATTTAATTTGGGGATGTGACCCGCTTTTAAAGGAAACAAGGAAACAAATTAACTTACGATAGATGTGAACAACAAACTTACTCATTAGATAAATAGTAATCAAATAATAAATGACGGGAAGAGCAAATAAGGTAAACCGTTGGGAAAGGCAAAAAATTATTAGATAATGAATGATGAGAAGTAAACTACTTGAGAAAGGTAAACAATAAACTTAGTAACTAACAATAGGTCTTATGTAGATATATAATATAGCTATAGATATATAACACCTCCCCCCTTAGAATAAAGATTGGGCGTTAGCGCCTGATCTTTTAGCGGATGTAGGTGTGGGATTATTTGATGCTAGTGGCCGTGGTGTCTCGATGTCGTCATCCTCGTCCTCTGTGATGCAGCTGGTAGTTATCGTCGACATTGGAATTGCGACGTGGGTTCTCCGTGGTCTCGATGAACTCGCAAAGCAGTTATTGAAGATTTGAATGCAACCGCTTTCCTCGCAGGGTCTTCGCTGTCGCAGGAGGAGTCCATTCGGGCAACGTCCGCAGATTTTGTACACTAGGTAGCCCGACATTAGTATACCCAATGTAAGATAGATCCAATTGAAGGTTGATCCATTTTTCTGCATAAAACTTTTGGATCTAATTTTATTAATTTCTTCTTCGTATTTATCTGCGTGGTGTTTAATCTGTTGTAGTGAATCCAACGGCATTTCATTGATCTTGATGGGGATTAGATTCGGTGTATCTATATTCTGAAGTTTTTCGAAGCAATCTTTGTTTCGGATGTCTGGTATTACTATGGGGTAAGTAATATTTTCGTCTGATGTACGAAGTGCTGTAAGTGTGCTATATCCGGTATGGAACTTGCAGTCTTGTGGAAGTGAGAGGATGCCTGCGCCTTGAAGTTTATGGTGATTCGAGTTACGGCATTTTTACGTTGCAGCACGCAGTTTGTTTCTTCGGTGAGGATGTAGAGCCATTTATTGTTGTCTATACTTTGAAAAGTGCTGATCTTCGCTTCGAATACGGAAGTAGTGCAGATTTTTGGCAGAGTCTTTGATAAACTGTGTAGAATTTGAAGTTCGCAGATGGGGCGTTTTGAAGAGTCGTAGGACACGATGTTGCTGCAGACTTTCTTCTTTGTTGCATAGGTTTTGCAGGTGCTCAGGTCGCTCGTTGAGATGTAGGTCTGTCCGCTAGGGTTCGTAGCCAGGTACATATGCTCTGGTAGGATGGTGGTATGGAAAGAGGAGTTTGGGTGTTGTATTGGGATTGACTAAATATGATATAAGTCGAGAGGTTCGTTCTGGACTAAGGGAAATTCTAGAATATATACAAGTTTGTCTGAATAAACGTAAGCTGATAGGGAAACAGAATCGAGAATTGTATGAATGTTTTCTAGTGTGACAGGGGCTACCAGGTGTTTGTTTGTGCGAATGTGGTTTGAAAGAAGAAGTTCTTCGTATAATCTTTTTAGATTTATGATAGAAGGGTGAATCGTGTTTGATTTTGCAAAAAGGATGCTTGCTGTACAGTCATTAATTTCGTTCTCTAGGCTTATTACTGGACACATCTTCGCTAGCTTTTAAGTCGAATAATATTTTATTAGATTTAGAGAATAGAATTAGATTATTTTAACTAAGACTTTATGATATTCACCTTGATTTTAGAGATTTGGTATATTCTAAGATTTCTGAGGGTACATGATTTTGATTATAAAGATTTAGAGACTTTTAACCTAATATTAACCTACATTAGTCGCCTCTTACGACATGCCTGTGTCAAAAGCGTTAGGACTATTCTTGATAGCCGGTCACTACACAGCTAAGGGGATTAGTCGCCTTTTACGACATGCCAAACAATATGGCAGTAGGGCTATTCTTTGGTAAAGCCGACCGCTACATGGCTAAGGGATTTAGTTCATGAGGTTCTTGGGTTCGAAAGGCCGAAGACGGTTAGCATGGACTAACTGATTTTTACCTGACTTTCGTACCATATAGTTTTCGTTAAAGCCGACTCTTATTATTTCTTAAGGTCCCTCCCATTTGCAATCAAGGTTATTGGGATTTGGTACTTTTAACATAACCTTGTCTCCCAAATTAAATTGTGCTATGTTTTTTATTCGTCCATCGTAACGTTCTTTGGCCTTTTCTTTCATTTTTTGGACGTTTTGTGTTGCTACGTCGCGGGCTATTCTAAGGCGTTCGTTCAGATCTTTAATATAATCAGATGCTGTGTATTCCGGGACTGTTCTGAGTGAGTAAAAGGGTCTTGGTTTGAAACCGAAGAGAAGTTCGTAAGGCGTGTATCCCGTTGAGTTGTTAGTTGACGAATTATGACATATGATAGCTAATGGAATAATCTGATCCCAGTTTTTGAGTTTTCGTGATTGGTACATACGCACGTGATGCCAGAGTGTACCATGTAATCTTTCTAAGGCTCCATTTGTTTGAGGGTGATATGCTGTATTAAAGGTTTGACTTGAACCTAAAAATTTAACCGATTGCTTCATTAGTCCATTCATGAATTCTGTACCTTGATCTGAGTGGAATCGTTTGGGTACGCCATAATGTTGGCAGAAATGGAGGAGTTGTTAAGCTACTGTTAGGGCTTCTTTGTCTGGGATAGGGTAAGCTTGGACGTATCTGGTCAGTTCGTCTTGTAATGTCAGTATGTACTTGTTATTATTATCGCTTATATCGGAGTAGGAAACTAAGTCCATGGAAACGCGTTCAAAAGGTTCGGAAGATTGAGAAGTTATGACCATAGGGGCTTTGAAAGTTCGTCTTTGAATTTTGTTGCGCTGGCAGACTTCACAAGAGTTTATGTAATTTTTAATATATTAACGCTATTGCAAAAGTAATTTTCGCGGATTTTTCCGATGGTTTCAGTTATACCACGATGTCCAGAAAGTGGTTCATTATGAAAAAGTTTAAGAATGTCAGGGATTTCCTGAGGAGTTGGATAGTTGGTTTTGTCTTCAAAGATTATGATAGTGCAGTTATAAAGTTCAACTAGATAGGCAGTTACGTGTTGTTGTTGTAGTCCTTGAAGTTTGCATGTTTGATCATTTTTCAGGTCTGGGACGTATAAAATGTCAGGTTTACTTTTCTTTAAGCATGTTAATAATGACTTGAAATAGCTTTCAATATCCCAGGAGTCGTAATATGAGGGTCTAGTACTACAAAGGAAGAGGTTTTGTTGGGTGTCAGAGATGAGATGATCTACGTCATAAATATTTCTGTTCTTAGTAGAATAGTTGCTGCTTTGTGGGCAAAGTTCTAAAGCTTCATTGAACAGATTATCTAAATCGGGGCGGCTGCATGGGATAGGAATGAATATGTTTCTATGCCGGGAATCTAATAGTTTTTCAGGAGACGATTTCAGTTTGTGAGAGTTTGAAGAACAGCCTTGAGATGTGAATTGTTCGAAACTAGTCTGTAAGTAATCATTGAAGGATTGTTGAGGGTTATTTATCCTATGTTATTAATAGGTGGACGTGATAAAGCATCTGCGTTAGTATTAATTTTTCCGGCTTTGTATACGATTTCGTAGTCAAATTCTTCGACCTTTAGTCTCCATCGGACAAGACGAGATCCTGGATCTTTTATGGAAAACAACCAAGTGAGAGGTTTATGATCTGTAACGATTTTGAATCTTCTACCAAATAGGTATTAGTAGGGTTGATTCAGCTTTGTTTAGAGTACGGGAGGCATAGGCTATAGGTAAATCTTTACCTATTTCGCCTTGAGAAAGAATCGCTCCAACGGCGTGGATAGAGGCATCTGTAGTTAGTATGAATTCTTTACTGAAATCGGGATATTGTAGTAAAGGGGTTGTCGTCAAGATTTTCTTACAAGAGTCAAAAGCATTCTGTTGTTCAGGTCCCCAAATGAAAGGGACGTCTTTTTTCAGGAGGCTTGTTAGGGGCTTAGTAATTTTACTGAAGTTAGCGATGAACCTGCGATAATATCCTGCTAGGCCTAGAAAAGATTTGATATCTTTGCAATTTTTGGGGATTGGAAAGTCTTGTACTGATTTCACTTTTTCGGGGTTAGGTTTGACTCCTTCATTAGAGATTATATGACCTAGGTAAGCTACTTCTTTTCTTAAAAATTCGCATTTGTCGGGTTGATCTTTTTGACCGTGTTTTCTTAGACGACTAAAAACTTCAGTGAGTTTGTCTTCGTGTTCTTGGAGACTAGAAGCAAAAACAACTATGTCATCGAGATAGACAAAACACCTTTCGCCTTGCAAACCATAGAGGACGCTGTCCATAGCTCGCTGAAAAGTAGCAGGAGCATTTTTCAGACCGAAAGGCATTCGTAAAAATTCATAGTGACCATACGGATTATTAAATGCGGTTTTGGGGATGTCCTTGGGGTCAAGTTCGATTTGATGAAATCCTGAAGCAAGATCTAAAGTCGTGAAGTAGACAGAGTGTCCTAGTTTATCAAGAATATCTGTTTTGTTAGGTAGCGGGTAGCTATCTCCTATTGTGATATCGTTCAATTTCCTGTAGTCTATAACTACGCGCCATTTTTGTTTACCAGAAGCGTCTAGTTTTTTAGGGACAACCCAGATGGGGCTGCTCCAGGGAGAAGTGCTTGGCCTTATAATATTTTGATTGAGCATTTTATCCATTTGAGATTTAACTTCCTGTTGGTGTATTTGTGGGAGCCTATAAGTTTTTGTATTGATTGGCGTGTTGGTCTGTGAGTAAAATGTATGGATCGGATGTTCTGTAATCTCCGGCTCGTTGATTGAGCTCACGTGGAGAACAGGAATTGGTATATGTTTATCTGAGTTACTGGAATTTACGCATGTAGTAAGGAATTTGTTATCTTTGACGAGTACGAGGGCGTTGGGAATGACTAAATCTTCGTCGAGTGATTGTTTGTCTATGATTGCGGATCCATCTGTAATATCATTAGTAAAACAAGTAATTACGGTTTCTGAGCGTTGTTTAACGATCTGTCTGTCTTCAATGTGTTTGTCTGTAGGGTCGTTAAATAGAAATAGATGATAAGTTCTGTCACGTATTCTCATGGTTTTAGATTGGATGTAGATATTAGCATTGAATTTGGTTATGAAATCGTTACCTAGTATGCCGTCGGCGTGAATGTTTAGATTGGCAACGTGAAATTTAAATTTTGGGAATTGATCGAGCGATAGATTGCAGGTGCCTAGGGTTTGACTAGAGTTTGAATTAGAGACACCTATGATTGAAGCGATGTTTGATGTATCAATCGGATTATTGCCAATCTTGCTTTTGTTTATTACTGAAATAGCTGCTCCGGTGTCTACGAGTAACGTTATAGGTTCGCCATCGACGTGAAATTTGCAGTGTAAAAGATTTTCTGGAGGTACGTTTAGTGACGAGATATTGTATTCTTTTTTAGAGGCTTTGATTTCATGTTTTGGTTGTTGTAAAGGCTTGGGATGAGACTTTGATTTACGAGATTTAGATTTTTTACATGATGTTTGTTGAATTTTATTGGACTTAGTGGTATTCGATAGATCTAGAGCGGTTTTGTCTTGATTTAGGATGAAGTCACTTGAGTTAGTTATTAAATGGTCTTGAATGAATTCAGCCGATTTTGATAGAGATTCTGTTATTTTAATGAGTTGGTTTAGCATAAATTCAGTGGATTTCGAGTTGTGGTTATGATTTAAGTATTCAAGAGATTCCAAAGCTTGATTTAGTCCGTTAGTAGGTTTAGGAGGTTCTGTCGATTGATCTAGAGGTTCTGATACTTGTTTTAGTGATTTCGGAGGTTCTGACACATGATTTAGTGAAGGTTCTTGATTTAGTGATTTAGTGGATTTAGGAGGCTCCGACATACGATTTAGGGGAGGTTCTTGATTTAGTGATTCAGTGTATTTAGGAGGTTCTGACATATGATTTAGTTTGATATTAGGCTCAGCTAGAGTTTGTGTCGACGCATCACGCAAATGTCTTCGATAGACTGTGTTGGTTTGCGAGTGCGTGGTTTCGTATGGCCAAGGATTTAGGGTTGATTTTAGTTGTTCGAGTTGAGTGACATCGTTCTTCACTCGAACTGAAGGTTTTGCATGTTGTTGCAAAGTTCTGAAACCATGTTTTGGTTCGACATATGTGTCGGGGCATTCGGGTAGTACAGAGAAGCGGTTTCCGAGGTCATGCCCGTTTCCTCGGCCGCCAGTGAGTTTAAATTGTTGATACGGATTGGTGCGGGGGTAGGTTTAGTCTGTCGTTCAGTTTGTTGATTTCTGAGGTTGTTGTTATAAGCCCTTTTCCTGCATTCTGCTATGACGTGTCCTGGTTTTTTACAGTAATTACAGGTTTTAGTTTGCCTGAAAGTGTTAGGATGTTGAACTACGGGCGATGGCCCCTGGTTAGACCGAAAAGACGGCAGAGGGGGTCTGCGGGTGACGTCACTGTATGTAAAAGCAGTCCTACTATTTTTACAAAGCATTTGACGCGCCTGATTCATATTTTGGATTTTCTCTTCCTGAATGGCGAAATTTCCGGCTTCAGACAGGGAGGTGAATCCCTTTGTCCTTAGCATGGAACCTAGGTTGGAGTTAACACCGTTCACAAACACGCTAAGGGCGGTTTCTTCGGTGGTTGCTTTACGACCGGGAAGTGACGCGTCTGATACCTCGGCGGTTAATTTATCGAGAATTTTATTACGACATAGGTCTACTCTATGGAAATATTCTGTAACTGATTCGGCTTCTGAAATGATGACTGCAGTTCTAGATTTAGATGTGCCAACGTTTTCGTCTGAGAAAATTTCTGAATTAAAAATATCTTCAAGTCGTCCCAGCTTGCATAATTGTCTTGCATGAACGTCAGGTGAGTTGGGACCAGTGATTTTGTTGAGCGAATAAACTAATAAAATGTCAATTTTGGGCTGAGTTTGCGAGATTTTTTATTTTTTTTTTTTAATTTATTCATTAATATTAGCACATACTTTACAATGTGTTTAAAGTGCGCCAAACTGTGAAACAGTTTGTTGGCGTCGCGTTCTGTCACTACAATTATTGTGCACAGTGATACTTACTTACTAACGACTTAACTTAACAAACATGCAATATGCAAACGAAGAATTAGTCGCCATACCAATGCAGATTCTATAGCGTTGCAATAGAGTATATATTTTACTGATGGATGGTAAATGAAGTCTGCGTTGGTAGGTACGACACACGAAATTATTATGAGTGCAAGATACAAATCTGGAGGAGGTAGCTATTACATTTAGTAATTATCATGTAGTATCTTTTTCAATTTACTTTTTAAATTTCCAATTTTAAATTTTTCCTCGTCAAGCAATAAAGGGTATTTATTGTATATTTTAGGAATAAGGTACTCTTTGGTTCTTTTAGCGTAATAATTTCTGGCAACCGGCTGCATCAATAATTTCCTTTTAGTGGACCTAGTACAGTGACGTTTTTTCTGCCTTTGTACCTTATACTCGTCACTATAATAAGTTTCTAGGATAATTAGGTATATAGTCTTACAATCTACAGGGAGAATTTTACAGATCGAAAACAGTGCGTCATAGTTTGTCCTATATTTTCTCTTTATGTCTTTGCCTACTAGATATTTCATTAGTCTTATCTGTAGCTGTTTTATCCTATCTAAATATGTCTTAAAAGTAACTCCATAGCAGCTCAGCCCATAACTCAGTAATGAGTCAGCGAGAGCATGGTAAACAATGTGCTGGGTGCGTTTATTTACTATTCTACTTAGATAATAAAATTGACCTAAAATTGACCTTAATTTATTGCAGACTTGATTAATGTGTAATTTCCAATTAAAATGTTTATCAATTATCAAGCCGAGATACCTAAAACTATCAACAACCTCAAGTTGACTACAAGTACAGTTATGTTTATTTTGGTGCAGGCAATTGTATGTGTGTCCTATGATATTAATATCGCTTGAGCTTACATTTTTTGCTTTTTTATTGTATGGTGAAAATATATGCATACACTTAGTTTTACTGATGTTTAATATAATTCCATTGTCATGCGCCCATTTCGTTATGTTTAAAAAATCCTCCTGCACCTTGTTTACCATGTCGGGCACATCCTCGCCGGCGAGCAGCAGGCACATATCGTCGGCATACATATAAACTTGGCAGTGTTGGACAACATTCATTGAAGGCAGAGTCGCACGATCTAATAAATCTGTAGACTTGAGTTGGTTGATTTGTGTCGAAATCGGGTATAAGTTGTAATAGTGTGTTTAATTGTACTTCGTAGCTGACTGGGGCTGGTTTTTGTTCTGATTGTGCCAAGAGAGAGAATTTGGGAGTTAATGTGACTGGAGCTGGTTTTTGTTCGGGTTGTGCCATGACAGAGAATCTAGGAGTTCGTGTTTATGAATGAAATTCTGGATTTAAGAGAGAATCGGGGAGTTCAAGGAAAGCAGAGCAAAACTTGCTGGCCACTTACCACAGTAACAGTATTATTTGCATCACGGAGCGTTGCTTGGTTCGGCGAGCTGGATTAAAGCCCTGCAGGCACCGTCCAGGCTGGTGGCGATGGTTGTCCTTAGCCCAGGCGTTGAGCTCGTCTTCAACAGCGTGACGCGGTTTTTACTATCCAGTACCGACTGCGCCAAATTGTTATGAGGCGTGGAGTAAAACACGGTTTGGTGCTTCGATATGAACTGATTTAATTTGGGGATGTGACCCGCTTTTAAAGGAAACAAGGAAACAAATTAACTTACGATAGATGTGAACAACAAACTAACTCATTAGATAAATAGTAATCAAATAATAAATGACGGGAAGAGCAAATAAGGTAAACAGTTGGGAAAGGCAAACAATTATTAGATAATGAATGATGAGAAGTAAACTACTTGAGAAAGGTAAACAATAAACTTAGTAACTAACAATAGGTCTTATGTAGATATATAATATAGCTATAGATATATAACACTATATTATGCATGTATCATACATATATCTTCCTCTTGAATCATTCTATCTATTAAAAATTACCGCATGTAAATCCGTTGCGTAGTTTTTTTTAAGATCTAAGCATACATAGGGACTGACAGACAGACAGCAGGAAGCGACTTTGTTTTATACTATGTAGTGAAGTGTAGGTATGGTCATACAAGGAATGTACTTACCTCTCTTTTTAAATATTTCTTATCCATCCTCAGCACCTGTCCCCTTGTATCGGCAGCCACGGGGTAGAAGGACTGAAACGCGGAAGTATTCGGCGCGCCGCAGTCTTCGGTCACCACGAAAGTGACCTGAAATAGATAGAGATAACACTATTCAGAGAGAGACTATTCTTAAGAGGCATCATACGTGTGAGGAGCAGTAGACTGTATACTTGAAATTGAATTTAAACTGGACTAATAGGTCTTCGATAGTATAGGGAAGTCCCATAAAATAATAACACTTGAAGAATAAGTTTCACATAATGCTGCGTGAAGTGTTGCTTGATCGGAGGCCGCAAGAGGAATAAATTAATTTAATCGAACGCCCATATATGTAGTGAGCGCTTGATTAAGCGTGAATGGCCTATTAGACGAGTGGGCGTTCCCCAATACTCGTTTGTGTTTGGTGTATGTGTGTAAGTGCAAATGAACAACATTATCCCTTTATTTAGTATATAAAACATTTACATTAGGTACATAATATACATTGGTCGAATATATATATTTATCGACAAGTTTTCATATAAGATTCTTATTGGATAATTTTAATGTTTACAATATCATCAACCTACTTTATGAAGCTTTCTATATGTTTCATTATATATTTATTTATGGTGGTTTTACATATTAATTAACCAAAGCTTCATATCTTATCCTATACACAATAATGAGAGCAATTAACCTTAAATATTAAGTAAAATAAAACGAAAAGAAATACGACTTTGTATATAATGATTTCTTATTCTATGCTGATTACTTACTGCTATATATGATCGAGCTAACTTATAATTATTACATAAAATCCTAACCTACATGCGACAATACGTTTTAAAAGTAAACACTTAATTGTACACAACAACTGTAATGACAACTGTAACTGACAATTTCACGTGAGTGTAAACCGCTTAATACAATAATTACACAACAACTGGTAATAAATAAATTCATAATTAATAAGTTTAATTTTTTTTTACATATTTGTAACGTATTGATAATACTTTTCCGAGAGTTCTAATAAAAGGTAGGTTGTCCGATATTAAAAAAAAAAAAAATTGGGCAAGTGCGAGTCCGACTCCGTACCTATATATATTTATATAATCTATAACAAGTTTGTTGTATGGGAGCCCCCCTTAAATATTTATTTTATTTTATTTTTAGTATTTGTTGTTATAGCGGCAATAGAAATACATCATCTGTGAAAATTTCAACTGTCTAGCTATCACCGTTCTTGAGATACAGCCTGGTGACAGACGGACGGACGGACGGACGGACGGACGGACGGACAGCGAAGTCTCAGTAATAGGGTCCCGTTTTTACCCTTTGGGTACGGAACCCTAAAAATTGTCAATTTCGAGTAGTTTTTGAAAGTAAAAATATCAATGAAAAATTCAAACTGTAGGTTTCAAATATATACTAATAAATCGCAATCGCCCTGCTCTAAGTAGCAACATTGAGAATATGTTAAGAAACATGTTTGATCATACAGATATTTTTTTTTAAAACCATCAGCATTTTTGAACGGGTAAGAACGGATTAACACATTGACTGACAGGGGATGTGGCCTAGGAACAAACTTGTATGATAGTGAATGCATATATATATATGCGTTGCTGGCAGTGAATGCGTTAACTATTGGCTCTGTGAGTTTATTTGAAAATTGCTCAAATTTGTAACTTTTTGCAATTTAGACCCCCATATTTTCACTTTTGAACAATTTCGAGAAAACTGAATAAGCAAACAAAACTACGTACTTATCGAACCTACTCACAAAATTTCATATGAATCTGTTGAAAAATCCAACCGATGGGCGAAAACAGCTGGAAAAAGTCTGGATATCCAAACATACGAATGAATTTTGGGCCAAGCTGAAAGACGCCTCGCTCGCTCGCTTCACTGAGATGTAATTTATCAGTTTAACCCTTTGAACGCCAAGAGCCACTAAAGTGCTATCGTGCCTACCACGCCAACCACTAAAGCGGTAATGGCGGACGCTGCCAAAGCAATTTTCCCGCTGACAGATAATGTATATATTAGCTCTTTCTGTTTTCAACTATTGGTGTATAAGCCACAATTTGACATGGGAGGAAAAGCGTTCTAAAGGTTAAAAATATTTGACAATAGGCATTCTTTATCGACTCAAAAAAAAGTACTTTAGAATTAGCCATTAAAACCATGTAAGTACATCACGCTCCGCGTACTGTCCTATTCACTCAGCAAAAGCCGAGGATTTTAGAGTTATCAAAGGCTGCGTTAAAATAATCGGACTAAGAATCTCTGCTCGATCTGCCCATAATTTGCTCCTTGCCGTACATTCATCTGTCTCAAAATTTTATAACAATTCGTTTACTTTTAAAGCTTTCTGTTTGTGGAACTCCATGCATCTGAGCTTAAGATGCGCTAAATCTCTTGTTTCTTTCAAAGCTCTTCTGAAATAGCATTATTTATCCCTCTCATAATTCGTTTTTTAATGAACTGGTCCTATTATTTTTTGGCTGAATGTATGTATGTATTTGTGTATGTATATATTTATTGTTTATTATTATATTTCTTTCCTTTTCGTTTATTTATTATTCCTTTTTTCAAATTTTTGCACCGCCTAATAACAAAATAAAATGTTCAAGTTCTCCACTAACCCAAGGTTGTCAGGAAGAGATCGCTCTTTAGCGATAAAACCGCCCGTTGTTTACCTCTAATTGTAATTTCTTGTGTTGTATTTCTCCTGTATGTTTTATGAGGTGTGCAATAAAGAGTACTTGTATCGTATTGTAAGAATTCCGGTAAGAATACTTGCCTCTACTCTGCCCTGCTCCATTAAAAAAAAAATATCTGGCATAACTTTATATTTTCTAACATTTTTAATATGGGTACCAGCAGTTACGAAAAGATCGTAGATGAGCATTTTACTGATTTGAATATTGCAGGCTTCATTTTATTTATTTATTTTATTAGTTTTATGACTTTTCACTCTAATTTTACTGGACAAACTATACATCACGCTCCGCGTACTGACCTATTCACTCAGCGAAAACCAAGGATTTTAGAGTTATCAAAGGCTGCGTTAAAATAATTGGACTAAGAACTCTGCAGGAATACTTGCCTCTACATCTTTCTCCTGAGCAAGCCGTGAAACCTCAACGTCGAAATGACTGTCCTCCTCACTAGGAGGGCTGTTAGTGTACACAAACATGTGTGTCCCGGGCACAGCTCTGTCCAATGACAGCACTGTAGCCTGGTATATATCCTGTTCGCAGCGCACGTTGTCTTGGTTGTGACACATGCAAGACAGTTGGTCCACGGCTATCATGAACTCGGTGGCGTTGTCTGTTCGCGTCATTAGGTCGCCCTTGAGTTCTGTAATAGATCATCACCATTAGCCAGACCAGTGCTGGTTCCCGAGCCAGCATTTATAATAATAATAATAATAATATCCTTTATTGTGCACCACATGAAAAAGATTAACACAAAGAAATAAAGCAACGTTAAATAGGGTAACAACAGGCGGTCTTATCGCTAAAGAGCGATCTCTTCCAGACAACCTTTGGGTAGCAGAAAAAGTCGGAGGATACATTTAAAAAAGGTAGTGCAAGAAACTGGTTAAGAAACTTAATTTACACATACATCTGAATTGTTTGTAATATAAATATATATAATAAATAAATAAATATATATACACATATAACTTATAATTTACATATATACATGAAGTAATAACGTACATTCGAAATTAATTTCAGACATCACCTAAGGAAGTGATAAATAGTGCTGCTTCAGGTTACGTTTAAAGATGGGGAGGGATTGAGCTTTGCGTAAGTCGAGCGGCAAAGTATTCCACAACCGAATCGCTTGGCAGGCAAAAGAGTCATTTAAAAATTTTGATGAAGAAGGAATTGTAGAAAGAAGATAATTTTGAGAACAACGAACAGAAGATAGATATTTAAAACGCTCTTTTAGGTAGCAAGGTGTAGCGGGGTTGAAAAGTATATTATAGAGACAGACAAGAATATGGGAGTTACGACGAAGACGAATAGGAAGCCACTTGAGTTGCGAGCGAAAATGGGAAACGTGGTCATATTTGCGCAAGCCAAATATAAACCGAATACATAAATTTTGAAGGCGCTCAAGTTTATTCAGCTGTTCCTCAGTAATATCAGGATAGCACACGTCAGCATAGTCTAAAATGGGAAGGAGTAAAGATTGGGCAAGCGTAATTTTAGTGGCGATTGGTAAAAAGTTACGGAGTCGTCTCAGGGACCCCACTGCAGCAAACATTTTCCTACTGACCTCGCTGATCTGAGGAATCCAGGAGAGAGTACGGTCCATAATCACGCCAAGATTTTTCACTTGTTGTGAAAAAGGAATCAGTACACTGTCAAAAAATATACCAGGTAGAAGTGAAAAATCAATACGAGATATAAGTTTCGAACTACCTAAAACTATGACCTGGGTTTTAGCTGGGTTTACTTTTAGACCATAACAGTTACTCCAGTTCAGAATTCTTTCTAAGTCAATATTTGTGTTATTAATAATTGAAGGCAGATCAACAAGTAAACCTTGTGAGTAGATTTGAAGATCGTCAGCATAAAGGTGATAAGAAGAGAAGATAGAATTAGTGATTGAATTAATGAAAATGGAAAATAGGAGGGGCGATAACACGCCGCCCTGCGGAACGCCAGCCTGCGTGTTACACCATGAAGAACGAGAGGCTTCCACCTTGATCCGCTGACGACGACCTACTAAATAACTATGAAACCAGTCAATCACTGCAGGAGATATGTTAATAGAACGTAATATCGCAAGCATAACATCGAAATCGACAGTATTAAAAGCGTTGCTGAAATCCAATAGAGTTAAAACAGTTACCATTCTTTTATCTAAACCGGCACGGATATCATCAGTTATCTTTATAAGCGCAGTAGCCGTGCTATGACCTGAGCGAAAACCGGATTGGAAAGTATTCATGAGATTATTCCTATTTAAGAAAGATGTTAATTGACGATGGACCAGACGTTCGAAAACTTTGGAAAGGAAAGGTAAAATAGAAATAGGTCGATAGTCAGAGAATGAGGAAGGATTGGGTTTTTTGGGTAAAGGAATTACGTCAGCATCTTTCCAAATCGTGGGGAAAACATTGGAAGAGACAGAGCAATTAAGGATGCTGGTAATGATAGGGGCAAGTAGGTCTAGAAGAGGAATAATCATGTTGCGGCTCACGTCATCAACCCCAACGGCGTTCGATGAAATAGATAATACGTTCTTTTTAACATCACTGACAGTAAATTGCTCAAAAGAAAAAGGGGAGAAGTCAGGAATTGGGACAGTTGAAAGATTGTTAAGAGTGTTAGTCTTAATCGGGCCACTGAATGTAGCGGTAGAAGAGAAATGCTGATTGAGCTGATCGATATTGACATTATTAGATATAGAGCTATGGTCAGAAGTCCCAACTCCTAATGACTTGAGAAATCTCCAAATTTTTGCAGGTTCGCCAACCTCCACTGACTTATGGATATGACGCCTCTGAGCGTCACGGCATACTGTACTACATCGGTTACGCAAAGCGTGATAACGATCTTTATTCCTATCCGATGGCCTGTTTTTGTACTTGCTTTTAGCCAGATTTTTCTTTGCAATTAACGCTCGTATTTCCTCAGTCAGCCAGGGAGCAGGCAAATGCTTAATTTTGACAGGTCGAACTGGTGCATGAATGTCATAAAGTCCCATTAGCAAAGAGTTGAAGATGGCAACTTTCTTATCAACGGTGTCCGCTTCAGAAATCACACTCCAATCTACTTGAAGTGCATCATTCCGAAGGTCTTCGACATTCATACGACTAAAATTACGCTGCAGAAGAGTTTTGTGTTTAGGTTTTGGCGGCCGAATTTTGTATGACAAAAGAAGTAAATCGTGGTAAGAAAATGCGTCTGCGGGGAACTGATTATACTTTGCAACATGACTAACAGAAGAAACAAGAGCGATATCGAGAAGCGATGGAGAACTATTAGGGAAATGATGAGTAGAATTAGAAGGGAGAATAGTCATGCTGCAAGCTGTAGCAAGAGATTTCAGGGATTTAGATCGAAAATCGTTCTTAAGAAGGCAAGTGTTGAAATCCCCCATAATTATGTGGTGGTCGAAAGATGGCATGATATTTTCAAGAAGTTTCTCAAGAGAAGCAAAATAGTCAACCTGAAGAGAGGGCGAGTAAAAAACTCCTAGAAGGACTTTGGAATGGGACAACGTTATATCTAGAAACAGATACTCTGCGGTGACAAGCAAAACAGACGGTTGTGCCGACATACTAATGATAGAGTACGGAATATGAGCACGAAGATAAATTGCAACCCCGCCACCACCTCTACCAGACCGATCGTTCCGAATCAACTGAAAACCTGGCAGAGAATATGAGGTTGAGGGTAAGCAAGGTTTCAGCCAAGACTCGGACACAAGAACTGCATGAATATTAGTGAGATTAAAAGTTATCAAGAGATCATTATAATGTGCTGGAATACTTTGTGCATTGATGTGGACTACATTAAAATTTTTGGAAACGTCATCAAGTTGTTCGTCAAGTACGTCGTGAAGAGAAGGAGGGCAACTTTGGAAACTATTATTACTTATGTCCGAACTGTCCGAAGAGAATGAAATGTATTCAGCACTAACATCACTCTGAAAGTCCGAACCATGCGATACCATCAATTAAGAATGTATGTACGTAAGAAATATATAGATAAATATAAATATTTACAAAAAAAATAAAAAAAATAATAATAATAATATTAATACGAGCAATTCCAAAAATACTACTACCCGCCAGCATTACAACAAATATTAATTTTAAAATACTACCATTTCTACAACTAACACACAAAATAACGTTAATTTATGTTAACGATTAGTTAATTCGTTAATCAACAATTAGTTGGCAACATTGCCACAAACTGTCATTGCCAAAATGACAATTGACAATGACACATAACAAAACGAGCTTGAAAACATAAACCAGTAAAAATGGGAAGTAAATCACAAATAAAAAGAAAGTGGGTACAATTTACACAAGAAAACATAACAGCAAAAAGTAACGGTACAGTGAAAATGGAAAAGAATATATATATAAAAATGTAGGTTAGGCTCGAGGCTTCAAGGCTTCGAGGCATTTATGCTGAGGTGTGACCTTTTCGTGACATACACATCAACGATTTTATTTTATTTTGTTTCTAATATGTGTTATCCATTGTGTGTATGTTAAGGAATAACTTTTCATTCATTCATTCATTTATTCAATCATTTATTTATTCATTCATTTATTTATTCATTCATTAATTCATTCATTCATTCATACATTCATTCATACACTCATTAATTAATTAATTAATTCATTCATTCATTTATTCATTCATTCACACATTCTTTCATTCACTCATTCATGCATTCATTCATTAATTTCTTTAATTCATTCATTCATGCATTCAAACTAGACCTCCACACTGCTTGCGAAGTTGACCGAAGTTAGGCGAGGCGAAGTTGGCCGAAGTATGGGATTCCGCAGCGAAGTGCCTCTTCACACTATCATATTCGCAACACCTCGGCCAACTTCGCGAGTAGTGTAGAGAGATTTTACAGGCACAAACCACGGTATAGAAAACAAGGTGTGGCATTCCGGAATGACAGGCCAGACTTGTGAAGTCATCGCGCTATGATTGGGTGGTTTACTCCCCGATTCCCTTGGCATAAGTACCTGTATGAATGTCTTAAAATCAAATCAATGTTCTAAGTCAATTATTACGACAAAAATACATTTATTAAAAAAATAGGACAATTGTAATGCAAAAATTCATTAATTTTATTTTATTGCTTTTCTTTCGGCTTTCTTTTTAACAGCGGTCTCCTCTTATGGAAATGCCGACTTGTGAAAGTGCCCCCTGTGGCCTAGTCACTGAATAAATGATTTCAGAACTTTCGACTGAACCGATTTTGATGATTCTTTTTTATTTGAAAGCTGGTGCTTCCCTTGTGGTACCATTTTTTGGTCCAGTTCTGACAAAACCATCGTCATAAGAAAATCATATAAGTGTTATTGTATGTTCCATTTCACTCATTGAAGTCGGTATTTTTTTGTGAAAGAGCGATTATTATGATATACTTACGGGGATAGACGTAGACAGACAGCACCATATCTTTGATGCGTTTGCTTTTATCACTGG
Organism: Apotomis betuletana; assembly: GCA_932273695.1. Classification (NCBI taxonomy): domain Eukaryota; kingdom Metazoa; phylum Arthropoda; class Insecta; order Lepidoptera; family Tortricidae; genus Apotomis; species Apotomis betuletana. The sequence continues at coordinate 10,739,910 of OW026322.1, forward strand.
AAACCATGTGGAGTAGGGAGTTAATGGAGTTCCGGATATCCGGTAGCACGAATTCTACATATCGGGAGATCTCCACCACGAAGCCGAAACGGATCTTCCCCTCGACCTCCTCGAGGGAAGAGGCACCTACGAAAAACTTGGGTAAAAAGGGCTGATCAGAAATTACGTACGAACTTTGACGCGATAACATCTTATAAATGAACAGCTGCACGCACGAAAAAGCATGACCATTGTCACTTTCCGCCTGACCCGAGCGTGCGAGCGAGAGCGCGGAACAAGCGATGGAGAGTGCACGATCGGCCTAAGCGTTCGGCTTATGACGCATCTATGTCTCTTCCACTCCATCGGCCGGCTAATTGATTGATTGAATAATTCATGAAAGTATACAATTTTCCATCAATGTTTTCTTATTATGACGTTATCACGTAAAAATATCGTCCGTAAACCCACTTTACAGACAACCATTTTTTTTTAATTTTCGGATTTAATTGGACCATAGTTGTGTGGACTGGACTACAGTTGGGTAGTTTTACGGTATTTTAGTTTATAGAAACAAGAATTTCGTTACTTTTTGAAGCACTTTTTAAAGATGCGAGAGACGATGTCAACTTCGGGACCCCCTGCACTAATTTCTAGGCATCGAACTTCTGAGAACACGGTAACACTTTAGAGCTATGGGGCCGATATTAACATTAAAATACAATTCATTCTCATACTCATACATCTATTTCATTCCAAACTACCTTTATGATTATTGTGGTTAAACTATCTCAAACATAATATTTTCTTCGCGTATATTAATTATTTGAGCCTCCCTGACGTTTCAGTACCTTTACAGATACCGTTGTCAAAGGTTGACAACGGGAGTCAATCCGTTTAAATTTTTTTTTTTTTTTTTTATCTATTAATTTTAGGAGCTTGGTCGTTTAACGACCATGCCGCTCCATACGTTCTCTGATGGTATATTACAATTTACTGAACGCAACTTTTATAAAACTTAAATAATATTTTGGCTTCTTCTGAATCAGGGTTGGCCAACCCAGCATTACAATCTCCAATGCTGAAGGTTGAGCGTTGAGACCCTCTCCGGACACATTCTACCAAGACATGATGAACATCCTCTATACAACCGCATTCACTACAGTTTGGAGTATTGGCCTTTCCCATTAAGAAATTGAATTTATTAGTAGGGATGTGTCCGGAGCGTAATCTCATCGCTATTACAAGATCTGGCCGGGTCAGAGCACAATGTGCTATCCAAGGAGACTGTAAGGGTTCGGGTTGTATGGTCTTATACCAGATCCCACTTTCTTGCGATCGCTTATCGAAAAACTCTTTCCATAACTCACAGCAGTGCTTTCTGATTTTACTCAGAACCTCAGTGTAAAAGGGCGTGACGTTCAGCAATGTGCCCTCGGAAGATGCCTCCTTAGCCAGTCTGTCCGCGACTTCAATTCTTTTTAAATTGTTTTATTTAAATATCTCAAACATTTAAATGACTAAAATCCATACTAATATTATAAATGCGAAAGTGTGTCTGTCTGTCTGTCTGTCTGTCTGTCTGTCTGTCTGTCTGTCTGTCTGTCTGTTACCTCTTCACGCTTAAACCGCTGAACCGATTTAGATGAAATTTGGTATATAGATAGTTTCAGTCCCGGGGAAGGACATAGGATACTTTTCATCCCGAATAAATGTAGTGTTCCCGTGAAAAACGGGATTAAACTTTGTATGGAAAGCAAATCATTGTAGTTGCAACAACTCCCTACATGTCATCGTTTTGACGTAAACTAATCTACCTACGATAGACCTTCACCAAACACATACCAAACTATTCTTTGTAAAAAAACAATAAATTCTGATATGGGAACATGTATCCGCAAAATTCGATTAATCGCGTAATTTCAAGAATCAAATACAAAAAATTTTACAAATTTGAATCAATCACATTTGATTTGACAAACGTCACACACCCATCTGGCAAGACATGTCAAACCAGTGATTGCAGAAGGGCTACTCCGATGTTCAAAATTTGACTGTCGAATAGTGCCATCCCTCTCGATCTCCTGTCAAGGTATATTTGAGTGAAAAATTTCGAACATCGGAGTAGCCCTTCAGGTAGGTATCACGTTCCGATACGCAGATCATCTGAAAATAGTGCCTACGAGCTTTGATTATGTACCTCCGCTTGGTAACTGAGTATAAATAAAGTAGTAAATAACTCAGTATGCAAAGATACGATACTTAACATATATAAATAATCCTAATAATATTATAAACGAGAAAGTATTTACGTTCATTCCCATTTCATTCATCTTAATTTTAAACAATGATTGATGGAAGGTCGCCAGTGTTCGGAAATCGTCGTAAATAAACAGCCAATTGCTGAATTGCCTCTTTCTAACCCATAATTTGGCGTGTATGGCAGGGTGAACAAATTCTTTGACCATCTCTTTCCATATATATTATTTTCGAACCAGAATATTTTGCTCTATTTTACCATAACGAGGCTTGAACCAGCCTTTTTTGACCTTCGTCATCTTTTGTCAAATTAAGGGCTAAAGACCGATGTGCAATATTTATCGCCGAGTACAGTATTAGTGCATAAAGTTTTTGTATTTTTCGGATCTTAGACTCGGATACTCGACAAGACCCGAATTGTCAATCAATTATTATGCTACATAATCGACGTGCTTAAGTCAAGGGCCTGACACGCTTTGATGGAGAAGGATAACCTTATTATGATACTTATAAGAGGAAATAGCAAAAGTGCAATTTTTTGGCTCTATCACCGACCGAGCATTTTTTCATGGTCGGTTTATAGGCACACTTATATTCATGACGAAAACTGGCTATGTGAAAGAACCATATTGACATCAAAAATGATATTGTTTTCAAAATCAACAAAAAAAGTACCAGTTTTGTTAATGCGCAACTTAGACGCACCCAAATTTGGCAACGGCGCTAGATTGAGAATCACCTAATTAGGGAAATACATTGTGAAGGGCACGATTTTAACGGGAGAAGCCAAGGGACAAAGTGTACTTATACCACGTGTTCCAATTATACCGAATAATTTACCATTTAATTTTAAACGTACAGTTTCCATTAAAAGTTTTTAACATTTTCTATGACTATTAATAAATCACAGGGGCGAACATGAAAAGTAGCAGGAATACATTTGGGCACGAAATGTTTTTCTCATGAACAGTATGTAGCTTGGTCATGTCTCCAAATCAAAAAAATTACATGTTTTTACTGACCTAAATAAATAATTTAGGATAATTTATTGAACTAAACTTCAATAAACTAAGTTGTAAAAACCAAGTTAGAAAAATAATAGTAGCTACCTAATAATTATTTTGTCCCAATTTCATAATGTGACAAATTCTTTGGTGAATAGAACCATACCTTCTTCGTTAGTTGATTATGGACCGTCACCATCTCGAGCCATTTCTGAGCATAGCTTATGGAATCGAATAGGACTTAGCCTCGGATAACTTATTGAATCGAATGGGACTTAGCCTTTCAACTCCAAAAATATTAAAAAAAGGATGTTTTGCATTTTGTCCATGGCTTTCACCCAATAGCCCAGAACTAAACTACTAACTAGATTCCATTCGAGTATTGAATACCTAAAAGGGTTGAAAGTCTAATTGTTTTTTTTTTATTGTCCATATCAATTTCTACGCGTACAAAGTCGCGGGCAAAAGCTAGTTATAAATAAATGTACAATACTTATTACAAACTCTTAGATTTAACTAGGACATTAATTGTCGATTTTATGCATCTTCTAGTCATAACTGGATATTCGATCAATATAGAACCCAATTTACTACAGAAAACATGGAATAGCTGTATTAATAATAAGTCGCAATTATTTACGTATTTTATGATGTTGAAAAAAAAAATGCCTGCACACATTGGTCTTTGTATATTCTTCTGACTTTGTTCTTGACTATAAAATTAAAATTGCGAATTAAATATACTTATAATAAATGTGAGTATAAATAAGTATTAATTGCATTTTAATCTTAATATCGGTTCCATAGCTCTCTAAAGTTTCCGTTTCTAAGGGTTCTGTTTTTGCCTATTGAGGTAAGGAACCCTAAAAACACTTTTTAGGGGGGCTGTTCCCTTGCTTACTCCATTCTGTTAGTTCCTTTAAATCTTCATTCTTCATATGCCTTGACGTAAACTCTATAAGGCCCAGCTCATCTTTTTTGTTATTCTTCATGCCTCTTTTAATTCTCTTTTTAGCACCAACTGAAAAAATCGAATCATTATTCACCGAGCGAGTGTAGCGCCTCCGATTTTGCTTGGCCCAACAGTACATTACTGCAGACGCCGGGAAAGAAGGGCTTGCCGGGTGAGTAGGTATAGACGGATAGTGATACGAAGCCGAGAAGCTCTTTTCACGGCTAAGGCATGTATAGTGCTTTTCTCAAACATATGCAATGAAATTAAAAAATACATCACACAAAAAAATACAGTTCAGCTGTTTAGACTGTTCATGAACACAGATGCCATGTTTAAACAACGTTATGATGAAATTTCATTGCATGTTTGAGGACCAGTTCTTTCCTCTTGACATCGGTTGTTTGGATATCCAGATGCTTTCCAGCTGTCCCCGACCAGAGGTCACATTTTACTGATTATCAAGAAATTTCGGGAGTATTTCGACACCACGGGGGACCGAAGAGTTCAACCTCACACAAATCCGTCTAGTCCCAAATTAAGCTCAAGAAGGCTTGTGTTATGGATACTAGACAACGATATACATACTTATATAGATAAATATATACTTAAATACATAAGAAAGAAAGAAAGAAAGAAAAATGTTTATTCCAATAAAAGCACACACAGACAGGACATTATTGGCATAACAGTGTTCTATTAATTATCGCATGCGGATTAGAGTCTGTTTTCAATAAGTCCAGCAATGTGTGCGTTAAAGAAAAAGGTTTTGACTCAGCATGGTGCTGCAATTCGCAAACAAAGCAAACTGCAACGCTGTTATTCTGTCAAAGCCCAACAGGGAGCCCGATTTAAAACAAGGCAACGCTACAAAACACAGCGACAGAAAACAAACAAATATATAAATAATCATAATATCATTATAAAACAAAAATATATACGTACATGCGATAATAATAGTAGTAGTATATGTATATCGAGGGCTTCATGCTATAGGGGCGTATGCGCAAAACCCCTACTTTTCAGGAGAGGCAAAAAACTTAATAACTTTTCGTCCCTTCGACGGATCTTTTTGCAAATTTGCATGGAGTATTTATATTGTCACTGTTTTTATCTAGTATGATCAATTTTACGTAAAGTATTCTAAAAACTAGTAATTATGCGCTTACGCCTCTTTACTGCGGCGCAAATATTCGAAATGACTGTCGATTTTCCTTGAAAAATACTTGAAATTGAGGGGCGTATAAATTAAATCTTTTCCTATTCAATTATTCAATGACAATTGGTCTGAGTTCTGTTTTTATATCGAAATACTTTCTTTTTACAGTAATTTTCACATTGTTACGAATCTCCTTCAATTTTTTCTGATTTTATTACGCCTGTTTCGCCCGACAAAAAAACAGTGCTAGTGGCTTTTGAGTGTGGTCGTATAGTAGTGATCTAAGGCAAATTCAAGCATTTAGTAAAGAAAGAATATACATTTCACTGATTAAATTATTCGTTTCCTTGATTATAGCTTTTTAGAAGAACTTATGACCCAGCGCCGCTCTTGAATCGGCGACATTCTGGGATGTTAAGTAATGATGGCAGATGTCGATCTCCAGTCGGCTGACCATCTCGAACGATTATTAACTGAGCACTTCAGTGCTAAATAAAGTCTCTCTGTCTTCCCGTCGGTCTTTGCCTAGAACAGCAGTCATAAAGTCGTTAAAGGTGTCTTCTTGCGAACTCCAAGCAGTTGAGGTGCCCACTCTCTGAAGAAATCGGATTTTACGAAATCTTAATAGGTTCTAGTAATCTTGTTTGTAATGTGATAACATGACAGTCTTCTACAAAAACGAAGCATTAACCGTACGCCGTGGCGAGTTGATGGCACTACTTTTGCCAACCCAACTCCATCAGAAAGCCCAATTCTAGGAGACCCTTGATGTTGCTGACGAGTTATAAGATAGACTACGGAAATCGGTTGATGTTGTGCCCACTATTTGTTCACTCGAGGACACCTTAGCTGCTCTCCTGAAGTTCTGTTTTCCCGTGGCTGTCAAGCAAATCATTCTTTGAAGTGATTGTAGTTTAGCTTCAACGGTGAATAGTTTGGTTCTCAATCAAAACTTATGCCGGGCATGCTACGTTTTGTTTATTTACCATGCTCGACAAATTAGAGCTCTGTATTGATCATTTTGGGTTAGTTACCCACAAAGTATCTGTTAGCGAACATTACCAGTTAAGTGTTTTTAAATAAACTCTCAGTTTGTTGTTAGACAGCCAGTGTAGAGCGGGTGAAGTCACATTCACATACCCTTGTGATTACCGCTCGTTAGTATTACTATGTCGCAGGATATGATGACTCTGTGTAATAGTGATGTTCGTTTAGTGTGGCGATGATTCCACAAAAGTGGTGAGTCTTCTTACTTTGCTACCACTGCCTTTTTGCTTCACCAGTTTTGGCTTCATCAGTTTCGATGCCGATGAATCTCTTTCATTCCGGCTCCTACCAGTGCCGCTTTTATGCTGGTGAATTTTATCCTGTCGATGCCGTCGACGTCCCTCGATGTCTATGAATGTGCCTAAGCATAAGGCACAGACTTGTTTTTAGTATTTTGGAGCATACTTTATGTTGCAAGTGTTTAAGCAAAAAACTGATTAATCTTCACTGAAGAATCTAACGCCTGAGTAGAAGGTTTCTACCTGGTTTTGTATGACAATTACTTTGAATTGTCAAGTAGTACGCAGGCTGCCAAAACAATAGTAAATATCTTGATAATTATCTCTCTTCGCTTCTATTCCGTTCGGTTCTGGTGATTTGTATGAGTCAAGCAGTTGAAAGCCCTCTGTATTGTTTGTCGCCATTCTCTCTCCGTTGGAGTATTCTCCTCATCCACCCAGCTCACTAACCGTTATAACTCACAGCCCGAGAAGTGAGTCTGTACGAGGGATGTTTCTTCCGCCGCTGAGCTGGTGAAGATATTATCTGGCTTGTGTAGGGATCCTAAAACTAAAGCGATTAAGTACAGTTTGTGTGAATAGTGAGTGCATAATTTGTGAAATAGTGTGTGTGTTTTAATTAGTGGATTTTAAATACAGTTCGTGTGAATTGTAAGTACGTAATTTGGGTAATAAAGTGAGTGTTTTATTTAGTGGATTAATTTGAGCTTTTCTATCAAATACGAACCCCACGCTCGTAACAATACATTTTGTGTAACTCATTGGAAAATAAATTACAAATAAAGGACATATCGTGAGATTGGGCTTACCATGGTCAGAAGAAACTTTACCAACACAACAAATTTTATTGAAATCTGAGCAAAAAAAAGAAATCGACAACAAAATAAAAATTGGCCCTTTAGGTAGTGATTATCAAGAAATCTCGTGTAATTTGGTTTTCGACACCACGGGGGACCGAAGAGCTGGCAGCTTCCTCGCTCAACGTATTACCGTTCCGATTATTCAAGTCTTTTTTTATATTACATTACTTTACTCCGTTTTAGCATAGATTTTAGTTAAGTATGTTCTTAGTTTATAATTGTATTTTAATTTCCTGTGTTATTAATAATAGCACAATGAAATAATGTGGAATCAATTTCGTGGGTACCAGGTATCAAACAGGTTGTAAATGAGCAGATATGGTTCGAATTCCTTTTCTTAAGCGAATCCCATTAGCTTTGTACCCGATGAACAATACTCATTATCTGTATTGTTAACTGTGGCCACAGCTGCCACTTCGAAATGTAAGGCGTTATAAGTGCAAATTAATTTTACACTTAATTAATCTTTAAGTCAAACGAAATAAGGTTTACTCTTAAACAAAGAGATCACAGATGTTGGTCACTTCATCGTCATCCTAAGCATCGATACGAACTTCACTGCTCTTTCACTTACGAAGTGACCAACATCTGTGTTCTCTTTGTTTAAGAGTATTAGAGCTCCATGATGCGTTCAAGAACCGCACATTATGACCACCATAAAATTGGACTGTTTTGTTAGAAGAAATTTCTTAACTGTAAAATAGTTATTTGTTATGCAAGGCTGCAAAGTTGTCATTTGGCGCGAGTGTTGAAATTGAAAGCTGAGCGAGCGGAGGAATCTAAGATAAGATAGATTCCTGAGCGTAGCGAGGCTTTCAAGAAACGAGAAGCTAAATAATTTTGCAGCCATGCGGAACACCGCACTACAGCGAGGAAAATGCAAGATTCAAGAAAAACAATTAAAACATAAAAATACGAGTAATCATATTTAATTTTGCCTTCTATTTAACACATCAAATTTAAAACATAAACACACTCAAATCCACACCAAATAAATACGAGAGAAGCACACATGAGTGATTATCTCAGCGAAAAATAATTGCGGCGGTTTTGATAACTATAGTGTGAAACAATTGTTTTAAAAGTTGATATTTTTTTCTTTAAAGAAGAAACAAATTATTATCTTAAGCCAAATCGCAAACTATTGTAAAAGTCATTTATGTTTAATAATTATTATTTTTACGGTAAAATGATAATTTTGGTGCGGCGTCCAGTATTCGTTGTTCCTCATAAATGTCTTTTGATAGAACCATATCATCAATGTTTTAAACTAAAATTGCATTTATTTATAATCTTTATTAGTTTAAATATCTTATAAGGATATATAAATAAAGATTAATACATAAAGAAATTGACAATTTTGGTGGTAAATATTGAAAATATGTTTATGGTTGAACGAAACGCAACAAGACCAGCAAACGTGTGTTAACCTGTTTGTTTAATTCGGCTCCGGCATGGAGCGATGACACACACGTCGTACCTTGCTGGATCTGTCCACTCAGCACGTAAGTATCTAATTTTGGTGTGTTCAAAATACTTTTTGACACAATTTTTGTGGTATATGTTTCTAGTGCCTTAGCAATCATTGACTGTGTGTGAATTGTGTGTAAGACGTGTTAAAGGTTTCCTTTTTAAAATATAAAGTTAAATTGGAAGTAAATAATACGGATATTTTTTTAATATTTTTTTAATAACTGTTTCTAATTTCGGTGGATCAATTTTGGTGGTTTTGGTGGTAACTTGAAAGTCACAAAAATTGCTTGATGCCACCAGAATTGCTAATTCTGTAATCTGTATATAATTACACATTTGTAATCGCATTTCCAACACTTTTGACTCGATGAATTTATTTGAAGTCAAGTATAAACACAATACATCTAATATTACAAGCTGTCGGTGAGGGTAATCTTAGCTTAGATATGCTTATGCTTGTGGCGGATTCTATAGCTCCTATCCTTTCCTATATTACTATTTTTTTTTCTGGCACGTTTCCTACAATTTGGAAATGCGCCCATGTGATTCCTCTCCCTAAAACCCCTAATCCGTCGTACTTTTTGCAGTATCGTCCTATGTCCATTCTTCCCGTCGTATCCAAAAGCATTGAATCCTTTGGAAATCCACGTCCCTCATCACATCTAAATAGACTTAACTTGTTCAATTCTTTAGCACAACCACCGCTTTGGTTACGATCACCGACGACATTCGTCTTAATATAGAATATAGAAAAGTGACTATATTGGTGCTCCTAGATTTTAGTAGTGTTTTTAACACTGTTGATTTTGACATTCTTCTCAGTTTACTTAGTACTTTAAATATATCTCCAACTTCACTGTCCTGGTTTCGTGATTACCTCTTTGGGGGACAACAGCGGGTTGTGATGACCGATTTTCTAGCTGGTGTGAACTGTCTTCTGGTGTCCCTCAAGGGGGCATACTCTCTCCATTACTCTTTTCTGTTTTCATTAACGGAATCACCAACTTCATTAACGGAATCACCAACCACAGTCACTCTCCTCCTCGTTCCATGTCTATGCAGACGATTTGAAGCTTTATGCGGCAGCCAGCATTGATGATTTTGGCTCCTTGGTTTCGCAAATCAATTTAGACCTGGAATCAATCCATGCTTGGGAAAGAATCAATTCTTTGGTTTGATGAAGAATGCCAAGAAGTCGCAGGCTATTGTCGTTGCAAGCCCCTTATTTCCAAGCTTTCAGATCAAGTTAAGCCAGTTATTTTCTTTGATGGTACGCCTGTACCTTTCTCTTCTACTGTAAAAAAATTTGGCATTACCACCTTTGTCATGGGCACCTCATATTTCTGAGATCAGTAGGAAACTTTTCGCGTCCCTTCTTTCACTGAGGTGTCTGCAGAATTTTCTTCCTGTTCATACGAAGATCATGCTTGTCCGCTCTCTTTTGCTTTGGTGTCCGCATACATGTTCTTTGTCTTTTGTATAATGTCCTTTTCATTCCTTCTTCTCCTCCTTACCTTGCAGAGAAGTTCTTTTACATGGCGGATGGTAGTGGCCATCGCCTGCGGTCAAGTGCGAATCTGGCTCTAAGTATCTATCCCACTGCATAGATCTCATGTTTACGATGTGTCTTTTGGTGTGCGCGCCGTGAAATTATGGAACAAATTGTCTCCCGCCCTAAGGCAGCATCCGTAGCATCGTTCAAGGGGAAGTTCAAGAAATTGTGGCTGTCGAACGAATGATTATTTGATGAGGTTGCTGTTTTTGTTATAATTGTGATTATATTTATGTTATATGTATTTATATAGATATTACGTAATATGTTTTACATTGACTGTTTGCTTATCTCTCTCTCAATTGGTTTTTGCATTTTCATTTATACTATTGTAAAGGTATCGTATTGTACATGTTGCTATGTTTGTCTGCCATTTACTTGTGTTTAACACTCATTTACTCGAAGGTTAATTGGAAGAAATCCCTTAAAGCGATAATTTCGGTTTTCTACATGCTTATTTTTTTGAAATGTATGTAGTTTTTAGGATGGCTAGTCGCAAGAAAAATCAATCAAGAGAAGAAGTCCTCGAAAAGAAAAAAATATATTGTTGTTACAAACAAGTTAGTAATTGTATTTTCATAGATATTTTGGTATAATTAAAATTATTAATTAAACATATACCTTTTTTTCATATCCAGCAGGCATTTTCATTGAAAAATATTAATTTTTAGCACAAGTAACTAATTTTGGCGTAGATGTACAATTTTGGTGGCAGGCAAATTAGTAAAATCATAATATCTTTAAAACTATTATGTATAACAAAGGGCCATTACTACACAATATTGGTTATGACTGTATTCATATTATTGATATATAATTTTGACTCCAATATCAGCTTGTTGAAATTCACCCACATATTAAAAGTTAAAAGTACTATAGATATGTATTTTTTTTTCTTTAATAAGTACTTGTGTTGTTTTGTGTTTTGAAATTATACTTAAAGAATGTTATATTAAATGTTATTCGATAAAATGATCAGTATATGAAACAATAATTATATCAAAGTACTATGGCCGTAATTTGTATTATCGTCGTGTATATTTTATCGTTGAGTTTTTCTTAAGCACTGTTATATTATATTTGTATTTGAAACTACTTGACACATTCGTTGTGAATGTGGGAGAATGGCATTCTGGGAAGGATTAGTTGGCCACTCGGAAGTATTTTCCATAACACTTGCTTTGGAAGTTATTGGACCATGGGATCCGAATAAGATTATTTTGGCTTTATCTTCTTAAAAACGCCTATAGTTTCGGAAAATTACTTATCGTCTCCAAATATTTGTAACAAATCCTTTTTCGTTTTAATGCAGGCTTTTAGCATTGAATAAATACTCCAAATTGGGCTTAACTTTCTTGTTTTCGATATTATTTCTATAAAGTAAGACAACAACATACGTATTCTCCACAGAACAAATTTACGTTGTTTACGTGAATTGTGAAAACTTCCAACTTTTTAATTATTATTTTTTTCTCAGGTGCGTTCAGAAATTACACTCTTATGTTCCAACTTTTATAACATATAAATATTAAAATTTGTGTTGTATTTAATATATTTACTAGTCAAAATATGAAAATTAAACTGAAATACTTACTATTTAATATACATAAACATATTCAACATAAAAATAAAGTGTAGCAAAATACAAATTTAAAAATCTGTAACCACAAACCAGGTTTCTGGACGTGATATTGTAGGTGTATTTTTTTTTAAAAAGAAGTATTCAAACGTTCATATGATTTTAGTCGGCCTGACCAGATCGCCCTTTATTAGCATGCGTTGATTTGTTATTCGAAGATTTATCGACTGATGAAATCAGTCACGCGTTGAAGGAGTCTTAAATATAAAAAAGTTACATGCACCACAGAGAATCAAAATCATCGTGTTCGAAATTCAAATGACTTTTGCACGCTAGCGGATAAAATAGACTTTTGCACGCAGATTTCGCCCTATAAACAGAGGTTTTCCGAGCGAGTGAGGTGAAAATATTATTATTGCTAAATAATAACATCGATTTCAATAATATTATTCATTCAAATTTCGAACATCTGAAAAACAAAGAAATTTGTTTTGACCTCTATTCTAATATCATTCGAGATGATGTTCGAAATGAATTGTCAATTTGCAATCAAATTTGACAAATGTCGCACGTAAGTAAGATATCGAACGATATGATAGTTGGGGCCGACTCTAGCTAGTCTCTGAATTAAATAAAACTATGACAGCTGCCAGAAAACTTCATTACCGCCATTACCGGGTAAAAGTTGTCATAATGTGCGGCTCCTGAATGCATTACGGAGGCTTATGATATGTGGGTAGATAAAGTAGTGTATGTAACAGTACATATAGGCATTAAGACACTCGTGTGATGTTATTATGAAACTTGTCTTCAGTTCGTTTCATAAACCCACACTCGTGTTTAATACCCTTCATTATGTACAGTCACATAAACTACTATTATGTTATGGCTGTGATATGAGAGGTGAAAAGGAAAAAAATTACGAAGAAGGAAGTATAATTTTGTGTCTTGTCTTACCATTATGTGAAGTATGTGACTCGTTGCCAAAATGACATGCTTTTTTCGGAACTACTTCTGCAACTACACCTGAAAGTAATGATTGCTTAAACATCAACGAAAAAAGGGGTGTTATAAGTTTAAAATTTGTATCTGTGTGTCTGTGTGGCATCATAGCTTTCAAACGGATGGACTAATTTGAGTGCGTTTTTTTATCGAAGGACTTGTCCGTCGAGATGGTTCTTAGCTATGTTTTGAGCTTTAATTGAAACAAGTGACGAGATCGCAGCCAATATTGAAGTTAACAACTCCAAATTTTGTAGTTATGTTAAATTTTTAGCAGCATTTTCTATATCACTCTTTGAATGAAGGTCTCATAATGACCCAAGCCACTTTTTTCAGGGGTGTTTTAAATTTAGGTTATAATTGTCGAAAAATTTGTTTTCAAAATCAACAAACGAGTGAACTTGAGCAAGAGTTGTGTGAAGTGCTTTTCAACCGACTTCAAAAAGAGGTTCTCGACTTTTTAAAGCCCAACAAAAAAGAGGAGACGCGAAAAGGTGATTAGTTTGTCTAGACAGTTGAAATTTTCACAGATGATGTATTTCTGTTGCCGCTTTAACAACAAATACTACAAAACAGAATAAAATAAATATTTTAGGGCGCTCCCATACAAAAAACATGATCGGTTGCGTTAACTTTGCACCTCATTTGTGCGCGCCATACATACCAGGTGCAAACTTAACTTAACCCGGCCAGTTAAGATGGGATAACTCGCACTTGTTTTTTTTATTATTTTATGTCGCAATTGTTTTTGTTATGAACTTATATTTAAGTAGGGTTTTCCCGATAACATCCGGGAAAGTTCACCAAACAAACTATAATCAAACAGGTCAAGCGGGTTTAGTGCGTATTTATCTGGCCTGTTTTTTAGGGTTCCGTAGTCAACTAGGAACCCTTATAGTTTCGCCATGTCCGTCTGTCCGTCTGTCCGTCCGCGGCTTAGCTCCGTGATCATTAGTACTAGAAAGCTGAAATTTGGTATTAGTATGTGTATGTATAACGCCGACAGAACGGTAAAATAAAAATTCAAAAATTTTACATTTTTCGGGTAAGTACCTCTCGAACACCTAAAGTGGGAGTGAATTTTTTTTTTCTGTTCAACACTGGTGTGTGGGGTGTCGTTGGATAGCTCTTGTAAAAATAATGGGGTCTTCTAACATTATTTTTTGATAAAGCCAGCAGTTTTGTAAATATTCGCTCCAAAAACAAAAAACATAGTGTCCCCCCCCCTCTAACTTTTCAACCACGGGTCAAAAAAAATCGGAAAAATTCATGTAAATGAAGCCTTATAAGTACTTTCAATGAAAACTATATTGATCAAAATCGGTCGAGCCGTTTTTGAGTTATCGCCAAATTTCATATTTTTCTTTAAAAGGACGTAAGTTGACTTCCAGAAGGTAATAAGTGATTACAGTTTCTAGGGCGTTTACGACCTTTTTATAGAGCTTAAAATCTTTCTTAACTTAAACCTCGGGCTTAAAACAGCAGTTTATTGTGAAGGATGAGCAACTACGGAACCCTACACTGAGCGTGGCCCGACATGCTCTTGGCCGGTTTTGAACCATCAAAACTTGGTATTAATTACTTTGAAAGAAAAAACAAAGAAAAATGTTTATTTCCTTAAAGCAGACACTGACGGGACATTTCTGGCATAACAGTGTTTTATTAATTATTTGTCAATTATGCGGCAGCGGCTGTCGCTCGTATCGGGCTATCCAGCCATCTTTGAAAGTGCCGCAGTTTATTAGACGCTGCTTAACACGTTCACTGCGGGTTGAGTCAAATCGGCCTCAATCGCGACTTTACCTTGGTGCGGGGCTAAAAGTTCGTGTTATCTCTCTCGTGCGGGAGCTGCTGCCGCTTACTTATAAGGCGTACGACAGAGTCAAATATACATTTATATATGTTTTCCAAAGCCGGACTCGTTGGTACAAGAAAAACCTTTGAGGTCTTTATAAGCCTCAAACGCACTGGATATACTTTGTTTTCACTCAGTGCGGATTGAGGTTTATTAATGTCTCAAAAAAGCGACCTCAAAGCCGCACTGAACGGGACGCGGGCGGCGCGGGAGTTGATCGCTTCACGTTAGTGCGGCCACAGTTATCGATGCAGAACCACGCGTGTTTCACGATAATCACTTTGCTCAACATTGCCTCTTTAATTATAATTTTAAAAATCATTGTTTCTAAAGATGTTTTTAATTTATGTTAATGTTTTGTTTAAGTCTCATTCCACTACTCAGTAATAAATTAATAACTCTAAAAACATTCGTTTAACTTTCCTTAAATATACTGATACTTATAAAAATTGCTTATCGTGAAATTAATCTTTATAAAGAAAGATATTCTTTACACAAGTAAATCTGAAGACAAGTGTTTTTTATCGTACATGTGACTATATTGTTTACAGAATGTCATAAATCAACGGGTTTGTTTTAAATAAACGAAAGATTTATTTCTTCCTTTTAGAGTATTAAAACAAACCTTTTAACTAAATGGGCAAAGCATTTAGGTACTCTAGTTACAAGGAAACAAATAATAAACCGATAATTTAGCGATAATTGCCATTCTCTTCACTAGGTTTAGATACAATCTAGTGCGTTTTGAGACCTGAAAGGCCTCAAAGATTCTTAAGGTTTTTTTTCTCTCACCAAAAGTCAGAACCAAGGGCGACGCTAAGGGTATTTTAAGCATTTACGAACGAATGTAGAGCATATAAAAAAAAATGCCTAGTCCGAGTATAGGCAAAGTTATAAAGGATTTAAACACCTACTGAAATGCGAGGTCGATTAGGCCTCACCCGCACTGAAAAAGAGCTTAGGTTTGGGCTGATTCGATCTCAACCGCACCAGTTGAAAGTTCCTCAAGATTTGTTCCGCAGTGAACGTGTTAAGAGGCCTTATTCCTTTTAAAACTTATATTTTTTATATTATGACAAATATGTTGATAATTTCAACCAACTTTTTGAAGTAAATAATACTGTTTCCCGAGTTCTAGGTAGTAACATAGCTATTTCATGCTTTCATTGCGTGCAGTCGAAAATAAGTTGAAAAAACTAATTGTTAATTTCGAGTAGTTTTTGAAACAAAAATTATCAACGAAAAATTCAACCTGTAGGTTCCAAACATATATCAATAAATCCCAATAGCCCTGTTCTAGGTAGTAACATCAATAATATGTTAAGAAATATGTTTGATCATGGAAAAAACTGTCTAAACAGTCAGCATTTTAAAAGGATTAAGGCCTTTTAACTCATCTGTTATACATGTAAAAGGCTAATGAAATGAAAATTAAATGAAATGAATTTTTTTTATTAACTAAACAACACAACATAATAATTCATGCCTTTGGGTCCTGAGCTAGGATTCCCTGTGTTACAGGACCCAGTAGGGTATCAAGAAAAGTTAGACACGTTCAAATGCGTACCTACAGAGTTAAAACTTAATGACTATAACTATTACTAGTAGTAACAGAAAGTAAAGCTAAAATTGAAATTAAACATGAAATAAAATAGGCACTATGGACTCAAGTGTATAAGGTGGGTTTTAAATGTAATATATGTAATAATAAGCTATGGTAGAAAATAAAATAAAATATAATATATATGTAACAATGGACATGCAAAATATATATTTATATCTAGGCATATAATATATACATACATACATATACACAATACATAGGAAACTGGGGATTTGTTTACCGGAGCACATTCAGGAGACACTCGGTTTCATTGTAGTCGTGTTTCAATAACCACTGGGTTATTGCATTTTTATGAGGAGGCCGCGAGACCTTGTAAGATTTGCTAAAGATCTTCATGACAAGGGGGGAAATAAACGGACTAAAGCGCTGGGCGAATCTCGTGGTGTACTTTGGGGTTTTCCAACGTTGGCGTCTGCCTATGTCCGCGTAAAACATTCCACTGTGTTTTTTGCCATATTCGAGCATAATCTTTCTTATAGTAGGAGAGCCGAAGAGGGGATTTCGGGAGTACCTAAAGCGCGGCAGATTAATATATAGGGGGATACCTTGTACCCAGTTAAGTACTTCCACCAAATATGAGCCTCATATGTATGGCCGCCCGTCAAGGATAAAAGATCAGATTAGTAAAAAAAAAATGTTCATCTGAAATTCTCGAGCGCGTCAGATTAAGGTAGGGTGAGTTAGTTACATGCTAAAACGTGTATATTCTTCTAATCTGACAATTTAAAGGTGACGCAAAGAAGGCGGAGGGCTACAAAGTTGTAAAAAAAAAACTTCATCTCGACATTCTCGAGCGTGGCTAATTTTTTTTTTTATTTAAAAGGGAATGAATCTATGATAACGGAAAATATATAATCTGACGATTTCCACTAGCCGAAGTAACAAAAATTCATCGTAAAGTTTAATGCGTTCAGTTACGTGATGCCTGTATTCCACTCTGGTTTCTGTTGCCATGACGCCATGACAGCTGATCATGTTGTTTAGAACACTAAAGTTATTAAATATTTATAGTTGCCGGCAACTTTTAGAACAAAAATGGCGGATTTGCGCATGTACATTTGTACGTAAATCGGCTACTGCACAGTCAAGATTATGCTCTAAAAGATTCCCGCAAGCTGTACTAGTGATATTAATATAAAGTGTGTATTTTGTGGTAAAACTACTTTACAAAAAACAATTAAATTTACATTAGAAACAGAACAAAAATGTGTAAATATTTTAGAATATAGTCTGAGCGAACCGGTTCTCCGAAAATCCCGAACAACATACGATAATCTTGAACTTTCGAGAGAATCTTCATTAAATGAAGTAAATCACGCACAGTGCTATAAATTATTTATAGCAATAAAAGTACCGCGAGTCTTTAAGTATTTACAACAGCGGCAAAGTATTATGGAATATGACAGTGCATCGGAAGTTTCTGGGAATAGCTCCGAATCACATGCCCCTGCTTCTGGGGAGTGCTCCGAGTCACATTTTCCTGTTTCTGGAGAGTGCTCTGAGTCACAAGTTCCTGTTAATTTTTTCTATTGTCAGATTAGGCGAACCCCGCCAGATAATCGTCAGATTATGAGACAGCACGTCTAGGGCATCAAGATGAACCATATATATCTTAATCTGACGCGTTTGAGTATTTCAACATAGCGATTTTTTTTTGCACATTCTCATAATAACTGCGAGTTTGCGTCACATCTAAATCGTCAGATTATTATATAAGAGCTTTTTTTTAGGTTCACTTAACATCCCCTTAGAAAATCTGACGCGCCCGATGAAAAATTTTTTTTTTTCATTTTCAACCCTCAAGTACGACCAACCCCATCATGGAAACAATCAGTTTAACATGCGTACATCTTTAAAAATGTGTAGGACATGGATGCTATCAATATCTGACGCGCTCGAGTATGTCCATGCAACAGTTTTTTTTTACATTTTTGAAACTCTGTACCCGCTCCCCCCACCGATGAAAAGGTATATCTTATATGACATTTTTTTCTTTTTATCATCTAAGCTTCGCAACCCAATAGGTCTCTATGACGCTCGAGTGAATCCCGAGTTAGCATCGTGGCCTACCCTACTATTAGGAATAACTGACGCACTGTAAGGACATTTGCTTCTTTATAAAGATCTTTTGTGCTATAACGTAGTGGTTTGTTCAACGCAACTTTTAGGAGTGATCTTTGCGATCTTTCCAAGCCTATAATAAGGCTTTTTGCTGCCCCACGCCAGACCGAGTTGCAGTAGCCCATAATGGATTCACCGAGGGCAAAATATACTGTTTTGACGAGTTCAGGATGCGCAACGTCTCTCAAGAGTCGAAACACAAACATAAGCTTACGAACACGACCCTTCAAGGATTCAATGATGATGATTAATTATCGTATGCGGAGTACAGAAGTTTCAAATGAGACCAGCAATGTGTGCGTTAAAGAAAAGGCTCTCATTTAGTATGGTGCTGCAATTCATTCATTTCATTTCATTCATTCATTCAATTCGCAACCAAAGCACACTGCAACGCTGTTATTCTGTCAAAGCCAACAGGGCGCCCACTACACTCGATTGAGTTAAGTTTGGACCTGAATCTTATGGCGCTGCTTAGGAATTAGGTGCAAACTTTTTTCAAATATGTGCTACGACTATCGAGTGCCCTGATAAACTAACAGATGGCGCTGAAATTAGTATTTTGCTGCCTGGTGGCACAACTTTTAAGATCCCAATAGATTTGGACTGCGGGGTATCAAGAAACTGTGATAAAGCAAAACTGACACAGACCGATTTCCACGCGTGCGGAGCCGCGGGCACAGCTAGTATCTAAAAAACAAAATAAATGTATAATATACATAAAGTGACTAACCTGGATAACACTTTAAATACTTCATCTCGCAATTATTCAGCGCCAGAATGTACATCGGCTTGATGGACGGATGACCTTGTTTGACCCTCAAACAGAGCAGAGTATCTGTCGTAGGACATTTTATGCTCTCTAAGCAAGCTGTTACGTTCTCGATTAAAGACAGGGATGAAACTCGGCCGAATGACGTGTAAACCACAAATTGCGCTGAAATTCAAAAAGGTTTTAACAAAAAATCTATATAATTTTTAACGGAGTTCAAAATAGTAGTTTATGTTTATATATACTGTTATGGTGACCTCCCCCCCGCCGCGCGAGTCACCTCATGTGTTCTGCTCCGCGGCATGACTGGCAGGACTAAGTGTTTCATAATTTCATAAACGAAAATCTATGACAATGATTATGAATATGTGTCTAGGTAAAGTAGTGTATGCAACTGTACATAATTAGGTCTTAAAACATGAGTGTTTTGTTCCCGCCCTGGACTACGGGTAACAGGGGGCCCATCAACCTGTGTAACCAGCAAAACGTAAATTCCCGGGCGAGTACAAAAACGGGTCGCGATTACGCGCCTCTGAAACTTAATTCTAACTTATATCTAAAGCACTAACCTTCCCAATGGAGCCGATCTAGCCCAATTCCAGCAAAGGTGAGTAAGTGTAGGGTGTGTTATGGTGTGTGTGAATGTGTTTGCTGGGCGCCGAAGAATCCTCGCGGCTACCGTATCGCCAGCTCCGTCAAAACCACAATTTTCACGTCCAATATTATCGAGGGGCCTTATGCCGAACAAATCACTCGAGTTCAACAAATATACGCAAAATAAGCGGACACACATGTGTCTTTCCAAAACGCTTCAAATTCCAAAATCTCAAAATCACATGTGCACAACTGCAAGTTAAAATTCAAGTGACAGAACGACCTCTAAGATCTTAGTGTCAAAAGTGACAGCTCGGGTGCGTTCAGTTTTATGCAAAGTAATGTCGGTTGGGACCGAACAATCACCCGCCTCGGAACAGCTCTAAGCTGGTCCGCTATACAAGAGGAAGGCGCGATAGCGTTGCTACCGCTCGCTTGAGAACCGAATCCCCCACCATGACCTCAGCAAACCGAGGGGTCCCGTCCTTGCCGGGATACAAGTTAACAATTCGCCCCCGGCGCCAACGCAGTGGCGGTAGGTTGGAATCCTTAACCAACACGAGGTCTCCAACACTGGGGGGATTGGTTTTGTCAGTCCACTTGAGGCGCTGCTGCAAAACATGCAAATACTCTAATGACCATCTGGTCCAAAAATTCTGAGCCATTTGTTGCAGCATTTGATAGCGCGACAAACGATTGGAAGTTACTTCCCTGAGGGGGTGCTCCGGCAGGGCTACAAGTGGCTGACCAATCAAGAAATGGCCTGGAGTCAACGTTTCCAGGTCATTTGGATCAGAGCTGAGCGGGCACAACGGACGGGAATTGAGGACTGCCTCAATTCTACAAAACAACGTCGCCAGCTCTTCAAAAGTCAAAATAGTTTGACCTATGACTCTATACATATGAGTCTTAGCTTGCTTTACAAGAGCTTCAAAAATACCTCCCCAATGGGGGCATCCCGGAGGGTCAAACGTCCAGGTGACACCCCGACGGGAGAGGTTTGTACCAATGTCAATTCTATTTTCCAACAAAAATTTCACAACATCTTGTAAATAACGGTCGGCACCTTTATAATTGGTTCCGCAATCTGACCGGATCAGAGACGGGAGTCCCCTACGGGCTACAAACCTATCTAGGGCCGCAATAAAGGCCTCCGTCGAAAGATCAGCAACTAATTCAAGATGAGCGGCTTTGGTGGACAGACAGACGAAAACGCACAAATACGCTTTTACACTCTTCGCATTTCGGAGTCGCGACGTTTTAACCAAGAAAGGGCCGGCAAAATCCGTCCCTACCCTCTCAAACGGCCTAGCCGGGGTGACCCTGTCAGGTGGCAAATCACCCATCTGAGGCTGCATCGTGGCTGCCTTGAGCCTATAGCAAGGCAAGCACCGGAACACGATGCTCCGTACAACGCGTCTGCTGTTCAGTATCCAAAATTCTCGCTGCAGAATGCCCAGGAGCGCATTGCAGCTAGCATGAGAATTCTTAAGGTGGCGATCATTCACCAACAATTCCACCAAGTGCCCTTTCTTAGGCAACAGTATGGTGTGGCGCGCCGAATAAGGCAAGTTAGCATTGCGAAGCCGTCCTCCAACCCGGAGTATTCCAGACTCGTCAATGAACGGGTTGAGACGCGCTATCGCTCGTCTAAGTTTGGGGCGACCCTTCCGCAGGGTTTCCAATACGTCCCCCAAGTGTTCCTCCTGCACAACCCGAATCCAGTGATGTAGGGCTGCTTTCCGCTCTTCAAAAGCGAGAACACTGGCGTGTAGCCGATTGTCAGGGTGGCGACAATTGTGAATAAATCGCTTTACCCAGGCGGTCACTCCGACCAGCTTGTCGAGAGAACTATATCGCGCTAGCAACCAAGCAGGGTCCGTCCCTGGAGCGGTCTCGACAAGGTGGATCTTCAATCCCGACGATGGGGTTCCAATGACACAACTGGCCGGCCAGCGTGACTCCATCTCCAATAGCCATTCTGGCTTCCACCACAGTGGGTGGGCAACAAGCTCAGTGGCGTTACAACCCCTAGACGCCACGTCCGATGGGTTCAATTCACCTGGCACGTGTCTCCAAACCAAAGCAGTCTCAGAGTTCTGTATCTGCGAGACACGGTTGGCCACAAAAACCTCCAATGTGTGGACCGACGACTTCAGCCAACACAAGACAATTTGGCTGTCAGTCCATGCATAGGCACTCTCCTCAAGGTTCACGGTGTCCTTCAAGGTCGAGGCTACATGATTCAACAATCGCACAAGAAGAGCTGCACCCGACAATTCCAGCTTCGGGATCGTCAAACGAGTCCGAAGCGGGGCCACCTTGCTCTTTCCCATTACCAAGTGCACGTCGACCGCTCCGGCGGAGCTGACCGTTCGCAAATACACGGCAGCCGCATATCCTCGCTCAGAGGCGTCGCAAAACCCATGAAGTGTTGCTCTGTATTTCCCTGCGGGAAGCAACTTACGCGGCAGTTCGACCTGGTTTATCTCCGGGAGCGTAGAAAAGTAGGTTTCCCAATCGCTCAGCAAATCTCCGGAAAGCGCATCATCCCAACCCATCGGGGCTGCCCACAGGCGCTGCATAAACGCTTTGGCCTTGAAGATGACGGGCGAGATCCATCCATTTGGATCGTAAGTCCTGGCCACCGTAGACAGAACAAGCCGCTTTGTCCAGACCTTCGGGGTATCCAATTCCACCCGATAGGTAAACACATCTTGGACTGGTCGATACTGAACGCCAAGAACCGACAACATGTGCGGATTATCAACATTCTCGAAGAGGTGTGGATCCTGCTGGTGGTCATCTGGGAGTCCGGCCAAAACCTCTGGTGAGTTGGACAACCATTTCCGCAACTCATAGCCACCAGTCCGCAAGAGTGCAATCAATTCATCGCGGATGACCAATGCTTCTTCGACGCTATTGGCCCCGGTGCACACGTCGTCCACAAACAAGTCCTTCTCCAAAATGGCGGACGCTCGAGGGAACCTCAGTCTCTCTCTGTTCGCCAATTCCAACAATGTACGAATAGAAATGTACGGGCTACTCTTCAGACCGTACGTAACCGTATTCAGTTCATAGACCAACATCGGTTCATCTGGGCTCTCACGCCACAAGATCAGCTGATACCGACGGTCATCAGGGTGGATGACGATCTGCCGAAACATCATCCGGATGTCGGTCACAAACACAACCTGATGCTTCCTGAAATTAGTGAGAATATCGGTTATGTCCTTGTGCAGCTTAGGACCTGCATGCAAACATTGGTTCAAGGACACTCCAGTCGAGGTGGCGGCAGAGCCATCAAATACCACTCGAATCTTGGACACCGGTGACTTCAATACCGCATGGTGGGGAAGAAAATAATGCTCCACCGTACTCCAATCCATGCGTGACACCGTCATGTGTCCCAACTGCTCGTACTCCCTCATGAAGTCCACATACTTCTGCCGGAAGAGCGCATCCCTCTTCATACGGCGCTCCATCGAAACCAGCCGCTTCTCAGCCAACGCGCGAGAGGCACCAAGGGGTGGTCGATGAGTAAGTAGGGGGAGTCGAGTTATGAACCGACCAGAGCGGAGGCGGCCAGTGTTGTTCTGGTAAAACAATTCGCACTCCTCTTGCTCAGGACTCATCCGCGGCGCGGTAGGCGGTTCTTCAATTTCCCAGAAGCGTTGCACCGCGTCTGAGAGAGCAGTTCCAACCAAACAGCTCTCCTCGGCAGGAGGCGTGGAAACTGCTAATACTGGACCCATTACAGCATATCCGAACTTGGTGTCCCATGCCACAAGTCCACCAGGCTGTAGTATCCGTTTGCCGGTCAGCAATATGCCCCCTAGGACGTCTGCACCCAGCAGCACGTCAACCGGACCAGGGGTGTCAAAGCCAGCATCCGCCAAATTCAAACCAACTGTCAAGTTCCGGATCTCTGGTGGCAGCTTGACCGGGGGGTGCCCCCCCACCACCTCCTCCAAAACCAATGCGGGAGCTGTAATCCTCGCATGGGAGGTGGGACTCGGGCCAAAGGTGAACGTGACCTGTCCTACCAGGTTTGACACTGATGTGTTGCCGACCCCCCGGACACCGTCCGGGTGAGGTCTCAAGACCAAGCCCATCCGTTGCATCAACCGTTTGGATACAATACAGCCCTGTGCGCCCGTATCCAGTAGGGCGCGCACACGAACTGATCCTCCGCCAGGACCCCACACACAAACCGAGGCCGTGGGCAACAACACGGTCTCGAGGGGTGTGGCGGTGGTCGATGCATGGGCGGCGTACCCCTAGCAGGGATACCGCGTGGCGTCCTGCTCCGCGTGGGAGGGCCGCTCGAACCGGTCGAGCGGATCCCAGTCAGGCTGGTACGCGCGTCGCGCTGGTTGCGCCATCTGCGGCGCCCGGTACCCTCGTCTCCGGCCTGCGAACGCGGGAGGTCGCGATTCCAGGCGCGGTCGCTCGGCCAGCGGCGGCGACATCCGTGGCGCCGACCGAGGAGGGGGTGGGCGCGGCCACCCGCCCGTGGGAGCCCGCCGTGAGGGCGCGGGTGAGCGCGCGACCGCAGCATAATTCTGTGAATGCGGGGGGGTCGAATTCTCCCCGCCTTCCCCATCTTCCAAATACCCCTGGTCGGCCGGGTGCCGACTCCGGACAGGGGTGCTGCGTGAACCCTGGGCAGCGGGAGGCTTGGAGGTCCCGTTGCGGTTCATGCACAAAATGTGGTGGTGCTTCCCACCACATGACCGGCACTCCTGGGGTTGGGCACAGTCCCGAACAAAATGTGGGTCCAAACACACGAAACACCACTTCCTTTGCTTTGCGATGTTCCGGCGACCCTCGACCCTCTGGGCAAGAAACGTCGAACAGACAGGCACCCGATGGCCTGGTTTCTTGCAGTACAAGCAGGGGTCAGGTTCCACCGTGCCAACATTGTATTGACTGGGCCTCGCTGGTCGAGGTATCAATTTTCCCCAGTTTCCCCTTTGAGCGACAATTCCCATCTGGCCCCCTGAGGGCACAGCTGGTCTCGAGGTTGAAGGTAAACTCGAAGTATCAGCACGGCGACACTCCGTTTCCAAAAATGCCACTATGTCACTAAAGGCCGGTAAGTGCTGGGCGGTGTCTCCTCCATACTGGTTCTCAAATCTCGCCCGGACATCAGCAGGTAGCCGGTTCAACAAAAAACTCAGTAACATATAGGACCATTGGTCCACAGGCAAGCCAAGTTTCCCCAAAGCTTTGGTCGCTGTCAAAACAGGATTCAGCATTTTTATTCTGATGTCTGATACCTGGGCGATCCGGGGAATATTCCAAATTTTTGCCATCATGGCATCCGCAAGCCTTCGCACATTCTCGTATCTGTTTCTTAACAGTGTGCGCGCGGTTTCATAATTTTCATCGGTGACCGACAAGTGTGCTACCAGGTCACGTGGTTCACCTTTCAAAGCTGTCATCAGCTGCGCCAATTTCAAAGAGTCCGTTAGGTCCTTTCGGGCGTGTACCAAACTATCGAACAGGTCAATAAAACTGGTCCATTGGTCCAGGTTTCCGTCAAACGGTGGGATGCTTATCGCAGGAAGTCGTGCTGCCAATTCTGGAGTGGGTCTAATTGCAGAATTTCCCTCATTCCGGACCCCGGTGGTCCGAATTCTCAATATCTCCTTTGCACGCTGAACGATTTTATCTGCCAGCTCAATGCATTGGTCATAATCTCGTTCCACTTCAGCTGCCTCGCGTAGAACATGCTGTGCCATCTCGGGCCCAGAGCCTTCAATTTTACCGAGATAGCTTTCAAAGCTATGTCGCGCCCTATCAACGCGGTCCCTAATCTGTTCGAACCTGTCTAACAATGCGTCAGTTCGGTCTTCTCTGTCCACCAGAGCAGCCCCAGAAGTAAACCAACGTAACTCCGCGCGAATTGCTGTCTTAAATACCGCTGCCATATTGAATTCAAACAAAACACAAAGTGAAATTCTCAAACAAATCAATAAATTAATTAATTAAAATTAATTATGTAGAATTTCTTACCCAATAACAATATTAATTCAATATAGTCACACTGGCGGTTTACCAATTATAAAAATGCCAACAAATTATAACATTTAATATCAAAGTCCAAAGGTCAATTTCTAAAGTGCTCCTAATAATATTTCCAAATAATTCAATGTTTCAACTTGACATGCAATATCAACAAAATATGATACTTGTTTTAACTCCAAAAACACTATAAAACTATAATGAGTTGAGTTTATTCTAATAATTTACTTTCTTATAATCATACAAAGAAAATGTCTACCAACCCCCAAATTTATAACAAGTTGAAACTTTCCTAAATTTGAGCACTAAACTAGTATTATCTACATAAAACAACTCTCGTGTTGTTGATAATAAGCAAATTGACCTTATTCAAATCAAAAACATGTAAATTTAACCACTTTTTGTCAAAACTTTAACCTCAAAACATGTGAATTCTAACCAAAAAAATTTACCCAAATTTTATCAAAAGTGGA
Organism: Apotomis betuletana; assembly: GCA_932273695.1. Classification (NCBI taxonomy): domain Eukaryota; kingdom Metazoa; phylum Arthropoda; class Insecta; order Lepidoptera; family Tortricidae; genus Apotomis; species Apotomis betuletana. Next base: position 10,766,481 of record OW026322.1, read on the forward strand.
TCAAATCAAAACAACCACGCTCTATGCTACCAAAAATGTTTTGTTCCCGCCCTGGACTACGGGTAACAGGGGGCCCATCAACCTGTGTAACCAGCAAAACGTAAATTCCCGGGCGAGTACAAAAACGGGTCGCGATTACGCGCCTCTGAAACTTAATTCTAACTTATATCTAAAGCACTAACCTTCCCAATGGAGCCGATCTAGCCCAATTCCAGCAAAGGTGAGTAAGTGTAGGGTGTGTTATGGTGTGTGTGAATGTGTTTGCTGGGCGCCGAAGAATCCTCGCGGCTACCGTATCGCCAGCTCCGTCAAAACCACAATTTTCACGTCCAATATTATCGAGGGGCCTTATGCCGAACAAATCACTCGAGTTCAACAAATATACGCAAAATAAGCGGACACACATGTGTCTTTCCAAAACGCTTCAAATTCCAAAATCTCAAAATCACATGTGCACAACTGCAAGTTAAAATTCAAGTGACAGAACGACCTCTAAGATCTTAGTGTCAAAAGTGACAGCTCGGGTGCGTTCAGTTTTATGCAAAGTAATGTCGGTTGGGACCGAACAATGAGTGTTTTAAGTTTTAAGTATGTTTGTCCGCAATTATCTCGTGTTTGCATGAACCGATTTTCATGCGGTTCTCAGGAAAGTATTTGCTACACTTGGAAAAGGTTTTGGTATTTTAACCGACATCAAAAAAACGTGATTCTCAGTTTGACCCGTATATAATGTTTATTTTATTTATTATTGTTGTTTATTAATTAAAGTATACAACTTAAATATATACAGTTCCCTGCAAAACTGTTTGTACAGTTTGTCTGCAGGTGTGAGTCTCTATAATAATTTCAATAAAGTTGATTTACTGCTAAACATTTGAGTGACACTTTGAATACACAACTTTGTCATTCAAGTGTCTGTAACAGATGCTTTTTTAAGCATTTTTTAAATTTGGACTTATTTGGCTCATGTCGGATATTCTCGGGCAAACTATTGAGTATGTAGGGAATTCTTTTGCTCAATGTTCTATCTCCATAGTAGTTCCTGACCCTTGGCACCTCAAATTTGCCCGCTGATACCGACCTTGTTCCAAGCTTATGTTATATAAGTATTGGGTTATGCTCTCGATTGCCATGGTTGTTTACTGCTAAAAGATATTTATGTTTTAAACTAACGGGGAGTATATTACAAATTTTAAATAGCTTGAAATAATTACCATTACATTTATTTTTAGTTTTTTTGTCCACTATTAATTTTAGAAATCTTATTTGTAGTGCTTCTAATTTGTCTATTAAAGATTTAAATGTGAGTCCGTAGCAATCCAGAGCATATCCCAATATAGAATCTACTATTGCAAAGTATAGACATTTTAAAATATTATTTGGCACTTTAAAGCTTAGGTGGTAAAATTTTCCTAGAAGTATTCTTAGTTTGCCACAGATATAAATAATGTGATGGTGCCATGAAAATGTGGTATCTACTTTTACTCCAAGATATGTTACACAGTCAACTTTTTCAATGGGCTTGCATTGACAGTTTTGTAAACTATTGTGAAAGCAACTAAAGCTGTGGGTGTACATGGGCAATGGTTCTTCTGTTCTATGGAAGTGAGGTGATTGTATAATTAAAAGTTTAGTTTTTTCGGTATTTAAAATAATTCCATTATCGTGAGACCATTTTACTATTGCATCTATATCTTGCTGAACTAAGTAACATGTCTCGGTAATGTTGGTGCCGGCACGTAGGGTACAAAGATCATCGGCAAACATGTGTGCTGAACAGTTACGTATTACTCCACATAGACTGTTAACATGCATAAGGTAGCATACAGGTCCGCACACAGAGCCTTGAGGGACTCCGCAGCTTACCTGAGTCTCTTCACTTAGGCTGTCACTAATCTTGACACGATAGGAACGTGATGTGAGATAGTCGCGGAACCAACAGTTCAGCGGCTGCCCCACACCACATTCGTCCATTCCATCTAAAAGGGTATTAGTTTCTAAAGTGTCGAATGCTTTTTTAAAATCGTAAAATATGGCAACTACAAATTTTTTATCGTTTAAGTGACTATTTATCTCATCAGTAAATTTTGACAATAGAGTGGAGGTACTTTTATTTTTTTGGAAACCATGTTGACAATCATTTAATACATCATTTTTTTGTAAAAAAGAACTAATTTGTTTTATTATGCATTTTTCAATTATTTTGTCTATACTAGAAAGGATGGATATTGGCCTGTAGTTTGAGAATAATTTACGGTCACCTTTTTTATGGATTGGACGAACGAGTGATTCCTTTAACTTATCCGGATATTTATGTTGAGCTACTGACAAATTAATTAGTCTGGCTATGACTGGACTAACCTTATCTATGACTAGCTTCAGATCGGACATACGTACAAGGTCGCTTCCCGGTGCTTTATTTTTATCCATTTGGCGAATGATTTTTTTAACGTCTAAGCTATGCACGGGTTGCCACCTTATATATACGTTCGTCTTACTTACATAACTATTACGGTCCAGCCATGTGTCATTGCAAATGTGTTTTATCTGTTCTATTTCTCTATTGAAGTTAAATGCAAACTTATCACAGATATTTTTAATACTCCCGTGTTTTTCCATATTACTAAGGACGGAAATATCTAAAGATTGCTTATTATTACCTAATAAGCTATTTATCTTATCCCAAATTTTCTTAATATTATTATTGCAGTTTAATATACTTTGTTTATCATACTTGTTCTTACATTTCAATGTGGCTTTATTACATTTATTTCTATATTTAGTATAATTTAGTCTTTTCAACATGTTTTTTGGATCATTGCACCATATTATAAATAGCCTATCCTTTTCTGAGATCATTTTTTTTTAATTATTGCTAATCCAACTTTTATTATTCCTATTACTAATAGATACATTTCTAATTTGTTGCACTTTATAACATTCGTTATAGATATTTTTAAACAAAAGAGTGAACTCTTCATACAATTTAAAAGGGCATTGTATTTTGATTAAATCCTCGAAATTAGTTTGTAATAGTTTTTCCCGCACCAATGCATTATCTAACACGCGCCTAGTAACAGGCAGCTCCGGCGCGCGCGCCGCGGGTCCGGCCGGCCCGCGCGGGCCATCCGAACCCGCGGCGCTCGCGCAGCCGCCGCCTGCCGCATGGCGCTGTTTCCATTGTATCGCAACTGAAGTAAAGTAGTGGTCAGAGATCTTATGAGTTATTATTGCCGAATCTATTATGGATGAAGGTGCTCTAACATAAATATGGTCTATACACGATTCTACTATTTTACCCATAACTATTTCTTTTCGTGTTACATCCTTAATACATTTTGTAAATCCAAATTCCGCCAAAATACTCTCATATACTATAACATGACGGTCCTGGTTATTTAATAGATTAATATTTATGTCGCCACAAATTACAGCCTTCGAATTACTAGGTATACTGTTTACAAGATTACGAAATTCGGATAAAAACTGTAAAATCCTATTTTCTTTATTATATCTAGGTGGTCTGTATATTGAAATCACATTAATTTTTTCGTTATTATTATAAAATGAAATGGAAACACACTCTGCCGCTCGCATGTTAGACGCGGCGGACAGCGCACCCGTCTCGCTCGCACGCGCGGCGAGCCGCTCTTGCGAGTAAACAAGCACGCCCCCGCCTCTCCGTCCATCGCGAGTATAAGCGTCAACTTTAAATCCCTTTATTTTAAAAAGTGGCAATAATGAGAAACTTATATTTGCTTCGGTAATCACTAATATGTTTATGTGCTCTAAATGATCATTTAAAGTAACTAGAAGCTCGTTGAAATGTTTTTTTAAGGAACATATGTTTACGTGCAAAATGCATAAATCTTTAATACTATTATTAATACGCCAACTGGCTATTTTATCGACACAAACACAAGTAACAGTTTCTTCTACTATTGAGTCTAGGTTATTTAAGTCTGCGAATGTAATGAACTAATTTAAACACTATACACACTAAGAAGGTAGGTAATTTACTTCTTGTTTAGGTCGACGATGTCGCTCTCAGCCCGTACGCAAATGGCTTTTTCACCTTCACTTTTTTTAACCAATATTTTTCCGTTTGATATCCAGATGTACTACTTGTAGGTTTCTTGTAGTTGTTTTTTAGCGTTCCATAGAAGGGTTCGTGCAGAGTGGGTTAAATCTTCATTGATGTATATCTTATTCACAGCTGATCCATTAGTAACCATATTGCTGGTTAAATCTACTAGCTTACGCCGTTGTGCGAGCCAGGTGTCCCGCGAAGCCGTGCCGCTGGCCTTGAACCCGACGAGGATCGGCGCGGGCTTGCCGTCGGCGCGTGGTTGACGAGCGCGCCTGGCCCATTCAATGTCGGTGGTGTTGACGTTGAGTGCCTCACCTAATTTAGATACAACATCTTTGATGTTTTCACCCGGAAGCTGCTCGACGCCAATTATTTCGACGTTATGTTTTCGCGCCGACTGCTCGAGGTCGTTAACCTTTTGTTCAAGGGCAACATTGCATTTTTCGAGATATACGCACTTGTTAGTAATATTCGCGACTGTCTTCTCAAGTTTATTAATTTTTTGTTTAGATTGCTCGTGTTCGGTTATTAAGGTATCATATTTATCAGATAGTAAGTTCAACGTTTGTGTGATGGAATTCAGTTGACTTATTAGTCCTGGAATGGCTCCTACTTTCTTTTGTATACCTTTGAGTATCGTAGAGTAATTGTTGAGCTCATCTTCTATGGTGTCCTCTTCGGATTCGTCCTCTTCACAATTATTGCAGTGAATACGGTTTATTCCATTTTTGATGTCGGCCGCTAGTCCTTTTACACAGTTTCTATGAAATGTGCCCCCGCATGGGCCCTGACACACAAAATGTGATCCTTTTCTTGCAAGCACTTTCTTACACTTCTGGCAGTCCATTGTGAGTATTGGTTTCACTCAGGTACGTAATATTAGACAAGTAATAATAACAGTTGTACGCGCGGGCGCAACGCAGCGACGATCAAGGACGTGTACGCAGCGCGCGGCGTTCGGAGCGAGACTGTGTGCTATGTTACCTCACGTAAACTTCTTTAACTATCGAACACAAATAATCGTTAAGGCGACTCCGTACGTGGAATGGTGATTTTTAAAGTCCTAAGGCTCGTAATCTAGCCAACGGAAAAATCTGAAAAAAATATATGTTATTTTTGACTATTTCTTCTAAAAAATTATAGTTGGATTTTTTTTTAAAGCAATAATTACTATGGAAAAAATAATGTTGAAATAGGGTCGTTTTCAATTTTCAATTCCCTAAGGCTTCTAAACTACAAGTGATATTTACACGGCTCTTTCGCAAGAACATTGACAATTCATTGATCTTTAATCGTATTGTTTAAAAGTTAGTAAAATGGAAATTCGGTCTAATAAAGCATCAAAAAAACTGAATTTTCGCGAGCACGGCCGTGCCCGGGCTGCGGGCTCAGTGTAAATCTAACCGTCGAAGGGGAAGGCTGTGTCACTTGCTCTCGCGATCCATCCAGTTACGGCAAAATTGTTATAGTACCGGATCCCGCGGAGGTTCGATCTGTCTTCGTGCGTTTGAAGTGTATTTTAAGAGAGTGTAGTTCGTTTTTTCACACGACTACGCTATGCGACATAACAAAAAGCACTCATTTTCATATAGAATTAAATTCAACTGTTTTTTTTCGTATTTAGGTATCTATTAATTTTAAGTACTTATAAAAAAAATTGTCATTGCTTAGCATTCCCGAACACATTTGGATACTTAGATATTCTCAGTCATGGGCCCACACCAGACAGGATTCCCAGAAAATAACACTTTTGATGTGGGTTTTAGGGCCCTTCTCTGTGTAATATTAGAGTACCTTAGGTATTTCGGTTAGTAAAAAAAAACTGATAATACAGATATTTAAGTATGATAACGTCTAATGATCTTTATGAATTCAACCCTAAGAGATATGAATATCGTAATGCAGAACAAGTATTGTTCGTTTGAATACCATTGTAATATTCGGTAAAACTTTAATTTACGAATACGAATATTTATTGTACCTAAGTATTCACATTCGTTGCGTCACTAGTACAGTACATGGCATATGATATAAAAATACATTATCAAAAATTACAATAATTTTCTAGTCCAAGAAGGCAAGTGACAATTTTGGCATGAGGGCTTATTTATGTAAATATAGTTAGAATACATATTTGCATCAATAAATTTCCCACTTCATATTTAAATCTAAATGAGCGTTAGTAATTATTGATATATCCGCCGGGCCTAGCTAGACATACCTAGCCTGGCCATAAGTTCTGTTCCAATTGTTTACCGTTTATAAAATAAAAACCTGATTTTTATTACATATCGTTTAAAAGCCATATATTACCTAATGATCGGATTACAGTTGAATTAATGAAAAAATATATAACTTTATTTAGACTCATCGTAATGCCCGGACTTGATAAACCTCATTATTTATAGATTTAGGTATTTTTACCGGAAAAATCGGAACCCATAGGATCATTTTGCTGTAACGACCCTTTATCTCGGTAACGCGTGTAGGTGTCGAGTTGAAATTAAAACCGTCTACAGGTCGTACTTTGGTCTACAGTCCCTTGAAGCTGTATAAAATCGAACTTCTAAGTTAACGTAAAAAAAATATACGGCTCTTTATGCCGCAAAAAAACGTATCTACGCTGGAAAGGAAAATTATCCAAGAGACACGGAGCTAACTTTACAGGAGATCTAAGAAACTACGAACTTGTTCAAAAAAATTAAAAGTTATTAAATATTCTGTGGACCTACTTTTTAAATGAAGCATTTTATAATTATAAACAACATCATGTTCTCTACATGTCGCTTTTGTTATTTTGTCTATTAATGGAATAATTTAAAATTTAGCATCGTTTACGCAAAATGGCTGTCAAAATAGAATTAGGTAAAATTATCTAAACGACACGTTTCCCGAGAAATTAGTCAGGTAAAATAGTATAATCTATTACACAACAATCAACACAGTTAACAATATATATGTGCATGCTCATTTTATAGTCAGGTAAATATATAAATGTGCATAAATCAGCATGAAATAAATCAAGAAAAATTATCTAATCGCCTTTGTAGGAAATATTTCAGACATGAAAAGCTATTTATCGTACAATAAAACCTCACGATTAATGTTTTAATGAGAGGAAAATATTTATTTTCAAACATTAAAATTAATGAAGTGACATTTAAAGTTCTCTAAGACAAAAACGTATGGTCCAACTACGCAAATACAAAAAAAACTGCTTTAGAAATGTTAAAGATTTATTCATCAGATATCACGTGAAATTTCAATTTTATCAATTTTTATGTGTGATCCTGATCTGCTGAAAGATTTCCAGTAGTTCTAGCTAGACAAACGATAGCTATGACTAATGAGAACAGCACAAGAGTTCTCAAGACTGCAGTCACTCGGTACTCATTAAGGAATTTTAAATCACGAACTACGTGAAATTTCAAGTTTTACAATTGCAATGAGATAATATCCTATCCTAACAAGAATAACAAAACTACCTACAACTCTGTGTGGTATAAGTGACGTCTCGTAAGACACTGTTTGAGTGAGATGGCGTTTGGGTCCATCAAGCGAGTCCAAAGTAATACATTAGCGCCACAGACACAGATTTACACCGCAGGCCTTGATAACGGCCTTTATAAATATATTGAATTACTACTAAATATTTTATAAAACAGAACCGGTAAAGTTGTCTAACTACCAATTTAACGAAAATATTTGTTTTTTAGGGTTCCGTACACAAAGGGTAAAAACGGGACCCTATTACTGAGACTTCGCTGTCCGTCCGTCCGTCCGTCCGTTTGTCACCAGGCTGTATCTCAAGAACGGTGATAGCTAGACACTTGAAATTTTCACAGATGATGTATTTCTATTGCCGCTATAACAACAAATACTAAAAATGAAATAAAATAAATATTTAAGGGGGGCTCCCATACAACAAACTTGTTATACCTATATATACATATATATAGGTACGGAACCCTTCATGCGCGAGTCGGACTCGCACTTGCCCAATTTTTTTTAGTACATTCTATGCGACAAATACGACTCAATTGTCATTCAAGCAATTCAAGATAAGCGACAGTACTCGATCAAAGTCATATCAGGTAAAAAAGGATAAGCGACAATGGTTTCATAGTATCAAAGCAGGTAAATTTGGATAAACGCCAATAGTTAAGATACGACAATCAGGTAATTTAATCTATGTTATTTTTTTTTATAGAATCTTATATCGATTCTGTTTAATAATGTGGAAATACCACATTTTTACTAAATGGCTAATGCGCATAAGCATTTTAAACACACGTGACACAGAGGGCGCTCCAGTAGCGAAGAATTATGGAATCAAAGATTTAGTGTGATTGACGTAACGATATGATAGCTCAGTTGGTAGAGCACTACGCCGGAAACTTAGGGTCGCAGGTTCGAGTCGTGCTTACATTGCAGTGGATCACATTCAATGTTTCTTTCATAATTTACCTTTATGTTAATTTTATCATAAAGACATAGGTAAAATGCCTCAAACGACATTAAAATATATTTTACGATCAGGTAAAAACAGTTAACCAACAAGTGCAAGGTTAGTTGCAATAAAGAAAAATTATCCAAGTTGTTTGATCTGTTTTGACAAATAAGTAAAAAAGCTCTAAGGTTCATTATTATGCAAAAAACTTTTTATGTAATCTCCATTTTGCTAAAAAAACCTCAAAAATCAAGTTGTTTAGTAGAAAAAAAAATAGAGTTTCTCTAAATCACCGACGGGATAAGCGACACAAAAGTCATCAGACAGATGTAGGTATACGAGACCCAACCCATTCGATGCAGAAAAATCTACCGATCCCAACAGTGTGTATAACTCAATATCCCCAAAAATGTCGCTTAGATAAGTTCTCCTTTCCAGCATCGGCATATTTTGACACTCAAGTAAATTAATATTTATAGGGTATCCATTGACCTTGAACATTGAAATTTGCCAAAAAATTCGTCTAGTAAAATATCGTCAATATCAACAAGTATAGGGGAAAATCTGAGAACATTACTAATGTAGTCATAAAAAACTATCACTGTTTATAAGTAGGTAAAGGACGTAAATCCGTGTTCCAACGGTAAAGTTGAGTTTGTCGCTCTATTATTTATAGTTTCTCTTTTCATTAGAGCAGCATGACCCGGGGGATAAAGCTGTGCCTCCACTACTATGTTAAAATATCGGTTCATCCGCTGGGTCACGATATGATTTATTTATTAAAAAACGATATTTTTTATTTCTGCATGATTTTACGTATAATCAAGAAGCTTGTCGGCATTTTAACTATTTTTGGTAGGTACCTACACATACAAAAGAAACTAAAAAGTATTTTTCGATTCGAGACTTCCAAATGGCCAATTTCACTTATTTTTTTGGAAAATAGCTTTAACGCATTTTATTTTTAATATTCTACTGTAGTAGGTAAATAGATATTTAGTAATCCGAAATAATTATATCATTGTTTAAATGATTTATTTTACTTCGAGATTTTTCAATGCCTTTAAATAAGGTATAAGGTTTGTTGATCTTCAACTCACGCTCGGACTATGCGAGTGTATGAAGCTGCTTGGACGCCACTCAACGAGATTATGAACGAAGTAATGTTCCGGGGGCGCACGGTCGGCGGGGGGAATAACGTTAGGCTCCGCCCAGATCCTCAAGGACGTTGGGATTAGGAGTCGCCTTAATACCGAATAGTATTCGTAAATGGCTTCATGCGTGGCATCGACTTCAAAAGGTGGTTCAAATGTAATCTGTACATGAACGGGTTTTTTTCTGCTTTTGTTTTTTTTTGTTAAGAATAGCCATTAGTCTTTAGAACTTTTTTCCGCCAACTCACGCCACGTCGCGAATATACAATACAATACAAGTACTCTTTATTGCACACCTCATAAAACATATAGGAGAAATACAACGCAAGATATTACAATTAGAGGCAAACAACAGGCGGTCTTGTCTTATCGAAAATAGTATTTTATGCAACCGTTGTATAAGAGGGGGCAAAAAACGCGAGTGGCATGGGTTACGATGTGAGCGTAGTGAACATCGTAAGAAAGATGCCACGAGCGTTTTTTGACCTACCGCTATCAGAACTTTAATATTTGTAAGACATCTCTCTACTCAACTCTAATAATTTCAAAAAGAGAACATCAGAGTAATTGATTTAAAAAAAGCACGCTACTGTTCACTGATTGGTTGAAATTACTTGTCAAAAAAATATAACCAATCACGAAGCACCCGCCATGACCATCGCGATCTTTTTTTTTTAATAGGTCAGTTTTAGTTCAACGAAAAAGGTTACATCAAAAATAAAAATTCACACAAAATGTTTGTCTGTGTTTTGCTCGTATAAAAAGTATTGTATGCAATAGTTACCACAATTAGGTCTTAAAATCTCGTATTACCTTACTTAGGCCACTCGGCAAGCCTCGTGACCTATACGTGGTACTCGACTATAAGAACTTCATTGTGCAACGATTGCATAAGATACTATTGTTAATAGGCGGTGCAAAATATACCTATGCAAGACGATTTTTTTTTGGGTATGTCAATTGTTTCTATTTTTTATTGGGATCGAATGTCTATAGTCTAACTACACTTGACTGCTCTAAAAGTCAGAAATGACCGTCATAGTTCAACATTCCTACGGAGCTCTAAAACGCTCCATACAAATTGCCACCTTATCGTCATTATAATTATGTTATGGGTACCAATATTTGTATGGAGACAAGTGATTTGCCAATTTCACCGTGAAAAAGTGTGTTTATGTTCATGGTTGTCGTACAATTATTGTTTTGCTAAATTATGAGGATTCTGAAAACGATTTCAATTTTTTTTGGGACTAAAAATAAAAATACATAAAATTTACGCACCTAGAACATTATTTTGAAATAGTTATTTGTGCCACAAGAGAGCAAAGTTGTTTTTTGTTACGAGTGCTGATTTTGAGTCCCGAGCAAGCGAAGGATTCTACGTTTAAATCACGAGCGTAGCGAATGATTCTATGTTAGAATCCTGAGTGTAGCGAGGGTTTCAACAGCACGAGATGCAAAAAACTTTGCTCTCGTGTAGCACACACAACTTTATTATATGAACATATTCGACAGTTTGTGCTTTTTCTTCCAACGTATGTTTATAGTCTTTGTTGCTGATTTCAATTATATATTAATCAGAAAATAGATAAGTGCTGCTTAAAAAGGAATAACAATGTAATTTAATTGAAATTATAACCAACCAACCAACACGGTTATTGTCATTATTTGATGAAATTGGAAGATTTAGCAGATACATGATGTGTTTATTTATAAATACATATTATAAGACGAGATTTTGTTTATAAATTAATTATACTTTTACTCGTAAAACAACAAACAAACTAAATGCAAAAGAAAATAACAATTACAATATGAAGTCGATATTTTTTTAAGTACGTTTCGAATATGCATCTATGATGAATGGTGAAATTATAAATTTACAATAAAGTAAATATTTACAATAAGTAATAAGTTGAAAAATCTTATTTTATTTGAGCAATGATCTATTGTTTTATATAAAAGGCACAATAATATTAATATACGGTCGTTAAATAAAAATATAATAACGAAAAAAAAAATACGTTGCAATTAAAACTTTTTCGGGTGTTTTTAATGAATTTTTTGGTATAACGCGTATCCGAACTGTTCTCAATCGGGGTCGGATTTGAAAATCGAATTTCAAATTGATAAGTTTCTATCCCTCTCTTTTATATACATATGAAAGAAACAGAGTGCATCGAGATTCAAATGATTAGAATTTTATAATTAACCTTTGGCTGAAGAATAACAATTCGTGGTCAAATATTGAACAAATTAAAAAGCTACTTTCTACTCACGCTCGAAACAAAATCGCATTTTGTTCACTGTTATCTGACAGCAAAATCGACATGTTTGAGCTGGTGAGGTGAAAATATATTTTTTTCTTTGTTTCATGACATATTGAACTAATTTTATTCATATGACTTATATAATTCAACATCAGCCTACCCTCTTATTCTTACTACATAATTATTGCTTTGCAATTTTTTTGATTATCGCCGATTAATATGGATAATTAATACATCTCTGGGAAAATTATTAGTTTAAATTGTATAAATGTAGTTACTTACTTAATATTGATTTCAAGAATATACTTCTCTCCTTTAGTGCGTATCGCGTATCTATATATTTAGTTATACCATAAATATAAAATGATTGTTTTAAGTACGAAAAATTTACTCTTTCGTCTTTTTTCTCAACAGCGGTCTCCTCTTGGGAAATGCTGGTAGATTCACAATCTGACTTGCAAAAGTGCCCTTGTGGCCTACTTACAGAATAAATTATTTCATTTAATTACTTTTCCGCAAAGTATATTAACGCCTGATTCAATTAATTCAAACTCTAGGCCCTAAAACGGCCAGGTCTCCGCGAAACTAAAATAATATATTTTCGAATGGAAAAATGTTTTAAAAATATATAATATATTGTTATTTACCTAATAGCGTTAACATCAACATTTTTCTTAGTAGGCGAGGGTCATTGGCGTTTTTCAATTTACAAATGAGCCAATATATTAGTTTTTATCCAATATTGCGTATTAAGTACCTTTAAGCAATTACGTTTAATGACCGACATAAAACGCCACAAAATGCCAATTTATGACTTTCATTACAATGAATGCTAGTTTTAATTAATTGACCGAGCGAGCGAAGCGTTTCGTTTACCCTTGGCCGAAAATTCTTTCGTATGTCCGGATTTTCAGCTGCTCTCGCTACAGAAACTCATACTTCGGCCAACTTCGCCTCGGTCAACTCCGCAATAGTGTGGAGTCAGGGTTACCCTCCACAAGTGCCTCTCCAGTCTCTCCAGTATCATATTCTTCCAACCCCCGTATTACACTACTCGCGAAGTATGGCTTTCTGCAGCGAAGTCCCACACAATCATTTTCGCCTAACTTTTGTCAACTTTGCGAGTAGTGTAGCGCCGGGGTTAGATTCAAACCCTTGCTCACACTACTGGCAAAGTTAACCGAAGCGCGAATATTATAGTGTGTAGTGATGTGCCATTTCCGCGTATTTCCGGAAAATTTCCTCATTTTGTATGGGACATAATCTCAAGAACGTTCTCTCTCCATACAAATCGGGAAACATTCTTGAGAACGACACATCTCTATGTATATGGGGTGGGAGGTACTATCTTCGCTGCAGAAACTCATTCGTACGTCGGCCAGCTTCGCTTCGGTGTGGCGTCGGTAAAAAATACGTTACCCTTGAACTAATTTTATCAGTATATTTCTTACTAGCGACCGCCCACGACTTCGTCCACGTAGATTTTTGATGATGACAAAGATATTAATAGGTAAGTGAATTTTATTCTTAGTTAAAATGGTCTAGACATATTACATTTCAAACAGTGGCAGACACTGATATGCAATTGTTAAAGAATTTCAGAAGGTTTTCCAATTAGATTACGGGAATTGTTTGCAGGATGCTTAATACTTATTCCGTCAGTTACCTGATGCTTTTAATCTTTGGCAAAAATGACTCTGCAAGATATAGAGCGACGCATGGATTAGGAGATCTTAGTTTATTATGAGTGAGATTATAAATAAAATTGGGCAAGTGCGAGTCCGACTCGCGCATGAAGGGTTCCGTACCTATATATATAATATAATCTATAACAAGTTTGTTGTATGGGAGCCCCCCTTAAATATTTATTTTATTTTATTTTTAGTATTTGTTGTTATAGCGGCAATAGAAATACATCATCTGTGAAAATTTCAACTGTTACAGCCTGGTGACAGACGGACGGACGGACGGACGGACGGACGGACGGACGGACAGCGAAGTCTCAGTAATAGGGTCCCGTTTTTACCCTTTGGGTACGGAACCCTAAAAAAGTTAAATACCGTAAGGCTGTTAAAACAATCTTAAACTCAGCACTGCAGGAAATCGAGAGATGGAGGCAGTTTTATTAAAAGTATCTCTTTCAATAATAATAAATAATAAACTGCTGAAATTGCTTTTTTTGTATTTTAATAATTTATTCTTTCTACAAAGTTTCAAGTCTCTAGCTAAAAAAATAAAGTTTTCCCAATACAAACTTTGTACCCCTTTTTAACTTTTTAATAAGTAATTTTTCTACAAAGTTTCAAGTCTCCAGCTAAAAAAAAAAGTTTCCCCCATACAAACTTTGCAATCCCTTCTTATCCCTAGCCCATGTTATAAAAGTAACCTACTGTGCAAAAATCAACTCTCTAACATTAGTAGTTTCGGCTGTGCGTTGATGAGCCAGTCAGGCCTTTTCTTTTATATGTATAGATAGATGGCAGTGTTGCCCGCGACTTCGTCCGCGTGGAATCTTGTCTTGAAGATTTTACATCTACATCAAAATTTTTGAAAAAATAATATACCAACGCTTATATTCCTATTTGAGTCATTTTAATCTACTTTGTGAAGAACAAAAAGGCTTCAGAAAAAATGTAACCATCAATATGGCAATATACGACCTACTTAAAATTGTTATAGAGAATATAGATAAGAAAAACCCCGTATGTACCATATTTACCGATACGACAAAAGCTTTCGATTATGTTCACGACGATAGACTTCTAGATAAGCTTAACATGTATGGTGTAAGAGGAAATGCATTGAAACTTATAGAATCCTATCTAAAAGAGAGACTTCAATATACCGGGATATCTCGAATATGCAACAAAAGCAAATGGGAGCGTAAATATATCTCGAAGGAACAATATGTACAACATGGTGTACCTCAGGGATGTGTTCTTGGACCACTTCTGTTCCTTATCTATATTAATGACCTGCCAAATGAAGTTAGCCATCCTATTGTACTGTTTGCCGATGATAGCACCTCTATTGTTAATTGTAATAATTTTATTGATTTTGAACACGATATAAATATGGAATTAAATAATATAATAACATGGCTTGACAATAATAATTTAATAATTAATCTTAATAAAACTAATGTAATGCATTTTCATCGACGGACATTAATTTTTGATAATAATACTCATACTCATACTCATACTCATTTATTCATAATGCACAAATACATTATATGTCAATTTTACAAAAGGGTACAAATTTACAATGTAGTTAGTGGTTATATTATATGTCAGTTTACTTACAATAATAGTAATAGTTAATTCGATTTTTGTACAATATTAATAGCATTATTCTGTAACTACCTATTCGATTAATAATGTCATTAGTCATTACATAATTTTAAATATCCATCTTTGGTGTCAGTAACAAAATAGAAACTTGCATAATATGTTAAGTTAATGTTAAATACTTTGGACATTAATTATAAAGGCAAAAATATAGACAATGTATCTGTGACAAAATTTTTAGGGTTGTTGATTGACAGTCAGTTGACATGGAAAAATCATATAGATGAAATTTGTAAACACTTAAGCAAGTCAGCCTATGCACTTTATAAATTGTCACAAGTAGCCAGCCGTGAAGCCACCTTAGTAGCCTATCATGGGCTAGTTGTTTCAAAAATCAGATACGGCATTATCTTTTGGGGTAACTCTGTGGATAGGGAGGTAGCTGTCAAAGCTCAATAGAGATGTGTGAGAGCTGTATGCGGTGTTAATATAAGAGATAGTTGTGTACCTCTTTTTAAGTCACTAAAGATATTGACACTGCCGTCATTATATATTTTTGAAGTAGCTGTTTTTGTAAAATGTCACCCAGAGAAGTTTTGTAAAGTGTCTCAAACTCGTTCTTATGTGGATTTGTAAGCCAATCTGGGAAAACATAGAGTTCATCATCATAAATGTAACACCTACTTACCTATGTTTAAACAAATAAATGATCTCTCTCTCTCTCTCTCTCTCTCTCTCTCTCTCTCTCATCTTTATTATTTTCAGGTCGAAGCAATTTTGAAATTACTTTTTTTTTTTTTGGAAGTTGTATGAGATATGTCAAGTGGATTTTGAAGGTGGTTGCAAACAAATAATAAATATTGAAGTGCGGCTGCCATACAAAAAAAGTGATTTTATTGTCATTTTTTACGTAATGGTACCGAAGCCGTACGCGAGGGTCACTCGCCCTTGGCCGCTTTTTAGATTTTTTTTCGGCTAAATTGATTTAATTACGCGGAACCATTTTGAAATCAGTACAGCTAGTGCCATCTAGGAACCCCTTACACGACCCCTTTTTCACCACCTTCAGAGCTGAATTTTCAAAAACGCTGAATAATGCTATGCTGCTAATTTTCTATAGTATACCTTTACACAAAAATTCAAGTATCGCGCTCAAAAAAATATTTAATCTCCATACAAACTTTTAACCCCTTTTTTACCACCTTAGGAGGTGAATTTTCAAAAACGCTGAAATCAGTTTTCTTCCATTTTATTTTGATACCTTTTTACAAAGTTTCAAGTTCCTAGCATAAAAAAAACTTGTACCCCATACAACTTTTGATCCCCTTTATAACCCTCTTAGGGGAGGTATGTATTTCCAAAAATCCCTTCTTATCCCTAGCCCACGTTATAAAAGTAACCTACTGTGCAAAAATCAACTCTCTAACATTAGTAGTTTCGGCTGTGCGTTGATGAGTCAGTCAGGACTTCTTCTTTTATATATATAGATAGACTAGCGGCCGCCCGCGACTTCGTCCGCGTAGATTTTTGATGATGACAAAGATATTAAAATAGATACCTAAGTCATCAGTCATTAGTCATTAATTCTTTAACAATATACATTGTGTTAGAAATCCTTATAATATACTATACTATTACAAGTGAATTTTATTCTTAGTTAAAATGGTCTAGACATTTCAAACAGTGGCAGACACTGATATGCAATTGTTAAAGCATTTTAGAAGATTTTCCAATTAGATTACGGGAATTGTTTGCAGGATGCGAAATACTTATACCGTCAGTTACCTGATACTTTTAATCTTTGGTAAAAATGACTCTGCAAGATATAGAGCGACGCATGGATTTGGAGTTAGAAAATGGGGATCTTAGTTATTATGAGTGAGATAAAAAAAGTTAAATATCTTAAGGCTGTTAAAACAATCTTAAACTCAGCACTGGAAATCAAGAGATGGAGGCAGTTTAATGAAGAGTATCTCTTTTAATAATAATAAATTAATTTTACACGGACATAATTATTTTTCTTTTTAAATCTGACTAATGATGTAACTTGGATACAGATATTGCTATTTGAAGTTTTGTACCTAAATTTAAACCTAGTTTTAAGTATCTGACATTATTGTGCGCCATTCATCCTGTTATTTTATTTTATTTTAATTTTATTTATTTCACTTGATTTGTATACCATGACAATATTTCATTTTTACTTTATTATTTAAAACGGATACCTATGTAAAATCTAATATATTTAGTCTTTAGTTTTAAGGAAATTGCAATGCCCTGACAGGGCGTCATGTATTGACTGCTTAATATGTAAACACCCTACTGTACCTACTCATGACAGCAATAAATGAATATGAATATGAATATAAATAATGACCTTTTTTCGGTGTACTGCCTTTTTGCCGAATTATGTTTCGTCAAATTTCATTTGGCAACCAACTTTTCGCCGAAGTTTTATTACGCAAACCAATCCTTGGCATAATTTTACTTCGTAATTTTTTTATTTCGCTACATTTTTATATTCCGACATTTTATTATGTCAAATATTATGTGGTAAATAATTGTGTAGGAAATGATTTGCTAAGGCAAATAACATATCGTCAAATTTTATGTGGTAAATAATTGTGTAGCAAATGATTTGCTAAGGCAAATAACATATTGTCAAATAATTATGAAGCAAATGATTTGCTTAGTCAAATAGATATAGGTAGGTTAGGGTTATTTTTTTTATGACCCGTAAAACAAAACTGCTCTCAGAGATAGGTAGGTTAGGGTTATTTTTTTTATGACCCGTTAAACAAAACTGCTCCCAGAGATAGGTAGGTTAGGGTTATTTTTTTTATGACCCGTAAAACAAAACTGCTCCGAGAGATGGGTAGGTTAAGGCTATTTTTTTTATGATCTTAAAAACGAAACCGCTCCCAAAGAGGTAGGTGAGGGTTATTTTTTTTATGACCCGTAAAACAAAACTGCTCTCAGAGATAGGTAGGTTAGGGTTATTTTTTTTATGATCCTAAAAACGAAACTGCTCTCAGAGATAGGTAGGTTAGGGTTATTTTTTTTATGACCCGTTAAACAAAACTGCTCCCAGAGATAGGTAGGTTAGGGTTATTTTTTTTATGACCCGTAAAACAAAACTGCTCCCAGAGATGGGTAGGTTAAGGCTATTTTTTTATGATCTTAAAAACGAAACCGCTCCCAAAGAGGTAGGTTAGTGTAGTGTTTGTGGATCTGTATGAAACCTATTATGTGGGTAGTTATGACGTTGTCTCGAGAGTACGGGTGGGAAGACAGTCACGGGAGAGCCACCGGCTGTGACGGACGTCTGACCTGCTGGTGCCATACCGAGCCAATGAGTGCGGTTCTCCTATGGGTGGTCATGGGATCACTACATAATGGCGACGCGGACAAAGCATCGTGAGTAAAATAATAAGAAAAAGAGAAAGGGATATCGGGTAAATTACGATAGTGACATAATAACTAATCAGTTCAATAGTTACCGGTGTTTCTTATTGAAAGAAAAATAGTCAATCTATTAATAATTGAGTAGATTAGTCTGATGTTTTAAGACAGTGAAAGTCGCAAATGAGATACTTGTTTTGGCATTATATGCAACAACAATATCAACATGCAAACAGATAATCGAATGAAAATAATGAGTACAATATTTTAGGCATTCGTAAAAAATCTGTTAACTTTAGCTATTTGACAATATAAAGAAAAAGAACGCTATACAATTAGAGAATCGTTGGACAACGCCATCTAGCGACGTAATGTAATAACATAACGACTAAACTCATACAATTGAGGCAACATTATGTTTTGTAGCGCGGGTAGTTGATAATACATACTTGTGATTACGGTATACCATCAAAAAGTAGTATTGTTAGTTACTTCCTTTTACGTGTTACTAAGAATGCGAGGAAAATATTTTTGTTAACATAGCAATAACAGTGTTATAATATACGAAATGAATTGGGGAAAATAGTGACGGGAATCAGCGTAGTCTTGTTAGCAAAGGTTTTCTCAAAGTTTGCAAATACAAATACTCTTTATGTACACCTCAATCATAATCGTGGAAGTGACACAGCATGAGATATATTGGATCAACAACATGCGGGTTAGTAGTTCTTCGGAATTTATTTACGGTTTGTGTCTTCTGATATACACGTATATTATTTACTTAAATGTCGACTTTTGTCTAAAAATATGTGTTTAACAAGTTAAGACGTGTATCGTGCAATTGACTAAAAATAATAAGTAATTGCAACAGATCTAATATATAAAATATGTCAACCCAGCTTCATTCATTCATATTTATATTTATGCTATGTTCATTTTCTTCCTACAATATACCATCTTTGAGAGATTGCGACTGTGTAATAGTTAGAGGTAGTAGGTATTCCTATTTACTTATTTCGCACGCTGCAATATTATAAATAACACAAATTTAATGTGATACATAAATCAGGTATACGGAAGATCATGAGATAGGGTTATATCCTGAGAGTGATTAATAAATAATTATTGCTGTCGATAGTTTCCATTTAATTTCTCGGAATGACAAAATAATGGAACACCATCATCAATGGCCACTGTTTCCTCTACGAATGATTGTTGCAACGCTGTATAATATTTAGTTGTTCCGGTTGATACAGTTCGCTTATGGCTATATAAGCCAATGTACAGCTGCCACAAATGTCGCGTATATTATTGTTGAAAAAAACTGTGGCAATGTTTTCTTAATATTTTTGTGTAAGTTATCCAGCCACTTTTCAGCGTATTTCTTAATAAGCGTTATAATAATATTACACTTATTAAAATAATCTACAGTTTCCGTGTAAGATTATACATCAGTACGAGTATTACATCAGTAGTTTACTTCGCTTTCCTATGGGGATATGGACATTAATTACAATGTCGTAGATCATACATTACGTGCGTGCGCGTACGTTAATCCTTTTAGAGCGCAATGCGCGGGCGATACTTAGCAATATTTATTACATTTCTACTTTTCTTATGTCTACTTCAATAATAAGCACCACAACCAGTACTTATAGAAAAAAAACATAATTCTATGATGTCAACTTGTTAAATGACGATTACATAACAAGAAATACATAATTTTATCAGATCTTAAGTATAGGTAATCTCAAATGCAGTTAGATAAAAGATTGAGATGGCGACGGTTGATAGTGGATCTACGAGCATTCTTTCGAGTAGGAAAAAAGAAAGGGGAAAACCAGGACAAAAAAGAAGGAAAATATATGAAGCAAATAAAATAAGCTAATGCTTTATTATTTTATTATAAAGAAACAAAAATCAGAATGTAGATTAAGTTGAAAGTTACTGCACAGACAAGACCCTAGCTCTTAAATGAATGAAGATGATGATGATGATTTCGTTATTTATTTGTTCATTCTAATATTCATCCTAAATAGAGCATAACCGCGGGCTTCCTTCGCACAGAGGAGGAAATGGGTTGTGACTTTTCTTCTCCGTGGTGGCCGGTAACCGTGTGTGGATGTCCGGCTGCATGTGTGCTGGAGGTGGTTAAAATCGGACTGGTCGTGGGGGCGCGATTAGCGCGCAAAGACATATGGGTACACAATTATCTAAAACGTAGATGTTCCAATTCAGTGATCTCTGAGTGGCCTATTTCACTTGTTTCTGTGAAGAGTATCTTCGGTGTACAGACGTTTTAATTTTGGAATTTTATAATGACATATGTAGAAGTAAAAGGGCTGACTGCATTTTATGGGCAGTTACTACTTGTTGCAGTACCTACTTATACGAATTTAAATATAAAGTATAAATTTGGATGTGACAAATAAATCACTAAACATGGGGCGTTTTGGTCCCATAGTTTAAGTCATTTTATATCTCTGCCCCCTTCTTTTATCATTAATTGATATTTCCTAAATTAAACTGAATAAACGATATTAGGCAACTATCTTTGACTAATGCCATAGTCTGACGGACTGTAGCATTCTGTAACGAAGTTCTTATTTCATGCACGCAGCAACGCTTGCAAGTATGACTGCTAAAATTGAAAAATAAAACAGTCATTCACAGTTCATTGTAAGATTTTATTTGATTATTTCATCTCTAACTTCAGCTTGTCATAGATTAACGTCTTATCTATGCGGATACCAAGAAGTTACATTTCAGACATATGTCCTTTTACTAAAGTCCCCTCGACCAGCATTAGATACGATATCTGTTACGGCTGTATGGGCCTACATGAAACTGTAAACCATGCGTGTTAGGGCTGTATGTGCCTACATGAAATTGTAAACCATGCGTGAAGGTGTAACGACTGTATGGGCCTACATGAAATTGTAAACCATGCGTGAATGTGTTACGGCTGTATGGGCCTACATGAAATTGTAAACCATGCGTGAATGTGTAACGGCTGTATGGGCCTACATGAAATTGTAAACCATGCGTGAATGTGTAACGGCTGTATGGGCCTACATGAAATTGTAAACCATGCGTGAAGGTGTAACGGCTGTATGGGCCTACATGAAATTGTAAACCATGCGTGAATATGTTACGGCTGTATGGGCTTACATGAAATTGTAAACCATGCGTGAATGTGTAACGGCTGTATGGGCCTACATGAAATTGTAAACCATGCGTGAAGGTGTAACGGCTGTATGGGCCTACATGAAATTGTAAACCATGCGTGAAGGTGTAACGGCTGTATGGGCCTACATGAAATTGTAAACCATGCGTGAATATGTTACGGCTGTATGGGCCTACATGAATTGTAAACCATTCGTGTTAAGTTAATGTTTATTAAGTAGAAACACGGGAAATAAGTCAAACGGTTTTAATGGTAGTTTTTAATATGAGAAATCAACTTGATTTACAAATAAAGTATAATAAACTTTACTTGCGTGCGGACGCGCCAAGCATAACTGTCAAAGAAATAGAGATATGAGAAGAGTCAGTGCAGGAGCTGCATTGATCTCAAAGTTGTAGCAAATATAACTAATTATACTCGTGCACTGGTACACTGGTAGGCGTCACTAGTTACGGAGGTGGGCACGAAGCAAACCGACTAGTCAGAGCATTATGTGCCATAAAACAGGTAATATTTAAGCAAAAGACAAATAACTGAACAGGCTTTTGGGCAGGCTTTTAGAAGATTTTTCTAGTTTCACCTGTTTCGGTGGGTGCCGTGGGTGCAATCAATAGTAGCAAGTTAGATTTCACCTGTTAGACTGAGTTAGATACCTAATGCAAGCTTCTGTAATCGGAAGACAGCACCTACAATATTATTGTGATGTGAAGTTGGTCTGATGATGGAGCCGGATAATGGTAGTGGGAATTCCGTAATATAAATATTCGACTCCATCATGTTTGGGCTTGTTTGCTTGGTCATGTCATGACGACGAGCTATTGAAGGTTGTCCAGTAATTTATTTTGGTAAAAAGTTATTACCTTGATTATAGTTTATTGTTCTAAACGATTCGTTCTACTTTGCCCTCTTTCTGGTGTAATATATAATATTAATCCTTTAAGGGCAATGTGTGCCGTAACGTCAATGTGGGAACAGGCTAAAAATATACCAAATCGTATTGAATTAGTATCACGTAGTTGGATTCTATGTCAGATAAATAATATCATACTGAATTCTGAGCTTTACAGACGAACTTTTTGATTAAACCGTGTGACAACAACCCTTAAATTACACGTCTGATAAAAATAACTGTGATCTAATAATGTTCAGTTGTGCGATCCTGGGTCTCTCGATCATTCGATAATACACATGTAGAATTAGTCACTGAATGGTAATTTGTAAAACAAAGAGCTAGCTGGGAATTACATTATTGCTGTCAAAATGTCGATTAAATCAAATGAAAAAAAAATCTGGTAGTAAAAAAAAGACTAGGTACCTTCGATACGACTGAGACTCAATTTTGAAAGAGAAAGGAAGAGAGGAAATGGATAAAGATGTGCAGCAATTTGTAGCGTAACAAATTGACCTTATACCTGTACAAAATGATTATCTCTTCATAATATAGTCAGTCAAAGTAAACTAAAAAATTACAATAAAAAGACTTGCAAGTGACGATAAATTAATTGAATCTCTCTGGAAAGAGAGTCTTAAACTACACTCATTTATTCGATTAGAAAAACATATTAAAATAAGGAAGGGATGTAGTGTTTGTGGATCTGTATGAAACCTATTATGTGGGTAGTTATGACGTTGTCTCGAGAGTACGGGTGGGAAGACAGTCACGGGAGAGCCACCGGCTGTGACGGACGTCTGACCTGCTGGTGCCATACCGAGCCAATGAGTGCGGTTCTCCTATGGGTGGTCATGGGATCACTACAGTTAGGGTTATTTTTTTTATGACCCGTAAAACAAAACTGCTCTCAGAGATAGGTAGGTTAGGGTTATTTTTTTATGATCCTAAAAACGAAACTGCTCGCAGAGATAGGTGGGTTAGGGTTATTTTTTTTATGACCCGTAATACAAAACTGCTCCCAGAGATAGGTAGGTTAGGGTTATTTTTTTTATGATCCTAAAAACGAAACAGCTGAAAGAGATAGGTAGGTTAGGGTTATTTTTTTTTCATAATCCTAAAAACGAAACTGCTCGCAGAGATAGGTAGGTTAGGGTTATTTTTTTTATGACCCTAAAAACGAAACTGCTCGCAGAGATAGGTAGGTCATTTTTTTATGACCCTAATAACGAAACCGCTCCTAAAGATAGGTAGGTTAGGGTCATTTTTTTTATGACCCTTGTTGAAGATCGCCGCCCCATTGCTGCCCATGACGCGCGATGACCAAGGAGGACAAGCTGCGCGTTTAACTATAAGTTGATTTGTATCGAATCATTTAAATTGTAAATTGATCTCATAGATATAAGATTGATCCAAAAAAGCGATCCTAGGTATAATTATTAAGTTTCGATCCAAAAAAGCGATCCATTATGCAATTTGTAACGATCCATAAAGAGATCCCTCATTTGTACTATGAGAGCCATACAATTGGTCTTATAGCAAAGTAACTATGAACATTATGAATGTTATTATTCTATAAATAGATCGAGCATGCCGAGCTCTACCTTATTGTAAAGTTTCAAAACAAACGGTCTATAAAAAACGATCCAAAAGCAGGTAGAAACCCAGTCCATTGTGCCTTGACACACTGACCGAACCCATTGTAATTGCTCTAATTGCGCAACCAAGGCGCTGACCCACTAACCGAGTAGATAAGGCCCTGGGCCATAAAATCCTGTACACAATGGGATGGCGCCGGCGCCGCACAACGTCTTATCTGCGCGACAGCGGATTAAAGACTGGCGCCGCCGTAAAAATGTTGCCGAGTAAGTACGGCGCCCTTACCTGGGCGACGGCCGAGTTTTATCGGTCGCGCGATTAAACTGATATCGCGGTTATCAAATGATAACAGATCCTTATAAAAGTATTGTATAAAAATAGCTGTAAAAGAATCCTATTAGAATATGTAACTTTTATTAAAATCGGTTGTGAACTTTAGAAGTAAATGTAAAATTAGAGAATTCATTGTTAGAAATTTGCCAAAGTTTGTTGTTAATTACGTAATAACTTATTTGTTTAATAACTTATATACTTAGAATTTATTTGATCCTGAACCTGAAGTTGAACATAACAATGTGTAGAAATCTTACTCGAATCCTGTTAACGATGTTTTTTATAAAAATGTGTAAAGGTGATTTTCGAAGAGAAAATTGGCCTGAAAATTGTGACAAGCCAAAAGTGGTTAACCAATAGGAGCCAACCAAAATGTAAGGGACTTCCGATCCTGCTCTCGCCAAATAACGGCCAAAAACGGTCGACAGATCCTTTGTCTTGCCTAATACGCGTTCCTATTGGATAGAAATTTATAATTTCATAGCTTGTGGGTTAATAGACTAAGTTAGAAATAAGAAATAGCTTATTAGGCGTAGAACCGAGCCAATAAATCACAGTACAGTTCAAGATCCCGCGCAGTATAGTTGTTATTACGTTGTTATAGTTTTGTTATAAGTGTTATTAGTAAATTCAGCACAGTACAGTTCCAGATCTCAAGCGAAGAAGTTTTATTACGTGATCCAAGTATATCCCAGTTACCTTCCTACCCAGTAACCTTATTTCTTAAGTTCAGTATAAGTTGTGTTACGTCGTTTATAATTAGTTTAGGCAGTTTTAGTGTAGGTTGCGAGGCAGATCATCTATATCTAGTCCTCAGTAAATTCATTAGTTTTATCAGTTAATTATCGTCGTCATTTCGTGTTTAGTTAGTCTTCAATGGTCCTTCGTGTTTAAGTTAGGCTACGTTTTAGGTTATTTAGGTTACGTAGTTTAGCTAGGTTTACGTTGATTTTTGAGCCGATCCGATCAGAACTTTACAGAACATTGAGCTATCGTAGGAGACCGCGTTGGTGGAAGCCCGTTGCTTTCAACCCTAAAAATGAAACCGCTCCCAGAGATAGGTAGGTTAGGGTTAGGTATGCCAATCAATACATTTGACGAAAACATAATTGACATCTTAAAAAAATCCCAGATAATTATTGGTCTAACAATAGTTTATCAAATCATTAGTTGGGAAAAGATATCAGTGCGAACCGTTGAGTTGGAAAATGAAAATTTGACCAAATGAAAATATGGGATACGTAGTTCGGTGAGTTAAGAATTTGCTAAATAATTTTCGGCGAAACAGTAGTGAACCAACTATAAGACTTTTTGTATAAAACCGTAAAAACCGTGATTAGGGACATATTTTGAGGTAAAAAGGGGGTAAATGGGGGGAGGGGGCAAAATTCGGCTTGGCAACATCCAGAATCGAATTTAGCAGGCTTTTTTACATCGGAAAAGTCATGCCAAAATGGCTCACAAAATGCCGTTAGGACGGTAAAGGAAGCCGATATTTGGATTTTTCTACCTGTCTAACAGGCGAGGGGATCTCCACGCGTTGGCCAAAGCCAAAAGCAACATGTCATGACACATCCCATCAAAAACATTATCATGTCAATGATGTCAAGACGAGACCATAATTATGTTTCGCACTGTCAAAAAATTATCACTACACAGTATAAATAAATAAATAAATAAAATAAAAATCATTTATTTCGACCAACTGGGATCATAGTGCTTAAAAAATATGTATGCTTATAAAACAAAGTCGCTTCCTGTCTGTCCGTCCCTATTAGTGCGCTGACTAGGATTCTAGATAAATATTTATTCTAAGGCTTGGGAAAAAACTTTCGTATGGCCGTAGGGCCGGATGGTTGGATGTCCAGTTGTCCAGATTTCTGGCGCCTACAAGTCGCATTTCTCCATCGATTTTGTGAGTATATCGCCCTCTGCCTGCTATACGGCCACATCTCAAAAAAAAATTTTTTCGGATTATTTCAGATTCGTAGTCAGAATAGGTTAATTTACGACCTTATTTCGAGAGCCATAAGAAAAAGTGTCCTTAATAGCCTTCTTTCCACAAGTGGCCTTATGGATCTGACCAAAAATTGTCAGTTGACTCCCTGCAAGACAGCCACTTTTCAGTTGTGGCTGTATAGCATAAATTTATAATATATTTTTCCAGTTGCGTCCCAAAGAAATGACGTATATTCTAGTATTATTACGATGAATCCCTTTAAATATAAGCGAAATACGTCATTGTGCGCTGTTGAGCCAAACTGGCGCGCAATACTCTGCCGTGGAGTAAACTAGGCTAAGACTGGTAGTGCGTAAGCACATCTGTTGTTGCTCCCCAAGTAGTTCCCCTTAGTCTGTGGAGTATGCAGTGACCGGAGAATATATAGACATCGCTCTCAGTACAAAAGTGGCTTTCAAAAACGGTCCCGATATTTGACTGACAACTATCCCCTCTACACGAATTTGTCCTGCCAACAGTTTTAAATATTAGCCTATACGAAGTCATCCCTCCTCTTAGAAGTAGTTGTGATTGGTTAGTCAAAGTTTTCATTGGCTAAAATAGACTTGTAAGTGTCAAAGTCCATGCGCGGCGCACGAAAAAGAGTAGTTGTCAAACCTAATATGGGTGCACTAATCGAAAGGTAACCAGTTTAGAAAAATATTACGCTAGCTATTATTTTTCTTTCATTCAATTTGGAACATTTTAAAAATATTGACACTTTTGTGATTTACTACTAAATGTGCAAACAACATTTTTGAAACTCACTATCGAATGCAACTTTACTGTCGCAAAATCTCAAATCAAATTAAATTTTGATTTTATATTTAGTTTCGATTTTTATGAAGACTAAATATATCAAAATGACTGACAAGACAATAAAGCACACGTCATATCGTACAAATTGATACCTTTAGTGGGATAAATCTGGCATTGGTTTGATAATAATCTTAATCATCATCATTGAAATGAACGCTACAGATCCTCGAAGATACTGTAGGAAACTACTGCTGTTCTCTGCGTTCTAGAGAAACTGCATTTGTCCACTTTAATTTTTGCTCACGGTCCTTCGGAAAACTAAAAGTAAATAAATAATAAGAGATGTTTAATTATGAATATGACTAATTACTAATAACATATACTGTAGATACCGCAGGTAACAGAATATGTGACACTGAAAGGGAAATTTTACTATTTACGTGACAATATAATGTTGTAAAAAAAACCGGCCAAGTGCGAGTCGGACTCGCGCACCGAGGGTTCCGTACAAACACTTTCCATCCCTAAGTGGTTAAGTTTGCACCTGGTATGTATAGCGCCCCATATAAATTAGGTGCAAAGTTAGGTATTAAAATAAAAAAAAAAAACTACTTACTAGATCTCGTTCAAAATAATTTTCGTTGGTAGTTTTTATAGTAATGTACATCATATGTTTTTTTTAGATTTTTCATTTTCTTATTTTAGATGTTAGAGGGGGGGGGGGGACCAACTTTTTTCCACTTTGGAAGCGTCTGTCACGCAAACTATTCGGTTTAGAAAAAAAATATTTTAGAAACCTCGATATAATTTTTGAAGACCTATCCATAGATACCCCACACGTATGTGTTTGATGAAAAAAAATTTTTTGAGTTTCAGTTCTAAGTATGGGGAGCCCCCAATATTTATTATTATTTTTTTATTTTTGCATCAAAATCTTAATGCGGTTTACAGAATACATCTACCTACCAAGTTTCAACACTATAGCTCTTATAGTTTCGGAAAAAACTGGCTGTGACATACGGACGGACAGACGGACAGACGGACAGACATGACGAATCTATAAGGGTTCCGTTTTTTGCCATTTGGCTACAGAACCCTAAAAACACAAATTTATTGCAATTAATTTACACTCGTGTTCCTTAGAGTCCAAATCGATAACTTTTAACATAAACTCATTTAAACCCATTTTGAGCACTCATCAAAATGCCCATTGATCGGACACTAAAAGCGGTATTTAAATTTTAGCAGATTATAAATTTAAATCTTAATACCTGTACGTAAAATATAAATACCTTAAAAGGTAATGCATAATACCATCCCCATACAAATGTCTTCTAAAAATATTTTATATTTTAATAATTCAAAGATTATTTGTATAGAATCTTTTTATCGATTCATATTTTTTATGTGGTAATACCACATTTTTTATTTTTATAAATAATGACACAAAGGTAAATTAAGAAAGAAAAATTGAATGCGATCTACTACAATCGAAGCGGGGTTCCCTTTCCGGGGGTCTCTTTCTCAATTTACCTTTGTGTCATTATTTATAAATTCAAAGATTGTTAATTACACGAACCAATGGATCCCGCGTTTTTTATTATTATTACTAGAGTGGTTTCGACACCATTTCACTGCACATGAAGGCATTTTGAATAAAATGCAGATATTTTCATTTTATACAACCTGACATGTTCTGCCATCGACAGACGCCATCGTATTAAAACTGTCAATTTGGCCTTGGTACAAATGAATCGTTCTAGGTACAAATTCCGTGGGGTCATTTTTGAGCTCTAATGAGATTTCTATGTTTATATGCGTTCACTGGGAGTATGTTATTCGGCGTCTGTAGCTTCTTCGCATATAGGTAAGACTGCGGTCTAGAGTGACACAAGTACTTTGGTGTAGGATTTAATTTAAGCGCAGTCTCTCTGAAGCATATATTTGGCTCATAATTTGCTTCTTTGTTGCAAGGATGGAATGTCGCAACTTCTGTTTTACTAGCATTGGGGCAGCCCAATCAGAAATGTCATTCCAGATTGCGAGTAAGAGCTTCCTTTGAGGATTTAAATTTGCCATGCTGGTTTATGATGGCGATGTAATCACCATACATAAATTTCCGACTCTCTGTTTCCGGAATCGGTCCTGACCCACTCCTGTTCAACCTATACACACACGATATGGGTTAAACAGGAGCAGGGCCACGACCTATCCTTGAGGTAGTCCATTTTTAGGGTTCCGTACCCAAAGGGTAAAAACGGGACCCTATTACTGAGACTTCGCTGTCCGTCCGTCCGTCCGTCCGTCCGTCCGTCCGTCCGTCCGTCTGTCACCAGGCTGTATCTCAAGAACAGTGATAGCTAGACAGTTGAAATTTTCACAGATGATGTATTTCTATTGCCGCTATAACAACAAATACTAAAAATAAAATAAAATAAATATTTAAGGGGGGCTCCCATACAACAAACGGGTTGGTTGCGTTAACTTTGCACCTCATTTGTATGGGGCGCTATACATACCAGGTGCAAACTTAACTTAACCACTTAAGGATGAAAGTGTTTGTACGGAACCCTCGGTGCGCGAGTCCGACTCACACTTGCCCAATTTTTCAGCTTTCTGAGTGCTTCCGAGGTAGACGATAAATTCCCTATTGCTGAGCATAGAGTTGATTAGTCCCACCATCTGCACCACGGTCATGAGCTTATAGATAAACTCCTGTCTACATACGCTATCGAATGCAGCTGAGAGGTCGAAAATACTGCCACGGTTTTCTCTCTCCTTTGAAACTCAGCCTCTATGTGTGTTGGGAGCACCATTTACCTGATCCACGTAGTTCGGACCAATACGGAATCCAGCCTGCTCCACAGAAATTATTTTGTCGACAGTAGGTTCGATTTGATTGTAGATTAGCCTTTCCAAAAATTTGTAGACGCAACTAAGTAGTAGAGGTCGGTAACCCTTTGGTTCGTCGCCTGGCTTACCCGGATTGAGTGTGGCTATTATTTTTGAGCAGTTGAACTTAGGTGAAATTATATTATCCGAGACTATGTCTAAATAGAACTGTGAGAGCCACGTCCTACATCTTGGGCCAAGGTGTTCTAAAAATTCGTTGTAAATACCGACTTACATAAATTGGGACTTTCAGTCTTCGTCCAGTATTGCTTAACCTAAAAGTAGAAAACGAAAAGCTTATCCTGCACTATGAAAAGGTAATATTGTAAAGAAGTTGAAGTATTGTGGAAAACAGTACACTAATATCAACGGGAACCTAGTCCACGCTAAAACTATGGGGCCTCCTTGTACATGGTATTATATCATATAGTATGGTACATGTTAACACGATAATTAAGGATACAAGTGCCTTGAACAGACGATAAAGGTACCAGGTAATCATTTTTTATGCAAAATTATCTGCATCTAGAGAGTTTATCGCTTTCAGTCATGTTGTTACTGTAACAAAAGTTGATTAACAAAGGTATCTTAACTAATTTGCTGTTTGTATTTATAATATGTTCATATTTATTTATTTATTTATTATTATACAGAATCAGCACTAACAGCTGAACCTTACGTGCTAATTGTTAGTTGTTAGAAGAATACATATATCATTAATTTCACTAGGTAAAAAAAAAAGTAAAGTAAAAATAACTTTATTGGCACACAAAAAAAGAATTACATACAAAATAACAATAACATGAAGTAAATGCATGCACATAGCGGAATAGTAATGGCATAACTTATTGAGGGGTTCCCAAACTAGGCGCAGCCTGTATCTTGGGCAACCAATTTGTACTTATATATCCGTGCCTGGCGTGAAGAACTTGATAACTCGACTTATACGTTTTTTTTTTTATTGGCGTAATGGCTTTCTACGGCCAAGGTTTTGTAGGAAAAAAATTGACAACTCGATATCTATGATACTTTTGAAGATATGGCCTGTGACATCATATTGATATCTCGATATTTAGCGGATTTTATTTAACAAAACGAGATATCAGCGCGATGAGGCACAAAAAATATTGCATATCAACTTATCAACGTATTCTCAACAAAAAAAAAAGCGTTCCTAACTTGACAAAACAAGATATTAGAATGAAGACAAGCACACTTTAACGATAACAAATGAATATATCGTTTTATCTCATTATACACAACTACCGTAAATTCATATGTCGATTTATCATTTTCAGGTTGATGGATACAGCAAATAATAAGTTGACATAATTAATTATTCATAATTTATCGAAATGTATATTTCGATTTGTCAAGTTATTCACACATCTGAGATGTACTCTGGTACAAAGGAAAACACTGATAACTGTACATTTGTGAACATATAAACCTTAGTGCAACGTGTGAAGATCCATGGGGTATACATAGTTAACACTGTCTTCGTTATGTATCATTCACATTACCGGTACCTTGTCAACCATCGACCAGTTTTATTTATTGGATCAGAAAAACAAAGATGTTGCCAGTTAAAAATAAGATAAATTAATCTAGTTTTTCTGTAGAATAAGTACTTTTGCATTACTGAATTAAAGACGATTCATTTACTACAATTTATTCAATATTTTTATAACTTTTAATTTTATTTTCTTCGGGTTTCGTGACTAAAATAAAACAATTCAAACGGATTGTATCATATTTATTCATTGTTTGTGCCTTTCTGACGTATTTGGCACCGAAAATTTGTGTTTTTCTCAGTCAAAAATAGTTGCCAAAACGTCAGGACGAACAGGCTGAGACTAAGACTCAAACAACGAACACACGCGATACAACACATTTAAATCGCCTTATATAAACAAAACAGTTGTATAGAAACAATAGAATTGTTTAATTGATACCCTATTCTATGGTGAATTATGTTGATAAGTCTAATATCTCACAAAATACAATGATTCTACCAAAATAAGTAAGATAGTTGAAAAGTTTGCATAAAATTACCCTTAAATCAATTTAGACATTTCAATTATACAGAAAAACAGATTTTTAGGGATTAAATTAAAAAACATTTTCACCAATTTGGGCACTAATGTATGGGGAATAACTTGATAAGTCGATGGTGAACTTGATAAGTCGATGGTGAATATGTTGATAAGTCTAATATCTCACAAAATACAATGTTTCTACCAAATTAAGTAAAATAATTGAAAAGTTTGCATAAAATTACCTATAAATCAATTTAGACGTTTCAGTTACTATGAAAAACTGATTTTTAGGAATTAAATTATAAAACATTTTCACCAATTTGGGCACTAATGTATGGGGAATAACTTGATAAGTCGTTGGTACCTATGTTGATAAGTCTTATATCACAGAAAATAAGAGGATTTTACTAGAATACGTAAGGTAAATGAAAAGATCGCGGAAAATTATCCATAAATCAAGCTTTAAACACCAGTTAAAGATGAAAATGGATTTTGGAGAAAATGTCAAACTTTAAAATCGACGCCCTGAACAATTGCCATTTTGGACTTATCAAGTTCTTCACGCCATGCACGGATATATATTATTTGGATCATTGCCGAAGTTAAATTTTAAAAGCAAAGTTACATTATAAACTAGTTAATTATATTAAGAACTTAATTTCGTAGTATAAGCAAGCTTTGATAAAACTATGCAATAAAACAATGTGTCACTAAATCATGCGAATTTTCAAGATGCTCTCAGTCTTACTATAGTTCAAGGTCAGAAGCCAGTCACCAATAAGTCGTCTGGCATCAGAAACAGATAGGTTTTTGATGTCGCAGTATTTTGCAATTGAGTTATAAACAGATGCTCTCACACAGTCTCCAAATCTCCTTGCAAATACGGATTTGAGGTAATTAACATTATTGCATTTCATTGCTTATTATTATTAGAGTACATTATATTATTAAATTAAACTAAATTTCATTATATTAAATTATCAGTATCATTAAATTAAAAATTCATATAATAACATTCGATAAAATTCAATAAATTTCAATAAAATTCAATAAAATTGTTAAGCACATAATTCTAAATGTAAAAAAAAAAAAAAAAAAACATGGCACACATTTTGAATATTTCGATAACAACTCATTCTTGGACACTGCTCGGGGTAACTATTGTTTCCAAGTAGCGAGTTGATGCGGTCAGAAATTTCGCCTCGGAGGTAAAAAACATATCTAATTGGCTGTCACTGTTCAAGATATCGTTCAATAGCGTTAGTGCTCGGTGGAGGGGAGAGCATTTGAGTACGCGGGTCCTCGCCGGAGGGACGGCGAAGAGGCTGCGGCGACGAGCGCGGAGAAGCACAGGCGTAACATACGGAACACGTATGGTTATCTGTGTTAGCAGTTCCGGATTGCATGTGAGTCCACGTATTAGTCGGAAGAAATATCTAATTAAATGAATATTCCTCCGCGCCTCAAGGGACATGTAGTCCACCATGCCAAGTATAAAGAGCGTTTGGGTAAAGATAGGGGTAATTGCCATATGTTTTATTGTAGATAAATCGTAGAAATGGTTTTTGTACCCTTTCTACGAGAAGGGTGTATTGTTTCTCGTGGGGATTCCAAATGGCGGCATTCGTCTCTAATTTGCTTCTAACATAAGCATTGTATAAGAGTGCAAGGACACGTCGATCAGTGAGGATTTTCGCCTGGCGGATAACAAATCCTAGGGATCTTCTGGCTTGATTGCAGATCTTAGTGATGTGCTGGTTAAATGTTAGGTGCGAGTCAAACCACGTGCCAAGATCTTTGACTTCATTTACTCGTTTGAGTGGTTTTCCCTCTAATGTGTATGTCAGATTCTTAGGAAATTTGGCTCGAGAGTACGTCATAATAGAACACTTTTCTTCGTTCAGAGATTCTGGGCCCAGGCATACACGGCGTCTATGTCCAATTGCAATAGGGTGGAGTCGCAGGGACTTACTATTGGCATTGCCAATTTTAAGTCATCCGCGAATAGCAAGGCTGACGAAAACTTGAGGGTTGCCGGTAGGTCGTTAATTACAATTAGAAATAATAAGGGTCCAAGACTACTTCCCTGTCCAATTCCAGATGATACTAAGAACGGAGAAGACTTCGAGCCTTCATATTGGACAAATTGATGTCTGTTTGAGAGATAGTTTGCCAAAAATTCAAGCAGGGAAGTTGAGAAACCGACTAGTGAGAGTTTTTTCAGTAAGACATCGCCATGAATTCTATCGAATGCTTTACGGAAATCAAAATAAGCCACATTTACTTGCTTTTTCATATCAAAATTTTTCGCTATTAATGAGACGACATTAAGTAGATTTGATGTTGTTGACCTATTGGGTAGAAAACCATGCTGTTCATCACAGAACCAACCATTTAGTTGTTGGAATATTTGGGAGTATATAACTGTCTCGAATACTTTACCGAATATGGAAAGTACGGCAATGGGTCTGTAATTCTGAACATCTGATTTTTGACCTGATTTATGTATTGGCAATACTTTGGATGTTTTCCAGACAGATGGGTATGTTTTATTCTGTAAAGCCAGGTTATATATAAATGTTAGGGGTTTTA
The DNA here is from genome assembly GCA_932273695.1 of Apotomis betuletana. Taxonomy (NCBI): domain Eukaryota; kingdom Metazoa; phylum Arthropoda; class Insecta; order Lepidoptera; family Tortricidae; genus Apotomis; species Apotomis betuletana. Next base: position 10,801,426 of record OW026322.1, read on the forward strand.
TGAATGCTTCGCAGCAATCCCTCACTATGTACTGGGGTATATCATCTGGTCCCTGAGTGTGCTTAGGCCGCAAGCGGCGGTAGCTGGGGTGTTAGTGCACGACACCTTGCACTTTGTGACTATGCGCTGAAACTTGGCACAGTTGATCCTTAGGTGGCCTTGAGTGAATTCAGACCGGTAGACATCGATAGCCACCGCGCGTTTAGTGGGGGGGAGGGGGGGAAGTTCGACGCTGCCGCGCTTTAATTAATGCAACATTTCTCTAAAACTATACATAATATGGCATGTGATATATCATTTTCGGATAAATCAAGGATGAGGAATCTATTTTTTGGACTAAAATAATGCACTTTCAAACAAAAAAAAATTTAAAAGTAGAAAAAACTTAAAAACGTAATTTGTGTGTTTTTATATAATTGTCAATTATTTTAAAAGTATAAAAGTAATCTCAAAACAAAAAATATAATCGTAAAGCTAAACTTATGTAGTTTCTAAAAATATATAGTTTATTATATATATCTGTTGATCCATGGGAGATAATAAATAATATCAAGCGTAAGTCAGGGCGATCTCAATGCATGATCGTCCGTGAAGTAGGGTTTAGGTACTGTGTTAAGCAACATTTCTCTAAAACTATACATAATGGGGCATGTGATTTATAATTTTCGGTTATATGAAGGATGAGGAATCTATTTTTTTAACAAAAATAATGCACTTTTTGAACAAAAAAGATATTAAAAGGTGGGACATTTGTGTTTTTTACATAATTTCCAATCATTTTAAAAGTATAACAGAAATCTCAAAACAAAAAATATAAACATAAAGCTAAGCTTATGTAGTTTCTAAAAATATATAGTTTATTATATATATCTGTTGATACATGGGCGATAATAAATAATATTGAGCGTAGGTCAGGGTGATCTCAATGCATGATCGTCCTTGACGTAGGGTTTAGTTAATGTTTATATGAAGGAATCGCAACAAACACGAAGACACAAAAAAACCAGCTCGTTCGGGCACTTGTATTCCCCATATTCCTGCCCATTAGATGCCCTAGAGATGTGGTGTTGGACGAGAATGCTTGGAGTATTATGGACTGAATTCCGTACCAACGATTCTATACTCGAAAACTTGGCATCAAGCAGTGTTTATCGTCTTTAGTACAGTCTCGTACCTTTACCTTCTTTGGCTACGTTTGCCACCGGGGGGTGGAGGCTATTGAGCGCTTCTGGTCCACAGAAAGGTTGAGGGTACCAGGCCACGAAGAAGATCACCTATGTTATGGACAAACTAAATAAAAGCTGCAATAAATGCATCATCGTTACTACACGAATGCACGAGGGAGGCGGCTATCAGGTAAGAATGGCGGCGTGTTGTGAAGCTTATCACCATTCACCAATATCTGAAATGATGACCACGACCACTCTGCCGGGAGTGAAACCAACGAAGAAGAAGAGGTCATGGAGGAAAGGTTTCCCAAGCTTCAAAAGCACTTCTCTTTCCTTTACCATTGAACGAAGATACCGTGTCACATGTAACATCCTGCGAATGCTTGAAATGGGTAATAATTTTCCTCTCTGTGGCCCTGTAAATAAACAAATTTGTATAAAACACCTGTATTTTCTTAATTTACTATGACCAGATATACCATTTTTACCTATCGTGGTGGCGATATCATGATAGCACAGATATTGGTGATGTTATCTTGTTCCTAATGCACCCAAAGTTCCTCAAGCTGAGGTAAAGCTTGCATATTATGTGTAACTGTCAGTACCAACACATCAGTATCCACAGTATCATGAGTCGTGAAGCCTCGATCATAGTAAATTAAGAAAATACGGGTGTTTTATACATATTTGTTTATTTACAGGCCCACAGAGAGCAAGAGTATTAAGATACCCTCTTTCACGCATTCACAGGATGTGATACGGTATCTTGGTTCAATGGTAAAGGAAAGAGAAGTGCTTTTCAAGCATGGAAGCCTTTCCTGACCTACTGTAGGTTTCGAGTTAGCGATCAAGCGACGCATTGAGTAGGTAATGGCTTCCATCGAAAAATACGTCTTAACATCATGGGTATGATAGGTCAGTTTTTCTGCTTTTGAAACTGATATAATAGAATAATAGGATCTCGAAACTTAAAAAAGAATATTGTATATCATAACTATTATTTCAGATCAGCTTCATGTACTTCAGTAAATGAGCCCCCCCCATATATATATTTTTACCAAGATAGACCAGCAGATAGAATACCTCCCACCGACCAAAGCCACTTTGTATCAGCATTTATTAAGAGGTGGGCGTTTGGGGTCAGTTATCACGCACTTGGGGTAACTACTTGGGGTTGGACGAAGGTCAGCAACAACTGGGAGCCTACATGGACAGACTTGCCTGTTGCTGCAGGAGCATGTAATGTCTGGAAATTTTTAGGTGCAAATTGGCTGGTGCAATTGCAAAAAAAGGCAGCTTAAATGTTCAGACCTCTGTCATTGCAGTGGATCCTGCATTATATACAATAAATTAATTAACATTGCGTAGTTTCATTTAAAATACTAAGAGACATAAACATTAAAATATATGCACTTTTTGTGTGTTTAAAACATTAACTAAACCCTACGTCACGGACGATCATGCATTGAGATTACCCTGACCTACGCTCAATATTATTTATTATCGCCCATGTATGTACAGATATATATAATAAACTATATATTTTTAGAAACTACAAAAGCTTAGCTTTATGTTTATATTTTTTGTTTTGAGATTTCTGTTATACTTTTAAAATGATTGAAAATTATGTAAAAAACACAAATGTCCCACCTTTTAATATCTTTTTTGTTCAAAAAGTGCATTATTTTTGTTAAAAAAATAGATTCCTCATCCTTCATTTAACCGAAAATTATAAATCACATGCCCCATTATGTATAGTTTTAGAGAAATGTTGCTTAACACAGTACCTAAACCCTACTTCACGGACGATCATGCATTGAGGTCGCCCTGACTTACGCTTGATATTATTTATTATCTCCCATGGATCAACAGATATATATAATAAACTATATATTTTTAGAAACTACATAAGTTTAGCTTTACGATTATATTTTTTGTTATGAGATTACTTTTATACTTTTAAAATAATTGACAATTATATAAAAACACACAAATTACGTTTTTAAGTTTTTTCTACTTTTAAATTTTTTTTTGTTTGAAAGTGCATTATTTTAGTCCAAAAAATAGATTCCTTATCCTTGATTCATCCGAAAATGATATATCACATGCCATATTATGTATAGTTTTAGAGAAATGTTGCATTAATTAAAGCGCGGCAGCGTCGAACTTCCCCCCCTCCCCCCCACTAAACGCGCGGTGGCTATCGATGTCTACCGGTCTGAATTCACTCAAGGCCACCTAAGGATCAACTGTGCCAAGTTTCAGCGCATAGTCACAAAGTGCAAGGTTCCCATACAACGGCGTGCATTATCAACCCAGCTACGGATAGCTTTGCGAACATCTGCGGTGCTGACGCATTCGATAGTGATGTGCCGGTCGGCCGCATTCGGGGATTCCGCAGTTGCCGCAGCGCAGGCCGCCGCCACATCTAATGTAGGGGCGTTCTGAAGGAATACGCTTTTAAAAAATTGGGCAAATGAATCGGCAACATCATGCGGGGACATGCTGTCGAATGTAGCAGGTTGGTTGTATTTGCGATTATTTTTTACATATGTCCAAAAAGAGGCAGGGTCACGTACTAAGTATGTTCTTTTGCAGTTTATCAACAAATGATTGCATTGCTATTTCGGATTGGATATTTACCATTCTACGGTAGTACGAGAAAAATGCATAGTTTAACTGGTCACCTGTCTGTTTATACAACTTGTGATATGAGTTTTTCAGCTTATTTAGGTTTACGAGATCAGGTGTAAACCATTGTGGACAGTGTGTTTTTTTTGGAGGTTTTTTTAAGGGAACACATTCTGCTACTGTCTCATTCAGGCAAGAATAAAAATAGGTAGTGCAGTCATTTATATCATGCATGTTATATAATTGTGACCAATCACTATTTTCGAGCTTGTGGTAAAGAAGCGGAAAGTTGGCTTTTCGGTAGTTCCTGGTTATAGTTGGTTGAGGGTCCGGCTGAACTAAGACAGGATTGAGGAGGGGCTCGTTAAACAGTGTTGGGCACGTAAGTTGAATATCGAGCGGCGCGTCATGTTTTTCGAACGACACTAGCCCAGTGACAGCCGCAGTGACCGTGACCTTGGAGGCCGCTTCATTACATAACACTAAATCAAGTAACCGATTCAGACTATTTAGTACGGTATTTTGTTGAGTTAGGTTGCCATAGTATAATAAATTGTTATACGATTTTTGGACACTAGCTGAAGCAGAGTATAAATTGAAGTCACCTACAATTAAAACCGGGTAGGAATAGGTATTTAGGATTCTCTCTATACATTGGAATGCTGAGCTGTATCGGACGTCGGGTATACGGGGGGCTAAGTATAGTACGCATAATATAAACCGTAAATGTCCTTTAGTGATTATAGCACCAATCATTTCGTCTTGGGGATGAGCGCCAAAGTCCAATTACCATTGTCCAATAATTCTTGTTCAGTTTTGGACGCATCTCAAAATTTCAACAAAATGTTTCTGCAATACGGCCACAACTCTAATTAATTACATGTTTAAAAAACAAGACATAATCATGAGAAGCAGTATATCATCGAGTAAAAAAAGCTAAATCAACAATGAATTAACCCAAAACTCAAGGAGTAAGCCCCTTTTTACTACCACGCACTACGCCGCCAAAACTTTAACAAGCGATTTCTCGAAAAAATGTTTTTTTGAGGTGTGGCCGTCTAGCAGGCAGGGGGCGATATGCGATAAGTAACTACAGTAACCCTTATTGTCGTTGTGACAACGCCAACGCGTATTTAACTTCTTTGACTGTACCACAGAATAAGCAATAGTACAACCCTTAACTAGGATTTCCCGTGTTTCAAGCGCATAAAGAAAATAACAATCTTATACCTTTAAACGAGCAATTCTTGTATACATGTATATAAATTTATTTTTCACCTCACTCGCTCGGAAAACCTCCGTTTATAGGGCGAAATCTGCGTGCAAAAGTCTATTTTATCCGCTAGCGTGCAAAAGTCATTTGAATTTCGAACACGACGATTTTGATTCTCTGTGGTGCTTGTAACTTTTTTATATTTAAGACTCCTTCAACGCGTGACTGATTTCATCAGTCGATAAATCTTCGAATAAACAATCAACGCACGCTAATAAAGGGCGATCTGGTCTGGCCGGCTAAAATCATTTTTACGTTTGAATATTTCTTAAAAAAAAAATACACCTACAATATCACGTCCAGAAACCTGGTTTGTGGTTACAGATTTTTAAGTTTTTATTTTTCTACACTTTATTTTGTGTTGAATATGTATATATATATTAATAATAAGTATTTCAGTTTCATTTATATATTTTGACGAGTAAATATATTAAATACGTCACAAATTTCAATATTTATTTGTTAAAAAAGTTGGAACATAAGAGTGTAATTTCTGAACGCACCCGAGAAAAAAATAATAATTAAAAAGTTGGAAGTTTTCACAATTCACGTAAACAATGTAAATTGGTTCTGTGGAGAATACATACTGTTGTCTTACTTTATAGAAATGTGGAAAACAAGAAAGTTAAGCCCAATTTGGAGTATTTATAATGCTAAAAGCCTGCATTAAAACGAAAAAGGATTTGTTATAAATATTTGGAGACGATAAGTAATTTACCGAAACTATTGGCGTTTTTAAAGAAGATAAAGCCGAAATAATCTTGTGCGGATCCCATCGTCCAATAACTTCCAAAGCAAGTGTTATGGAAAATACTTCCGAGTGGCCAACTACCTAATCCTTCCCAGAATGCCATTCTCCCACATTTACAACGAATGTGTCAAGTAGTTTCAAATACAAATTTAATATAACAGTGCTTAAGAAAAACTCGACGATAAAAATATACACGACGATAATACAAATTACGGCCATATTACTTTTAATTTTTAATATGTGTGCTTCTCTCTTATTTATTTGGTTTGGATTTGAGTGTGTTGTTTTAAATTTGAAGTGTTAAATAGAAGGCAAAATTAAATATGATTATTTTTATGTTTTAATTGTTTTTCTTGAACTTCCATTTTCCTCGCTGTAGTGAGGTGAAAAGTTGTGGGTTCCGCATGGCTGCAAAATTATTTAGCTTCTCGTGTCTTGAAAGCTTCGCTACGCTCAGGAATCTATCTTTGAACCATTCGCTTCGCTCATGGTTCAATCTTAGATTCCCTCGCTCGCTCAGCTTTCAATTTCAACACTCGCGCCAAATAACAACTTTGCAGCCTTGCATAACAAATAACTATCTGTGATCTCGGAAACGGCTCTTAACGATTTCGCTGAAATTTGGTGTATGGGGGTTTTCGGGGGTAAACAGTCGATCTAGATTAGTCTTATGTTTGGGAAAACGCGTGTTTTTTAGTTTTCATGCGTTTTTCTTACCAAGCAGAATATGGTCGCCAATTTCGTCCTGCCGGCCACTGTCCGTCTGGTCCAGCAGGTTAAGACGCGGAGGGCAAGAACACCGAGTGCTACGGGTTCAAATCCCGCTCGGTGACTTATTTTTGTTTTTTTTTTTATGGTCAAATTTATATATATAATTTTTAATTTTTATTGTTTTTAGACAAGTTTAAAAAATGTAGTTAATGTTTGAGATAACAATATATATTTCTCACAAATATGTCTAACATTTACCTATACTGATTACGTGAATAAGATTTAAACTTTCGAGTTTTTATTTTATTGAGACTTATGAAGCAATAGTGCAAAACGAAAAACTTACCAATAAAAATTTTAAACACAGTTTCTCGGGTATTTTTTGTGACGCCTTTAGTTATCACCTAAACACCACCATATTACAATAAATAGTAATAACCGAGCAAAGCTCGGTCGCCCAGGTACTATTTCATTTATACATGGACATTTTAGCCACAACATACATATTCCTCACACAACATCCGAACATCCAAACATATGGACATACGAAAGAATTTAAGGCCAAGTATCGGTGGCGCACAAATCGATCTAGTCCCAAATTAAGCTCAGAAAGGCTTAATGGGTACTAGACGACGTTATGAGTTCGAATTATAAGTAATAAGCAATAAAAATATATACTTACTCGTATTATAATTTTTATATCTGGCCCCATATATAAATATACGAAATCGTTCCCTCATTCCTGCACTGACAGACAGTTCACAGTATAGTAAACCACCACATTTGGAGCATCCAATGGGGCCTTGCATAAAAGAAAACGAGCAGTATTATTGAAATGACAAATTAAGGGGATGAAGGGGGAAATTAGGATACCTACTTAACACACATGATTATATCCAATTCTTCCTTTTAGCCTAACAAATGTATAGTAAAGGAAACTGAAACGGGTGCCTTTTTACCGTTTTTGTCATTGTGACAATAACGAAAAAAGGCACATGTTTAAATTTCCTTGACTGTACGAATTACTTAAATGACGGCTATTGAATGTCATAGGACTACACACCGTTTATAATGAAATGTACATCCTTTCATTACTAAATGCTTGAATTTTCCTTGGTTCACTACTATACGACGACACACAAAAGCCACAAGCACGGTTTTTTTTTCGGGCAAAACGGGTGTAATAAAAACGAAAAAAGTTAAGGAGCTTCGTAACAATGTCAAAATTACTGTAATAAGGAAGTATTTCGATATAATAACAGAACTCAGACCAATTGTCATTAAAAATTTAAATAAGAAAAGATTTCAATTATACGCCCCTTAATATCAAGTATTTTTTCAAGGAACTGAAACGCCCTTTATTACCGTTATTGTCATTGTGACAATAACGAAAAAAGGTACATGTTTCTATTTCTTTGACTGTACGAATTAAATGACTGCTATTAAATGTCATAGGACTGGGTACCCCTTATCTTGCACAATCTCTATTGTCCGAAATACACTTCGCATAATCGTTTTCGCACAATCATTTTTAGCCGAATGATACTATCGCATAATTATATACTTACCACAATTGTTATGTCGCATAATATTCATTTGGCACAAATTTGTATAGCAGAATACTAATATCGCCAACTTTTATTACGCAGAATTTTATGTAGCACAATATAAGTTCCGCCGAATTTATTGCGGCATAATTTGTACCATAGCATACCCACAGAACCGAATCGCTGCCAGAAAACTAGGTTAGGTTAGGTTGAAACTGCGTCCCTCACCGAAACGAAGGCAAGGTAGGTAAGTAAGGCTGGTCCGACTTGGCTTAGGTTAGGTACGACGACGAGCGAAGCGAGGAGGAGTGAAGTAATGTAGGATTTATGGGTATCGAGTAGATGAGTAGATGAGTGAAAGGCGGAACTGTAGATAGTAGAATGACCATTTTATTTGGTAAAACATTAGCTTATATACATTTTATAATAAGGTTAACGCTTATCCAAGCAATATGCATTAGGTTACAGTTATACTGCATGCTATACTAAATGTAGACATTAGCTACATACTGCAGCTTCCCCGTAAGATACCTTCACCCCCGGGGTGCTGGAGAAAAAGAAAAAAAATAATGCATGTTACTTGTTTACAATTCGATGGGGACCACTGTGTAAACTACTTATTACTAAGTTTAAACACTTTAAAAGGATTTATCAAAAATTAGTTGGTCACCCCATAAAAAAAATTGTCGTCATATCCCAGTGTCACTGTTTCAAATGAAATATTTTTTAGTTAAAGTTTAAATTATTTTTATAAAAATTCCTGTCTGTTCCAACAAAATTATTAGTATTATTATCAATTACCTAATCTCTCTCAAAATAATAAAAAAAAATTATAAAATTCACCATTAAATCTCATGTATATATCACATGTATTGTACTGGTATTACGGTATCGGTACATTTACCCTATAAGATATCTAATGCCGTATTAATGGAGTCTTCGCTCCAAAAAAAAAAATAATACACGGGAATGGTTACCCAGGGCATGGTCACCCTATAAAATATACTCAATGGGCTGCGCGTCCGTGCGCACCCTCAACTCAAAAATAGTGGGCATGGTCACCCACATGGCATATCAGGCTACATGTACTATGTGCCTGTAAGTCGGTGTCGCAAATACATTAAGACTTAATAAGTCTCCAACTGTTTTCACGGAGGGCACGATAGTCCAGAACACCATGAGCAAACAAGAAGGACTAGCGCCCAAACTTTATACCTAATCAATATGGCATATCAGGTCCGTCGCCTGTACTTAGAAACACAATATATATATTAAGACTAAAAGTCCCCAAATTACTCTCACGGAGGACGGTGGGTCACACTATGATCGAGTAAAAGGATCGTGAATCTAACCGATGCAAGTACACACTATACAAATGTGCCTTCATCTCCTAACATAAATCTGTACCGTACCTTACCAAGTACTGAGAGAGTAAAAAAATATTTGAAATTAAAATTTCATTAATAAAATTTCCTATAATGAAAGTAATAAATTCAATCTTCAATTCACTAGACTAAACTATTAAATGATCAGTTCAATAACTAGTCAAAGTGTAATTGTTAATACAAAATATTCAAAGTCAATCTCGAACGCACTAAGTGTGGGTATCGGATTTCATTCAATAAAATTTAAAGTTAATTATAAATTGGCGAAGACGCTCGACCTACTTAAAAAATTTGCTGACGCGCGCGGGTGTTGCGTTTCCGAGCGCGCGGCCGGTATTGCGAAAGGCGGCAATACCCGGACATATTGCGAAACTTGTTTACGATAATTGTGACTTTGTTAATCTATAATTAGAACAAATTGTAACGATTTATGATTTTAAGTGACACGGGCTGACTACGATCGAAAAAAAAAATATTTATGAAAATATGAATGATTTTATGAAATTTTGGATGAGTTGAGCGTTAACCTGTACAGCTGATTAATTATTAAATGTATAAAAAAAAAAATATCATAAAAAGAAATCGAACAAAATATAATAACAAAATATCGTGAAAACCTTACAGCTCCGTAACTTGGTGTGGTCTGGTCTGGTTCCATGGCCGTCGCAATGGTGCGATGGTGACTGACCTGCGCCATCCTCTCCCTCTGCTTTGTGGCTGTTGGGGACTGCTGGAGTCCTGGTGTCGTCTTCCTCGTCCTCTGGGTGAACTGTCGTCTTCCCAGGGCTGGCTGGGCCGAAGTTGTTGTGGCTCGACTCGTGCCTGCGTGCGTGCTCTGGCATTCCGGAGTTGATTCCGATGTGCTGTCACGAGCGGCGTCTCCTGTCCGGTCGTAAATCTGATGGCTCCTGTTTCCTGGGCTGTGTCTCTGTCGGCTGGGATGCTTCCTGATCCCGGGGCTGGCGAGGTGTCGGTCGAGGTACGGAAGCCGTTATCCGTATGTTTGCTGTTTCCTGGACGGTGCGGTGTCCCGTCGGTGACACTGTCACTCGGATGCTCCGTATAATTTCGGGCGGTCCTAATATCGTGACGTCGATTCCTTCGATAGAGATTTTCACTTGGGTCGCCATTTCAAGGTTGGTTTCTTGGTCTTCTTGTCTTCTTGGTCGCTTGGTGGTTTTTGGTCGAAGTTGTTCTGAGGTTCTGGTTGTGGCTGCGTTTCTGGCTGCGCTTTAGGTTCAGAAGATTCTCTTTGGTCCGCTAAGGCAAGGTCGCCATGAAGTAATGTAGGATTTATGGGTATCGAGTAGATGAGTAGATGAGTGAAAGGCGGAACTGTAGATAGTAGAATGACCATTTTATTTGGTAAAACATTAGCTTATATACATTTTATAATAAGGTTAACGCTTATCCAAGCAATATGCATTAGGTTACAGTTATACTGCATGCTATACTAAATGTAGACATTAGCTACATACTGCAGGAGTGTTAGGTTGAACTGCGACCCTAACGAGCCAGCGAAGCGAGCAAGCCGCGCAGGTCCGACTTGGCTTACGATTCCTAACATTACCAATTTCACCTTAAGGCAGATCCGACTTGGCTTAGGTTAGGTACGACGGTGTGATTTCTAAGATGAATTCGTTGATTTACCGCTTTCTCTAACCGCGGAACTACATTGACAACATTTTAAAGGCTTATCGCCCGTATGTGTTCTAAGGTGAGCTTTTAAACCATAGAGTATATTTGTATGTTTTAAACTGCTGCTTTTGGGAGAACGTGGAACTGCACTGGCGACATTTGTAAGGTTTATCACCGATGTGTGTTCTATAGTGAGCTTGTAAACCGCTTTTTTTAGCAAACGCAGACTCACACTGATAACATTTGAAAGGCTTGTAGGTACTGTAATTGTAAAATATGTCTTGGGGTAAACGCGGAATTACACTGACTACAGTTAAAAGGCTTCTCACCAGTGTGTATTCTAAGATGAACTCTTAAATCGCTACTTTCCTAAAATGCATAATTACAGTAACAACTTTTAAAAGGTTTCTCGCCAAAGTGTGTAAGTAATAATGGGATCGTAATCTATCAATTCGGGTATGCGCAGAATTACATTGATCAGTGATCACATTTGAAAGTTTTCTCGTGAGTGTGTCTTTTTAACAGAAACACGGAATTACACTGACAACATTTGAAAGGCTTTTCACCTATGTTCATAATCCCAATAGGATTGCTCAAGATTTTCCTGGGATTTCATCGTCAGATCCTGACATGGTGACAATGGGACCACCTCAGGAGGATAATTTTGAGAACCAGTTTGCGGAGATATCGCGTAACATAAAAAAAAAAACAACATAAGGGCGAATTAAGAACCTCTTCCATTTTTGAAATCGGTTGAAAATAGTTAGTAGTTTTCCTTTCGATTAACTCGCTAATTATTGATCATAAGCAATGGGTCATTTTAATGGGTAATTTAAAAAGTCACAAAAAATAATTTTCTAATTATTTTTAACTGCTTAGATCACTTAGCAGTTAAAAATAATTAGAAAATTAATTACAAATGCTTAATCACCATTATCAAATGGTGATTAAGTATTTTACGTTACTAACTAGTTAGCTACTAACTTAACTATTGGATCGGCATATTACGACAATGATGTTCGTAGTCTTATTATTGTGTAAGTTGATTCTCATTTTTTTTTTGCAATTTTTGTATAAAAGATACATTTTTAAGACCCTAATAATGACAGGCATAGCTAATAGATTCCCAATTGGAATGGAGAGAAAAGCCGGAAAAAAGGACTTCCGGGCATCCAAACATCCGGACATACGAAATAATTTTATAACACTTATACATCTTATAGTATATAAATCATTGTATTTATGGTAATTGAATTATGTTGTATAATATTTATATATTCACTTGTATCTTACGCTCTCAAAATGATTAATTTTCTACTCTGCACCCATTTGAAGCATCTTTGTTTGGCCCTATGGTTGACTAGTAGAAAATGCCATTAGGCATTAAGTTCGCCTTTTGTACTGACTTTTGTTCTGTGCAATAAAGTTTAAATAAGTAAATAAATAATGTTCTATGTTCAATGTTCGAGCTCACCATGTTTTGATCGTTCGTCTGTACACGGCCTTAGCTCGATGACGGCGATGTATTACGAGCTAATTTAAAAATGTAGCCGGTTATATTTTGACCCCAGAGTTCCTTTAATGGTTGCTTTTATCACGCGATAAATAAGTGACAAAGCATCCGTTTTGACAAAATGCGAGTGTTAGTCAAGTGAGAGATACTTTGTCACTTCTTTATCACGTGATAAACGCGACCATCAGCGGTTTAAAGAATATCGGAGAAGCCACGCGCGACGGGGGCAGCGGTGTAGGTAAAGCCCGACCAGAAATATATGAGGATTGTCAAGAGGGCGCTATTTACAGGATTTATATGGCAATAATTTTGCAACCCATCGCAACTGTTATATTATATATGATGTGGGTACTTATGAATGTCGGGTAGGTGTAGAGAGCATGCAAGGAAATAAATCAGTCTCTGATCAGCTGGTGGTTTCATTGCACATACCCAATACTTAACATGGCGCAGCCGAAACGGACTTGAAAAGAAAAGTGTTTTATATTGCAAGAAAGGAATTTTAGACTTTGTGTTATTCGTTCGGACAATAAATAATAACGTTATAGACTCGTTATCTACTGTGCGCGAGTGGAATTCGAAACAATGGAATCGATGTTGCATCCGCCATTACCGTTAAAATTTGAAAATAATTTACTCAACGTTACTTCGGGCAATTTGTGTAAAGAGTGGGAGAAATGGAAAAAATCTTTCTTAATATACCACGAAGCATGCGAAATTTCAAAGAAAGATCCGAAAGTTCAGATCAATATTCTATTGCACGTGATCGGTGACAAGTGCCGCGAAGTATATGATCAATTTCAAGGGGAACACAAAACGTTAGATGCGGTAATAAAGAAATTTGATGACTTTTTTCTGCCAAAAAAGAACCTCACTGTGGAGAGACATAAATTTTTCACACGCAATCAATTGGAGTTCGAGTCAGTGGAACAATATGCGTTTGAATTGAACAAAATGGCAGGTAAATGCAACTTTAAAGATTTGTGCAATGACCTTGTGAGAGACAGGTTGATATGCGGTATACAGGAAGCGAGTCTACGGGAGCGACTTTTGCGAGAAAGTGAATTAACTTTACAAAAAGCTGTAGAGATATGCAGATTAGCAGAAATATGTAGAGTTCAAGCTGGTCATATAAAGCAAGAAAATGCAGAACATCACGTCCATGAGATCAAATCACAACCAAATACAGCTGCGATGAGTCATCACTGTCAAACGAGCTGTTGTTGTGGTCGAGACAACGAGGGTGCGAACGGGCAGGCAGTACATGCCGTCAGCGCGAGTGGCTCGCGTACAGGGCGCGGGCGCCGTCGCGGCTCGTGGCGCGGAGGGCGTCCCGGCGCCCCGAGGGCCTTTGAGAGGCCGCGCGCGGCTTCAGGGCACGACGATGTATCGGCATCACGCGGCAGGTGGCAGCGGTCGTCACAGTCTAGAAGAACTGGCGGCCATAGCTGTTCGAGATGTGGCTCCACACACGGCAGATTCCAGTGTCCGGCATACGGACGTGTGTGTGACAAGTGCAAAGGAAGAAATCACTATTCGCGAATGTTTCGCGCGTATGAAATGAGAGGGGAATCCACCGATGAGGTAAATAATACACCTATTACTGATAGTGAATGGACGGTTACTTTGTCCATTAATAATAAAAATATTCAATTTAAGATGGACACGGGAGCTGATGTCAATGTTTTGCCAGAGAGGTATTTAAGGTCGTTAGGCATTTCGAAAGATTCCCTTACCCCGTCTTCGATGAAAGTACATGCATATTCAGGTGAAACGATTCCAGTTGCGGGTAAATGTAATTTAAAAATTATTTATAAAAATAATACTTATATCTTAGAGTTTATAATTGCAAAAGTTAAGTCAGGTCCAATAATAGGTAGATTTTCATGTAGTGAACTATGTTTAATAAAAAGGATTAATTCGATATCTACAAACGAAACAAGCAACGGGATCTCGGTATTAAATGACTACCCCGATGTTTTTGAAGGTATGGGGTGCCTCCCGGGTGAATATAGGATACAGTTACAAGACCACGCTCAGCCAGTAGATCATGCCCCGCGAAAGTTGCCGATAGTTTTAATAGATCAAATTAAGAGTAAGTTAAAAGAAATGCAGGATCAAGGCGTAATTGCTAAAGTTGAAGGCCCGGCCGACTGGGTTAATAGCATGACCGTGGTCAAAAAACCGTCCGGCGATTTACGCATATGTCTTGACCCACAGGATTTAAATAAATGTATCAAGCGGGAACATTTTAAACTGCCAACCTTAGACGAGATAACTTCTAGTCTATCAGGAGCAAAGTACTTTAGCACGCTTGATGCTAAGCAAGGATTTTGGCAAGTCAAGCTAAGTCAGGCAAGTAGTGATTTATGCACGTTTAACACGCCGTTTGGAAGATTTAGATTTTTACGGATACCATATGGAATCTCGTCGGCTTCAGAAGTTTTTCATAGACGGCTATACGAACATTTTGATGACATAGAGGGCGTAAAATTATTTGTAGATGATTTATTAATTTATGCGGATACTGTGGTGTATAGACACCTTTATGAAATAAAGTGTCTCCACTACCTGCCCGCTGCCGCCATTACTAAGACAGACGTCAACGGGAGCGGGCAGGTCGTGTCGGCGGTAAACCCGTTTACGTTGTTTCATTGAATCTATTCCCGCCCTGAAACCCTGGACGTCACAATGGCGACGAGGATAAAAAACGCAACAAGGAAGTGTACAAATAACCGATAATAATCAGTGGAATCCTTTTAACTAATTTCTGTAAAAGGAAAAGAAAAGGAAAAAGTGGGTATAGTGGTTTCGAATATTAAAGTACCTACAATAAAAGTCGCATAACATTCTGACCAGTACTTTGTGCACTTATGTCAAAAAAATAAGCAGAGGAATTGAAAACAAACTGATAACGGTTGGCGTAATTAGTAGTGAACAGAATGTGCCCGCTATTGTTTACCTAATTGCATTCCCGTTGTTGTGTTATGGTAACAAATTGTTAAATTAGACATAGATATACGTACAATTAAAATATTTGGTTAAGCATTAAATAAAATGCTTGACGGTTGTTAGACAGCCAGTTACAAATTCGTTATCTACCTACAAATGTTTCGTTACATATTAATACTCGTATTTCTAAATAAAGTTACACATTAAAACTGAATATCGAAGTGCCTTGAGAATAAGTATGTTCAAATAAAGACTACCATGAATATTGAATCTAACAAAAGGAAGGCAGTACTGTTGTGTAACGAAAATATTCAGTTATCTAGCTGTCGTGCAATACGTTGTTATGAAATTATTTGGATCTGTGAATATTTATAATATTAAATTTATGATAATAACTTGAACAATATTACCATTCCATACGATTCTTAGTAGGTAGGTAAGTAATTAATATTGAAAACCCACACCTACCTGTACCTATTTACATCGTAACGTGATCAGGTTAGCTAGCATCAGCTGGACTAAAACATACCTACATACTTTCGATGTAAATAGGTTAGTGTGTTATTGTTAAAATATATCATGTTTTACGGATTACCTACACAACAACATTAACGAGTGCCTGTAAATATTAGTGAATTAAAATAGATTATGGGGAAGTGAGGCCCCCGAGTTCCTCATAAACTGGAAACTAAATAACATCAGTTTATGCAATTCACACGTACTTACATAGTGCCCGTATATGCAAACATATATGAAGGAGTAAAAGCTGCATGAGTTCTACATAGACTGAATGTACCTAATCGCATTTATAATTCTCGGGGCTATCCTTAGTATTATTATGTTTCTAAGTGCGAGCTGAGTGCGAGTGGATATAGTAAATATAACATAACATAAACAAACACAAAAGAGCGTAAGCTCACCGAGTTTCTCATGTCTTAGGATTGGAAATAATGTGCCAATTATTTGCATTTAATGTTTATTTTCAAGGAGTGAAAACTCCTCGAGGGTCTTTATAAAAGAGCCAAAAAAATGTGCCAAGGAG
This sequence comes from Apotomis betuletana, assembly GCA_932273695.1. Lineage (NCBI taxonomy): Eukaryota > Metazoa > Arthropoda > Insecta > Lepidoptera > Tortricidae > Apotomis > Apotomis betuletana. The sequence goes on from OW026322.1 coordinate 10,818,038, forward strand.
TGAAAACTCCTCGAGGTTCTTTGTAAAAGAGCCAAAATGTGCCAAGGAGTGAAATCTCCTCGAGGTTCTTTGTAAAAGAGCCAAAAAGAGTACCCCTGGTACCGAGCAGAGGGTGGAAGTTAAGGCCTAATCCGAAAACTGTTCGTTTTGTCTCCCATACAAGTATGTTTCCTTTTACCAACCAAACCGAATCATCGACTGATGTTTGGTAGTAACAAATTTAATTAACAGATTTTACGTTACTAACTGCCAATATATTATGTATGAATTGGTAGAAACATCGAGGGTATAAGCTATGTGCAGCACCTAAATAAAACAAAAATAACAATATTGGAGTCTCCTGATGACTATTAAATTTATTACCCATTTATCACAGTGCATTATACCGTTTTGACATTTCATTAAGAATAGCTGATCAAATACCGTATTGGCACCAAAAATAGAATTATATTTTAACTAGCCCGTCAACTGTTTACTCCTTGAGTACAGGGTGTCTATCACTTTCATTTCAATGCCGTGCGAGCTAAAAGTGTTTTAGACGGGTGGCGTTGAGTCGCGCCACAAGTGGGGTCGCGGCAAAATATTGTGCTAGCCATGCAGATGCTGCAAAGCATCGGAAATTCAAATATTCGTAATGCAATTAGTTTAAATAAACAACCCAAACATTTGGATACCTAGCAGCAAATAAAGGGACTGGGAAAGTGGGAACGTAATTAAAATATAGGAATATGGGAGGCAAAAACAACAGGATTTGAGGAAACAAAACCCTATTAGGGTATCAAAATAAAATCGGTTCAGCTGTATCAGCGGTGAACAACTACAAAACAAGCTGTCATTGGTTGGCAATGACAGGCGGAAAGATCTCGTATCAGCCCTTAGAGTAGCCCGTAAAGGTACGGAAAATAACTACCAAACAAGCTGTTGTGCGTTGGCAATGGCAGGCCGAGAAAATAGTTTTCTAAATTTTAAATGAGTATGACTTTAAGTGACACCGTGTCAAATTCCAAAGTTAAATGATACTACAGTAATACATGTCGTAGAGGGATTATCGCGAAATTGATTGGATATGTAACAAATAAAACATGGTATTGATTTATCTGCACTGGAACTAAATCGACAATAAGTGTTATATATATTATACTCTATTAAATAAATCGTTGTCTAGAAGTTGAAACGATTTGACTGATTGGAGTTCACTATAGAATAAAGTATATAACAAAAGAATATATATACTAGAAATAACGACTTATTTGCTATTTAAAGTATTCGTGCATTATAAATAAACGATTACGAGTAAAACCTACAACATAGGTATTATGGTAATGACATTTTAAAACGAATTGTCCAGTTTGAGGCGTTTAAAGTAAATCTTCGCTTAGAAATTGAATCGATTTGACCTGATTGTCATAGTTCTCTGGAATAGGTAAATTATATTCGTAATTGTGAATAATTTGACATTTATTACGCATTGTGAATTAACTAGTATGAGTATAGGTAATTCTATTCCATGAGCAATTGATAAAAGCATTTTGCCAGTTGATAGAATAGATAGAATATTCTTTATTGCACACATAAACATGGATAACAAGTAAAATTAAAATTACAATGGAGGTAAACAACATGCAGTCTAATAGCTAAAGAGCGATATCTTTCAGACAACCTTTAAGTAGAGTTTCTTTTGTCCTTGTCTTTTTAGGCATCTCATGCTAAAACTGAATATTAAATATAATGACAACCCTTTTAATTTCTTATATTCTGAAAGTTGGTCAATTGTTTATCTAAATAGCGGGTTGAAAGTGAATTTCATTTTGGTTTGATTTTGCAGGGTTAAAAGCAATGTAAAAACAAAAGTAACATTTAACTTTGCATAGAGGACCAAATGCGCTACAGGGCAACTTGTACAGCCACGGAAAATGCACGGCATTGTCTGGACTGGATGTTAAAACAAGAAAATAGTAGACTTCAGTAAATTTTTCCTGTGTAATAAAATAATACTGATATGTTCCTAAATTATAAAAAAATCGTTTCATATAAACGATAATTACTACGTTTTCAACCAAGTCCAAATACTAAAAGAAAATGTATTTATAATACGTAAGTACGACTTAAATTCGATGTTAAATTTAAATCATCAACCTGGTGGCTGAAATTCCAAATTACACAAATTTATAGTTTAAACGAACACATTGCATATTGAGAAGATCATTATTCGGTAAAAGGTTAAGTGAGAACTAAAAAGGAAAACCAACATGGAAAAAAAGCGCAATATGAATGATTTTTCGGATGTGCATTAGATCAATGTTCCGGTTAAACAGAGGTCGTGTGTTCGAGTCACACTTGGACTTCACATGCGCGAAATTGTATGTATCCTTTGTATGTAAAAAAAAATGGGTTTTTAACTACACCAATTTCAAAGAGGTTTTACAAACTAAAATCTACTCGCATTATAAATGGCATGCATTTCTATGGGATTGTATCGATATCAATATAACGTCGTATTAGTCTATGCATATAGGCCATGCATTTGTTCTAGATACTCGTAGGGTTCGCTGGGTAGTGTAGTAGACACGTCAACACTACGTTAAAAAAATTTTTAACAAAAAAAAGAACCGACTTCAGTAAAACTAAAAAGCCGAAAATAACCCGTTCAAGTACAGATTACATTTGACTCACTCTTTGAAATCGATCCCAAACCACTCAGTTATTATATTTATATATTAAAGTTTACGTGAGGTTTGGCACCGACTTCAAAGGGTGAGTCAAATGTAATCTGTACTTGAACGGGTTATTTTCGGCTTTTTAGTTTTACTGAAGTCGGTTCTTTTTTTTGTTAAAAATTTTTTTTTTCGCTTTTTAGTGATTCATATAAAATACTTATGGCGGGGTGATCAGAGAGGTCTTGAAGGCATGCATCTCGTTTGAATTATCTCCTAACTCCTAACCGTTAAGGAGTTGTACCTTCCATCATCAGTTCAGCATGAGAAGATGATGACTACCATATGCAAATACTTAAATAAGTTTTAGAAAATACATGAAAAATATTATAAGTGCCTATAAAATTTCAGGAATTCCTTCGATTCCTCATGGATCTCGTCATCCGATCTTCACCAAAATTTTATGGGACCAATCTTGAGATGTCTATTCATGAACCTAAAAGGAATTTTCCAAATCGACTCATAAATGACGGAGTTATGAGGTAACAAACATAAAAAAAAAAAAAAAAAAAAAAAATATATATATATATATACAACCGAACTGAGAACCCCCTCCTTTTTTTGAAGTCGGTTAACAATACCTAGGTGTAGGTACCGATAATCACATCTATTTCTTAATGGACCGAGTAGTACCAAAGTCGGAATTGGCTGGTACTAACAACAAGTATATAAAAGATCTACTCTAATGGGCTAAGTAGTAAGTCTCTGAAGACTGGTACTAACAACGAGAAAAGTAGTAAGTCTGTGAAGACTGGTACTAACAACGAGAAAAGTAGTAAGTCTGTGAAGACTGGTACTAACAAGTAGTAGGTAAGTCTGTGAAGACTGGTACTAACAATTAGTAAGTCTGTGAAGACTGGTACTAAGAATTTGTAAGTCTGGAAAGACTGGTACTAACGACGAGCAAAACAATAGACTATTCTATTGAAATTTTGTAGTAAGTCTGTGATGACAGGCACTAACAAAAAAAATAAAATACAGTTACTTGTATGATAATGATAACGGTGTGACAAAAACACGGTTATAAATGTAATATTTATACCTCGGGGTTTTCGGTGCGGGAATGTTTGATATTAATTAGCCAGTGTTCGTATTGACTAAAAAAAAAAAACAGAACGTCCTGTAGCTGATTTCTACCTCATTTCTTTTAGTTTCAAAAAACTAGCTAGAGCACCGCGAGAACATCATATAAGGTGATATGATTAACAGGCGTGACATAGTCACGTTGAAATAACCTGTCATAAATATCATACAGTGAAACGAGTAACAGGCGTGACAAAGTCACGATGACTGATTCACTGTGACATTTTGGAACGTGATCGCCAGTCACTGATATACCTACAATAAACTAACGAGTATTGCAATAAACTGACGTTTTAACGATCATTGGCACCACTAACAGTAAGACTGTACTGTAGGTCGCGCCGAATGTGAGTAGTACCTCTACTTATGATAAACGCGTCTTCATAATCATACATGCATTAAAACGGTGCTGTCCCTGAATCAAATGGTAAAGTGAAATAAACTTCGGGTTAGACGAGGGTTTTCCAAATTGAAGACTTTGTCTTACATTAAGATATGCAGCGTTTATAATATTCATGAGCCCTCATAAGAGACGTAGGCAGTGTGTATACCTACCTATCTATTCTCCTTGAGGTATACTCATTTGTAACTTTCAATGTAAATTTCAATAATGCAGCAGGAATTCGTGATTTCTTGTAAAGTTACTACGGTACTTGGAATTATGGTCGATATACCAATCAATAAAATTTATAAAGGAATTAAAAAAAAAAAAAAAACACCTTTTTCATTTCAAACGCTGACTAATCAACGCCGGTTTAGTATTCTGAAATACTTACATATCATCAAAAGATTTTTAAATTCATACCAAAAACTGGAAAATGTATAATTCATTGAAAACGGCAAACTGTGAGTTTTCTTACGGCGCTTCTTTCTCACGGAGGCCTTAGTTGGAAGCGCTGGTAGATTCCTAAATTTTAGAAAATAATTGCTCCACAGTAGATGAATTCACGAGTCGAGTAAATGAATATAATAACTTAATGTTATGATTGCCAAAGGAATTAAAATAATAATAACTGTGACAATTCCAAATACAAAATATTTAATAATCGCATTAATCCATTCCGTTCTCCAATTAATAACAAGTAATTGACAATATTTTCTTAGTGCACCATGATTAAAAAAAAAAAAAAAAAAACAAATGAAAAGAGAAGAAAACGGAAACGTGAGAATTGTTTAGTGATGTAAAAGTGAAGACAAATTATTGAACTTGAAACTGCTAAAAAATATAAGTAAGTCCTCACTAAAATGAACTTTTATATGCATAGATTTATGATTAAAAGCCTTGTCTCAAACGGAGAACAAAGTGAATAGTAACAAAACAAAAACATAATTCTTTATGACACATTTATTACAAACTTACAATACAGTTGTTGATAAGATTAAACTAGTGTTATATTTCAATGTACATTCAAATTCATGATTGAGAATTTAATTAGAAAATATTACATTTTTAACTACAGTCTATTGACCGGGATATTGCTATTGTTGCGCATAAGTACCCGTTACTTTGAAATATTGTTGGCTGGTTTGCTCACTGCGCCGACGCGAAATCAATCCATATTAATGGTTGAATTATCATCTTCGCTGTCTCAGCGAAGGTGCTGGATGTACGCGATGCGCCACAATAACCGTGTTGAACCCTGAGTCCGAGCAAATGCTTCGCGCCTTGGTGGTTGGCGTGGTTGGCTGGTGTGGGACGTCTGGATGTAGGCCCCGAATTTAGTTCAATTCACTCGGATGGAGCAGTGAGCGAATCCGCTAAGGGTTTGTAATTACTGATAACTATAAATCAAACTAGATTCCAGGAATAAATAAAATGTACATGTAATGCAATCTCGATATGAAATATTAATAACTAGCAATAAGTAAGCTATCAATAAAACTATTTCAAATTTATCAAAAGAGGATGGTGTGGTGTATAGACACCTTTATGAAATAAAGTGTCTCCACTACCTGCCCGCTGCCGCCATTACTAAGACAGACGTCAACGGGAGAGGGCAGGTCGTGTCGGCGGTAAACCCGTTTACGTTGTTTCATTGAATCTATTCCCGCCCTGAAACCCTGGACGTCACAGATACTAAGTTACATGACATTCGGTTGAGAAAAGTATTACAACGGTGTAGGGAAATTAATATAAAATTAAATAAAGAAAAATGCAAGGTAGGTCTATCGGAGATAAAATACTTGGGTCATAAAATTACGCAGCACGGTGTGAGTCCCGATGAGTCACGCACGAGCGTAATTATGTACATGCCTTCACCACAGAACGTCAAAGATCTAGAGAGGTTTCTTGGGTTAGTAACGTATGTAGGCAACTTTATACCTAACTTGTCTGACGAGACCCATTTATTACGACAATTACTGAAAAAAGACGTACACGTGCACTGGGAGACTAGACATGATATTTGCTTTAACGCATTAAAAAAATGTTTGTGTAAGCCACCGGTTCTAAAATATTATGACGTAAATAAGCCAGTTACAATTTCAGTAGATGCTCGTAAACATGGACTTGGCGGATGTTTGCTCCAAGATGGATTGCCGGTCTGTTACATATCCAAGTCTTTGACGAAAACGGAATAAGCCTATGCACAGATAGAAAAAGAACTATATGCATGTGTTTTTGCTTGTGAAAAGTTATATACCTACATATATGGAAAAAATGATGTAACTATTGAGAGTGACCATAAACCATTGGTAAGCATTATAAAAAAACCCCTAGTTAATACTCCTGCCCGATTACAAAGAATGTTGCTAAGATTACAGCCCTTCAATTTTAATTTGGTATATAAACCCGGCAGATACTTATATATTATAGCCGATGCACTATCGCGCGCAGTACAGGTGGGCGCCGGCGCCGATAACAACACCAAGGCGGGCGACTACCTATTAGATGTGCGCGCTCAAGTCTGTGCCGTGTCGTCAAGCTATCCGCTAACCGACACACATTTTTTACAAACACAAAAATGTACGAAAAATGATTCCGAATGTCAAGAATTAATTAAAACTATAAAGAAAGGATGGCCTACTCAGAAAAAAGACGTCAGTGACGTAATAAAACCGTACTATGCTTTCCAAAGCGAGTTAACAGTAGCTTATGGTAATATAATATGGAGAGGCAATCGTGTCGTTATTGCGAAATGCATGCGTCATGAAATGTTAAAAAGAGCGCATAGTAGTCATTTAGGTATAGAAAAGTGTAAACTTAGGGCGCGTGACATTATGTTTTGGCCCAACATGAACTCTACTATTTATCCCACTGCCAAGCTTGTTTGACATATCGAAGACAAAATGTCAAGCAACCACTCATGCAGCATGAACCTCCCAAAAGAGCTTGGTGCAAACTAGGGATAGACATATTTTACTTTCGTGGGAATTCTTATTTGCTGGTAATAGATTACTATAGCAAGTTTATAGAAGTAGTCAAAATTAATTCGGTTTGTTCACGAGTGATAATTGAAAAACTCAAACAAATATTTAGACGCCAAGTGTAAGGATAATTTCTAATTTAAAAGTAGTTGCAATGAACGATCACGTGATAGTCACGTGATCGCCCCCTTCCACTCCGAGCAATGGCGACCGGTCACGTGGCTGGGAATAAGAGACATTCGCTAACGGACATTGTCCGTGGTCGGTCGGTTGCTCGCCGTGGAGGCATTGTTGGATTTGTTGGTTATTTAAGGGCTAATTATAAGTTCAAGCCTACTGAATTAAGTACAGGTCAGTATCGCTCTCGTATTGATTGGGTATAATCAATATTAATACTATTTAATGAAGTCTATGCCTACTCACAAGTTGTATTCATTGTGCGAATAAACACCATTTGTTATCAACTGTCGTTGTTTTAATTAAACGTATCGATTCCTTATATATCAGAAGTTGGGATAGGCGAGTATTCTTATAATCACTTGCTTATCCCGCCCGCAAATTTCGAATTATCGGCCTTCACACAATGAATACGACTAACGAGTATTAAGAATAAGTATTAATTTCATCCCTAAACGGCGCGAAAGTGCTAAATGTTTTTAATTATTTTGTGGAATTTTTGATTTAACGTTTGAGATAAATTTGCAAAAAAAAAAGTAAATACACTTGTTTATATAATGAAACGACTACCTTAAGGGTATGCATAATTAAGCGTTCAATATATTCGTATACCTTTCACTCCCATTTACTCGGAGCTTAACTAAAAGAAATCCCTTATAAAAAATGACGGGTTCGTCTTTGTATACTTTGATTGTTTTTATGTTCTACTTATAATATTGCTGTTATGATAAAGTGTCTACATATATTAATGCATAATATCAAATATCCTCTTAAATTTGTGTTGTGAAATAATTCAAGGGCTACTAATACTATGGCATTTTAATTACCAACTAAAGGGATATAATATATGTACATTCAATTAGAAATACAAACTTTCACTTAAAAATGCAATGGTGAATGTCCGTAAAGTTATAGTGTTCGACCATATTCTTTTGTTGGGTTTTAGATAGTTAACTTAATTATGTTTTGGTGGTTCAGATTGTGTATCTGTGATATTACGAGTTCTAGTATAGGTAACTAAATACCTGAACATTGCTTATGCGAGAACTATTTCTCTTTTATTAATGTTTCTGGGCTTTGTTTCTTGAATGAACACACAAAATATACGTAGCCCTCCAACTGAAAAATAATGTAATTTTATGTATAAAATATACTTACTGTTTTGCAAAACAGCCGACATTCATAAGTGCATTGTAATTATGCCTAAATTGAAGAATAAACTACTTTGACTTTGAATGTACCATACCATACTAGGGTCTACTCTATTCTGTTCTTTTACTAAGACTGTACTTTGAAACGTGAAGATGATAATTTTCGTGAGAATGGAATTAAAATACTACAAAGATACATACATGGTTATGGTTTAAGAATTTATTTCTCCAAAAGAATACAATTCACTTAACTAGAGAAATACATGCACATCGTTTAACTAAATACTTAACTAAGTTCAAAGTGTACGAATCGCAAATAATACAACATAAGGTAACTATGAATAAATAAATAAAATATAAACAACAAAGTGGGTGCCTAGATAAAATATTCCAGTTGCTTATCAATGCGCTGACCGCTGCAATCGTAAGTTGTAGGGTTTTATTACGTATCGGCTTGTTATTACTATGCCGCTCAAGGCGACCAACAATGTGATAGCAATCAGACTATTTTGCGAGTTACATACCAACACATTCTCGAGATCGGTCTTAAAATCTCAAGCTCACGACCATCATCGAGGTTTTCTGGAATCCTACCATAATATACGAGTAGGTTCTGAGAACTTACCTCAAAGATATATTAGAAATGATTATGGGTTAATTCGAGAAACTGGAAGTAAGTTTTTGGCACTTGGTGAATAAGAAATTTAACTAGCTTTTCTTCGCGGTTTCGTTCGCGTAGAGGGGATGAGGTGCGCCCGTAGAAACCCTCGGCTCCTATTTGTCCCTCCTTTGAATGAGTACCCTATGATTTGTAACCATAACACTGTGTCTGTTCTGATGTCTGGTTACTGAATTAGTTTTATGATGGTCTATTGCCTTTTAAAGTTGAAGGTATATATAACTATATTATCATAAACTTTCACGTTTGTAATAATGTACAATACAAGATAATCTGGTAGGACTCCTCGAAATGACGGACTAGTAACTAAGGAGTTTAACAGCTGGACCCTTTCCTGGCTTTGTTCCCTATACGATAAATTTGTTTCATTTTTATGATCGAAGCACCGATATATGCATGCTGATAAATAAATTATCAGTGTAATCACTGTTTAAGTGCAAGTTTCAGTGATGGAGGCTGAGAAATAAGGAGGGCACTGATACTGAGCCCAGAGAGGAGCGCGAGAGAGGAGATACGATGAATTCGAGATTCATCGACATTCGCCGCGGAAGTCATGCTAAGTGAGGGAGCGGAAGGGAGCCTGAAGGTAGGCAAAGCCGCAAACACTTACATGATGGAGGCAGTTCATCGACATTCGCCGCGGAAGTCATGCTAAGTGAGGGAGCGGAAGGGAGCCTGAAGGTAGGCAAAGCCGCAAACACTTACATGATGGAGGCAGTTATGATCGCGCAGTATATCGTGAGAGAGTTTCACGCTCGTGTATGAGAGATCGAAGTAAATATGGCAAAATCCCGCGACGACGCCGCTCACGCTGCTAGAGATGGTCGTGAATGTAGGCCGTCGAAGCACACACCTCGTGATCAGCACAGATTGCATGATGTAGTCGATCGACGGGAAAGACGGTTGCCGAGGTCGCGGAGTTCATCGTATGAACTCCGCGATGTGAATGTGAGCCGAAGACGGTATGAGCGCATGGAGACGAAGAGGCTTTATATTTATAGTAGTAGTTCCGATGATGACAAACTTCTAAATTCAAATTTTCAAAAGTTGTACTCTCGTTCTCCAAGCGCCGCTCAACTTCTAAACTAGAGTCTGGCTAGTCAAATAATGTTGACAGATATTTCTTTGTGGTATCACCAAATGTTTATTATGACTCATATTAACAATAACCATACCAAGTGAGGTCCGCAAACTATTATTTAAGCTCGTAAATAATTGCGACAATGTGCGAAGCCAATGTGAAGCGTCGTATAGCGAAGACATTGAATGTTAACAAGTAGAAAACAATTTAGTTGTTGGGCTATTTGTAAATATTTTGATACTTTATTTACTAGTTCTATCTTTTACCTATAACCTTGATTAGGTTCGTAAGTTTATTAATTTCCGTGAAACTCATAAACAGGGCAAGTGTGTAAGTAAACGGACAAACCAAAAGTTCTGTAGAATATAAATAAAATCAAACCATTTGAACGCAAAAACTTACTAAAAACCAATATTTAGAAAAAGAAATTTGTGGAGCAATTTGATATTAGACAAAAAAAACATTGTAGCGGAATATTTAGAGGCCGATTTTGACTATAGCGAATAGGTCATGGTTAGTAAAATTAAAAGGTGTAAATATTCATCTTAGTCAAAATGATTGATTGTAGCTTATAGTTAGTTTCTCGTGGTTTTACCTATTCCGGTGTCCGTCTTGTCTGTAAGCAAGCAAACAAGAAACGCGAATATACTAAGTTAAACTTGACCCACTTCGCGGTTTCCGATTGAGCTGAAATTTGGCCTAGTAATTATGTAAATCTTTTTGTGACGGATTATTATTACGGTATTATCGAGCTGGGTTTTATTTACATTACATTTCATCTTTCGCCTTGTTTATGGTTAGAAAGTGTAAACATATGTGTTTGTTGCTTACGGTACTGTACATAGTGGTAGAAATTATGTGAGCTGACTATGAGTGCATGACAACATATATTTAACTCAAATATATATCAAATATATTGATCTATTTACTGATACATAAAATTAATGTTTTTTCTTTTATTAAGGATAACATTTAATAATAAATATTTAACTTATTTATTTGGGTGCCTTACGTTTGAATAGGAAATAAAAATCATTTTTTTTAGTACCAAAACTATATTTCCTACTACACACCGTGTGACTAGCCACAGATTATTTTTAAAGTGTCCGTCGTAACTTTGAGTATTAATTCATTAGCCAGATAATATCATTAAATAATGTTTTTCCTGAATTCAATGTCGGAAGATCATGATTTTGACGTGGCCCACCAAAGTAAAGGAGTGTACTGAAATTTTGGATGGACTGAAAGAGAGACGGCACTTCCCAAACTTACAGAGCTTGCCAAGTCTTGGTATCGGGGTCTCGGCACGGTCCTATATTTCATGGTCAGTGTGGAAGATACAACTTATAGAGTCATTCCCTTGCCGTGACGATTACGCAGAGCTTTTGTTCTGGTCAGAAGAAAAAGATCGATATAGTGATTCCCTTGAGCACTACTAATACGCTGAAATCAATTTATTGAACAGGTGTAGCATAACAGGTTATAAATGGGTGGATTATTTATTCACATTCATATTATTCATATTCGCTTATTGCTGTCATGAGTAGGTGCAGTAGGGTGTTAACATATATGGCAGTTAAACGCCCTGACAGGGCATTGCAATTATCTTATAACTAGAAACTAAAGTACTTATATTAGATTTACATATCAGTTTTAAGTTAGGTAAATAAGTAATATCAGTTGTTATAATATCAGTTGTCAAACGGTATAGAAGATCGTGTTGTACGAGTAGGTGCTCAAGCCGCCTACTTTCGCGAACCTGAAGAGGTTCTTAGATATCTAAATTGCAATGAGGACGGGCACAAACGCTTCCAGTGCAAAAATACTCTAATAATTGTACTACGTGTCGTGTGGCAAGCTAGATCACCTTCCAACATTCTGTCCTTTCGCTTGTAATAATGTAAATGGTAAATATATCAGAAAGTATCAGCTACAAAGGGAGTCAAATGTTATCGAGTAAAGTTGTCAAAAAAATTAAATTCATGTTGGTAGGTACCTACTTTAACATGTTGATAGAGGGTAGGACGCTTTTAAATTTAATTCGTTTTATTGCCAGAAGGAAAAACCATGCAAAAAAAAATGATAGATTACAAACTAGATAGTCTAGAATTTAAATAAAATACCAAAATGAAATTAAAATACAATAATCAAATTCCATAATCAATAAAATCACATAATAACATAAATAAGTATACATAACAAAATCAAAGGAGACTTTTATGCCATGTCGGTAGTCAACGCACCGTCATTAGATAATTCGATTTATTAGATAAATATTTAAGTTTCCTGATACGAGGCGTATTAAGTAGGGCGCCTCGAGTGTGTCAGTTCTAGGCATGAACACACAATCATGTTCTAAAATATCCCATTCGGTTTGAACTCATGTTTTTAGTGTTGCCGAAAATACTCAACTATTATAAGGATTCCACATCAGTTAGTCTCGAGAAAGTAAAATCTAACAAACTGTTCTTGCAACAAATCAAGAAAGATTCAGTGGATAAATCTGTGAACGATTCAGTGGATTAAAACCTTATTAAAATTGGCCCAGCCGTTTGAGCGTGGGGAAGTAACAGACATACACATAAACACGCTCACAAACTTTCTCCTTTATAATATTTATGAGATAATATTGAGGTGATAATAAGCTTAGTAGTGATTTCGACGAATAATAAGCATAGTAGTGATGAGAGTGCTGGCTAACTCTTATGGTCTATGGTGTTAACAATAATTAAATTACTACTGTGTAGCCATTATAATTTCCTTAGCTTTAGGAATTTATTTATATGTATATAGGTTTTCTTGCTGCAATTGAATGCTGATGCTGCTGTATATATATTTGAAAATTTAAAATATAATTCACATATTTTAATTAATTTGCAAAATTATTTATAGACACGCCCAACTAGTTAGTTTCATTTGTAAGTGTCCCAATAAAACAAAATAAAAATTGAAATCTTTTAATCATACGATGTTATTAGTAAATGACGATATTTTATCTAAGTATATTTAATTACACTTTACTGTACAGTATAAAATGGTAGGCACAAATGGTGGACTTAATGCCGTGGCGCATTCTTTACCGGTCAACCATGAGACCAAACGGAAACCAGCATTTGGTGCATCGGCATATCTAATATATCTATATCTATGTATGTGTAATTAACTAAGCAATTATTACGACACCTAAAAGAAAAGATAATTAAAAAAAAATATAACATAAAATAGAACAAAATACTGTAATGCTTTTTGTAAAATTATAATGATTTACCATAATACATACCTAAATGTTGTCTGGAAGAGATCGCTATTTAAGCGATAAGACCGCCTGTTGTTTACCTCTGCCTGTTATTTGAATGTATCTCATGTTGTGTTGTATATTCCTTGATGTTGGTGTGCAATAAAGAGTATTTGTATTTGTATTTGTACATTTTAAATTAAGACATGAATCTTTGATTTTAGAAATTATAAGGTTAACCTAGGTTTTCGCAATATACTTACAATTTTATTTATATTACTATGATGTAGTTATAGAGCGAAGAGACTTGCTCTAGCAGGATGGCCGAGCTGTAAGGATAATTTCTAATTTAAAAGTAGTTGCAATGAACGATCACGTGATAGTCACGTGATCGCCCCCTTCCACTCCGAGCAATGGCGACCGGTCACGTGGCTGGGAATAAGAGACATTCGCTAACGGACATTGTCCGTGGTCGGTCGGTTGCTCGCCGTGGAGGCATTGTTGGATTTGTTGGTTATTTAAGGGCTAATTATAAGTTCAAGCCTACTGAATTAAGTACAGGTCAGTATCGCTCTCGTATTGATTGGGTATAATCAATATTAATACTATTTAATGAAGTCTATGCCTACTCACAAGTTGTATTCATTGTGCGAATAAACACCATTTGTTATCAACTGTCGTTGTTTTAATTAAACGTATCGATTCCTTATACAAGGTATTCCAGAAGTAGTGAATTCAGATAATGGACCCGAATTTTCTTCAATAGAATTTAAATCTTTTTCAAAAACATGGTGTTTTCAACACGTAACCTCTTCTCCCCATTATCCTCAGTCAAATGGCCAGGCGGAGCGAGCTGTTCAAATAGTCAAAAAAATGTTGAAGAAAACTACATTTGATCAGACCGATTTTAACATAGCCTTGTTGGAGTACCTAAATACTCGACTTGGCAATAACATACCCTCGCCTGCTGAGCTCCTGAACAACAGAAAATTGCGTAGCCTTCTACCATGTAACCCTACACTACTAGCGCCGAAAATTCCGCGTAACATAGAAACCGACTTGAAAACACGTCAAATTCGACAAAAGCAATACTTTGATAAACATGCTAAGAACTTACGAGTGTTGGAACCAGGGGAAAAAGTCAAGGTCAGACATAACAATGAATGGCAAAACGGAACTGTACAGGGTACTGTGGGGCCCCGATCATACCTAATTAAAATGATGTCGGGCAGATGTCTCAGACGCAACCGTAGACAGCTGATCGTTGACTCACCACAGCGCATAGATGTACCGCACGATCCCATCGGTACTTACGATGACATAATAGTACACAGTTCCCGTGATTCACATTCCACGCAAATGCCTAATACTAATCACTATGTAACTCGTTTTGGCAGGACGATGATACCTCCTGATCGGTGAACCTACCCTGTGACTGAACCACGTCGCGGTCGCAATTAATTAGATAATTAGTTACGTTTTTTATCTGATTATATATGTATTCCTACCTATGTAATTAATTATGTGTTAACTAACAATTTAGATAAAATTCATTATGGTAATAGCTTTATTTTCAAGCATAGCTGTTAAAGTTAAATATAGATTTTGAAAGTCATGAAATATAGTATTGTTATGAATTACGTTAATGAAATTAAATTTGAGATAAATTTTATATAAAAATAAATAAATTAAGTAGTATCAATTTTGTAATATTCTTGATTACTTATAGGTATCATATGTCTGCATGTTATGTAACCATTATTTTGTTTTTTCCTCTTTTCGTTGTAAAAGAAGAAATGAACGCATGTACTTATAGATGTAAGTTATAAATTGTACATTATGTAAACATTTAAAATAAAAGCTTCCCTTTACATATTATGATAGTATAAAATAATTTTGTATATTCATGCATTCGCGCATGATATGAAATTAACAACAATGTTTTCTTTTTTGTTTTCAAGGGGAATTGTTATATTATATATGATGTGGGTACTTATGAATGTCGGGTAGGTGTAGAGAGCATGCAAGGAAATAAATCAGTCTCTGATCAGCTGGTGGTTTCATTGCACATACCCAATACTTAACGCACTATAATGACATCAGTTTAAATACCTTACAGTTCCAATGGTAACCTCGTTTATTTGAGGGAAAGCACTCTTTTACTGTTTTTTGTGTAGTAAACACGTGTACACTTTATTTATAATATTACGTTCACGACTATGAATGGTTTTGGGCATAATCTTTGGATATTTTTAAATATTTGTCTCTTAAAGAAACCATCACGAGTGACATTGACATATTGGACAAACCATCACAAAATCATTGCCAGTGTAAGAAATTAGTTCCAGTGAAATTCCGCAATATGGCGCGTCCTCATATATTTCTGGCCATGCTTTACATGTGTCTCGCTCACTTGTTATGCCGCCGCGATCGGATCTCTCGCTCAATCGCTTGCCACGCCCCTGTTCGCGCAAGTCGTCATCTCCTTAGTAAGCAGTATGATAATTCAGTGAGAAAACCTTCTTTCAGTATTTAGCCCGGTAACCTCAAAACTGGACCAAGAATCAAGCTGCTTACGACAAACAAAATGTTCAGAAGTGGAATCCCCACGATGTCTCAGGGTGAAACGCAACCAAAATATAATTCACATTGTGGTGTTCAATCAATGTGAGATTCAACGTATCAAATGTTCTGAAGGTATGGAATCTGTACGTTAGAAAGTAGTTAAAAAACTGTGTTACGTAATAAAGAAACAGCCCCAAGTAGTTGAAATATTTTTAAAACATCCGAATGGCCATAAAGTGCTTATTTATTTATTTATTCAAAACAATGGCTTTGTGGGAGCATAAATGTTTACAAAATAATCTCTCAAGTGGAATTCGAATAATAATTATTCTTATCAAGCTGTCTTGTACTCTATTCGGAAAAAAATCTCAATTAAAGCAATTTAGAATCTTTGAATGTTTTTATGTATTATCGACTGTACTCATTTTATTCTGTTTTAGGAAAAGATGCAACCGTAGTTCCGATGAGTAATTGTCATTACAGAAATGAAATGCAGTACTTACGCAGTAGTAAGTAGTTTTTAGCAAAAGAAAGAGATGAACATTAATTGTCGAATTATAGTAATTATACATATTATATATTATAACCCGTTGTTTGGCAGATAATGGAATCCATTATCAACTGCCAGCTCCTTCGGTACCTGGAGGACCATCAGCTGCTTAGTGTCCTTAGTGACCGTTTATATAGTCAGACAAGGCTAACTCTTCCAATCCAAGCAAATAAACTGAAAGGCCATACCTGACTCACTTAGTATGGTTTGACAGTTGATTTGGTTAGAAGAGTTAGCGTGGTTTGACTCTATGGTTTCCGTGGAGGCCGCTCGGCTGGTGGTCTTGGTTTATCTAACACATCGTTGTCGCAGGCGATTGAAAATAAGGGTGAGGCATTTGCTGTTAGTTTGGATGTAGCGAAGGCCTTTGATCGGGTTTGACACAAAACACTTCCTTCGAAGCTTCCATCTTATGGGCTTCCCGAGATTTTATGCGAATGGGTCAGTAGCTTTCTGGCAGACAAATGCGTAAAGGTTAACTGCTGTTGTCCCTCAAGGCTGTGTGCTTTCGCCTACGCTGTTTCTTCTGCATGCTGCAAATCTGTGTATGCGGATGATACTATAGCACCGGGTGATGCCTCCTACACCGGCAGCGCCAATATTAATCGGAAAATTGACATCGAGAGCCGTAAAAATCTTGTGTTGAGAACACTCCCCTAATTGCCTCAGACATATCGAGTGAAGTCCTATTCCATCCAAATTAGTCTCCAAGAAGATCGGCGTGCTCAACAGATCGAAACAGTATTTCACTCCTACCCATCGCCTACAGCTTTCTAAGGCGCAGGTTCGCCCACATATGGAATGCGGTTTTTATCTGTGGACTGGGGCGCCCAAATACCAACTTCCCCTCTAGACCGCATTCAACGGAGAGCGACTCGTATCGTCGGCTGCCAGCAAATTAAAAAACCGGCTCGAATCCTTGCCGCTGCGTAGAGATGTAGCCTCTCTCTGCATCTTTTAACGCTTATATAACGGGGAGTGCTCCGAGGAGTTGTTCGGATTGATCCCTGCCGCATCTTTCCGCTATCGTTTTACGCGACAATTTTTTCATCCTCACCACTTAGATAGTTGGCTGTCAACAACTGTGCATTTTTCTAGAAATGACCTGCCTCGTACGACTGCATTGTGGATTGAATTGTCGCTTGCGGTATTTACCGACCAATACGACCTTCAAACCTTCAAGAAAAGAGCGTACTCCCATCTGAAAGGCCGGCAACGCACTTGTGACTCCTCTGGTGTTGCAGATATCTATGGGCGACGGTAATCGCTTTCCATCAGGCGATCCGTTTACTCGTAGCCGCCTATGACATAAATAAAAATTGTTTCGAAATTGCTGACATTTATCATTTGTTACGTTATCAAACTCCGTATCTTCAACATTGAAGAACTGAATCGCTAAAAATAAGTATGTTATATATTTATCGAACCTGCTCACAAAATTTCATGAGAATCGGTGGAGAAATGCGAACTCTAGGCGAGAATAGCAGGAAATCCGGACAAAAGGACATCCAAAAATCCGGACGTAGATACATAAGAAATATTAGCCAAGCTGAAATGGAGACGCTTCGCTCGCTCGGTCCATGAAAGAAATAATTAATGAGTTCATTTCAGGAACAACCACGATAAATCAGACAGAGAGTGAATTTTTACCAAACAGGGGTAAGATATTGTCATTTTTGTCTACTAGATAGGTATCCTTTGGTACCGTTTGGTAGCCAAGTTTTGTAACTGGCTACGAACAGGGAATTTCGGATTCCCATTTTGTAGCCGGTTACGTAATGGGCCTGCAGTGCGTAGTGCCGTTTGGTAGCTAAGTTTTGTAACTGGCTTCAAAATGGGAATAAGAAATTCCCTGTTCGTAACCGGTTACGTAATGGGCCTGCGTAGTGCCGTTTGGTAATCAAGTTTTGTAGCTGGCTACAAAATGGGAATCTGAAATTCCCTGTTTGTAGTCGGTTACGTAATGGGCCTGCATAGTGCCAATTGGTAACCAAGTTTTGTAACTGGCTACAGAATGGGAATCCGAAATTCCCTGTTTGTATCCGGTTACGCAATGGGCTTGCGTAGATTGCAACTATCTTTGAAAAAATTCAGTGAGGATTTGTACAATTTTGATATACCAGATTTATGTACATTAAAATAAAACGATTAGAACTAGGGATGTGGTAATCTAAAATAATTAGTCGTACTTACTATGAGATAGGTTTGTGCAGGAATCGGTAATAAAAAAATCCCGTTTTGTAACCAGTTACAATATGGGTTTTTTTCCCGTTTCAATGCTGGTTTGTAAACGCGGTTACGAATCGCTAATATATAATTCCCGTTCTGTAACCAGTTACAATACGGGATTTTTATTCCCGTTTTGAAGCTGGTTCGTAACCGTGGTTACGAATCGGTAATATATAATTCCCGTTCTGTAACCAGTTACAATACGGGATTTTTATTCCCGTTTTGAAGCTGGTTCGTAACCGCGGTTACGAATCGGTAATGGAAAAGTCCCGTTTTGAAGCCAGTTACGGAATGGGATTTTTTTTCCCGTTTCGAAACTGTTTCGTAACCGCGGCTACGAATCGGTAATGGAAAAGTCCCGTTTTGAAGCCAGTTACGGAATGGGATTTTTTTCCCGTTTCGAAGCTGGTTACGAACTTTTAGTTACCAAAAGGTACCAAAGGATAGGTATTTGTTTATCTACACGCGTCTTTATTCTGTCATTGTGGAAAAGAAACCAGGGGCCTATGATGGTTGCGTTTATCACGCGATAAGTAAGTGACATAGCATCCGTCACACACTCGCATTTTGTCAAAACGTGACGGATGCTGTGTCACTTATTTATCGCGTGATAATCGCAACCAGATTAGAGTTCTTAGTTTTGTTGAGTTATGTGGATTCATGAAAACAATAAAGAGCAGTGATATTTTACTCTTATTGATGGCTTTCGGGTTTATTTATACCTGTCTCGCTCGCTCTGATGTGGTCGAGAATAGGGAATGGATGAAATGATTTAAATTATCTACAAACTTTATTGGTAGGTATAACCCCCCTTGTTGTTAGAAAAAAGTTACAGGTGTTTCTCTAGTACACAAAATTAAAAAGATGAAAATATGTAAGCCAGTATGCCTGGTACGGTACGGCTAGGGCGAAATTGGTAGTCCCACAGAAAGCTGAAGACGATGATATACATACATGGTTCAGGTACAAATATTCAAGTTCACGACACAAATATTTGCCCTTGCCGGGATTCAAAGCTAGGACTGTCGGCAACATTACCACCAACCGGGTCTTCATAATGATAGACAAATTGTTTTTAGTTATCACGGATGATCATAAGCGAGATATAGCCTTCATGATTGACATAAGCTTCGACGTACCCAAGAACCGTACTATAAGGGAAAAGATCATTGACACCGTCGAACAAATTGCAGAGGAAGCTGCAAAGTACTACGACGTGACCTTCTATGTCTTCAGCACCACAGCAATAAGAGGTAAGTGACGGTGATAATGTTTTTTTCCTCGCCTATAGATATGTCCCACGGCTGGGCAAAGACCTCTCCTTTCTTGCGCAACTTCTCTCTATTGGCTGCTTGCTACTGACTCCGTCCCATTCGTCCCGCCGTCTCCTTCTCAGTCTGCCTCGGCTCCGGTAGCCTTGCGTTGTCCATTCGGTAATTATTCTGGCCCAGCGTTCCGGTTGCGGCAGACATGTCCAGCCCAGTCCCACATCAGTTTTGCGATCTTGGCACCTTCATCTACAACGCGTGTTTTGGAACGTTTGGGTCTGTACTGTACCATGAATTTGAGCCTCTAACGGTTAGTTTGTGAAATGAAATATTCTTTATTTGCTTTAAAATATGGTACAATTAGATGTCAGGTTACATTATCCGGTACATAAACATATTTTGCTAAATATTAGCATGCAAATACAATAGTGCAGGTAATAACTATAATATTGGATTTATACGAATTCAATTTGAGGACTTTTCATTTAAAAGCTCATTTGTGGAATAAAACATTTTTTGTGTTAGCCAGTAGTGTAGTTTTTTTTTAAACTGGTTTATAGGCAGTGATTTTACATCATCTGGAATTGCATTATAGACCCTTATACACATCTGGTAACTTCCCTTCATAAAGAGTGCACTATTGGGAACCATGTCCATTACAAGTTTATTCGGGTGTCTTGTGCTTCTAGGGTATACTTCAACTGCTTTTTTAAACAATTCAGGGTGCTTCTTTACAAAAATGGCAACCTCAAAAATGTACATACATGGCAGTGTTAAAATTCCGTGTTTCTCAAATAGCGGTTTACATGGTTCCTGCGGTGACACGCCACACATTGTGCGTATACATTTTTTTTGTGCTATAAAGGCTTTATTTACATTAAGACCATTCCCCCATATAAGAAGGCCATATCGAAGTATCGAGGCAATATATCCATGATATGCCATGAGAACGGTATTCCAAGTAGAGATATTTCGAAGACGCCTTAAAACATATATAAATCTCATAATTTTATTACAGACTGAATCTACTTGGTTTTTCCAATTACAATTTCTATCAACTGTTATTCCTAAAAATTTTGCAACATATACTTCTTGGATTTGTATATTATTGTAATGAACATCTAATGTCATAATTTTATTTTTAACATTGCAAAATTGGATAAATTGGGTTTTATTAAGATTAACTGATAAATTATTTGATTCAAGCCACTGTATTATTTGTCTAATTGTAATATTTATTTCATTATTATAATTTTCAATGTCATTGCAAGTTACTAAAATTGATATGTCATCCGCAAAAAGTGTACAGTCATTTGTAGTTACATCAGGTAAGTCATTTATGTATGTTAGGAAAAGGAGCGGACCTAGCACACTTCCTTGTGGAACGCCTTGGCTGTTAACCATGTACGATGACCTGTGATAGGAAACTGTAAAATCTTTGGTACTCCTGATTTGGACACATTGTTGTCTGTTATCGAGATACGACTTAATCCATTCTAAAGCTGTACCTCGAACACCTAAATTATATAGCTTGTTAATTAGTAGCTTATGTGACACAAAATCGAAGGCTTTTGACATATCAAAAAATAATACTACCGTTGGCTTTTTTTTATCAATACTTCTGACTACATTATTTATTAAGTTAAAAGCTGCGAGTGTAGTACTCTTGTTTCTTTGAAACCCATTTTGTTCTTTTTTAAGGATTTTATGTTTCTCAAAGAAAGACATAAGTCTTTTATGGATAGCCTTTTCAAATATCTTAGATATAATCGGTATAAGCGTTATGGGGCGATAATTGCACATTAATGATTTATCCCCTTTTTTGAACAGTGGTATGACTACTGAATATTTTAAGGCCTCTGGAAAACAACCCAACTCAAATGACAGATTTATTAGATGGGTTATAACGGGCACTAATTCATCGCTACATGATTTTAAAATCTTTGTTGATATTCCGTCATATCCTGTAGAATTCGTATTTTTAAGTGATCGTATTATACTACTTACTTCATTGCAACCCAAAGGAGTAAGGAAAATTGATTGATTTATATTTTTTGAGTTTGTATTTCTAATGGACGAGCTTTTGTTGCCATTCTCAGGTTGTATGAAGTAATTGTTGAATTCATGAGCTATTAGTGTTTCATTTTTAATTATATTCCCATCTTTATTAATCTCCGATATACAATGATTATCCATATCTGGTTGGTCTTTTATAATATTCCAACATGCTTTGCTTTTATTTGTAGAATTTTGTAGGTATTTATGGTTTCGTAATTGTTGTGAATCATTTATGCAATTTTGTAATACTTTAGAGTAGTTCTTATATCTTTGTCTACTTTCAACAGTTTTGTGTTTATAATATTTAAAACGTAGTGCTCGCTTGTTTTTGCAGCTTACTCTAATACCCTTTGTTATCCATTTTGGCGTTTTGCTATTTACTGACACTTTAATTCTTACATATGGAAAACAGAGGTCATAGAATAAGCTGATTAACTCATGAAATGCGTTGAAAGCCTCGTTTATGTCCGATGCATTAAATGTCTCAGAGAAACTTAGACACTTTAAATGTTCTCGATATTTACGTATATTACTGAGACTGTAATTTCTTTTAGTCACGAATGATGCTGTCGGTTGTATGTGCTTTTCATTAACAGGGATATTTAAGCTTTGAGCAGTTTCGTGGTCTGATAGACCTAACGGAAGAACCTTGCCGACCGCTTCCTTTATGTTACTGATGATATGGTCTATACATGATTTAAGCCGGGTAGGTTTTGTGATATGAATTTTAAGATTATGTCTTAAAACCAAATCATTCAGAGAATCAGTAATTTTAGTTGGTATGATTGTATTTATATTGAAATCTCCGGCTAACACGACTTTTTTATCCTTTTCTTTAGCTAAGCGACTTAAAACTGTATCAAGCTCTCTTATAAATATGTCTACATCAGAATTTGGTGTGCGGTACAAGGTGATAACAATAAGTTTATTACAGGTTAACTCTATTGCGCAACATTCAAATTCCTTTAACCTTGCCTGCTTATTTATTTGCGGAAGTTCTTTAAATTGAAGTCCTATTTTTGTGAGGACACACACTCCTCCTCTATTTTTTTCTCTAGAAAAGTAAGAAGCTAGTTTGTAACCTTTGATTTTAATATTTGATTCACAACCGCTTTTTATAAAGGTTTCTGACAGGCATATAACATCGGGATCTTTCTTCGCCTTCCGCAAATCCGAGAGAGTTAATTCTAGCAATTCGCGTTTACGTAGTACACTAGCGATGTTTTGGTGAAAAATTATTAAAGACTGTTGCTGCTCTTTAAGAACGAAAAAAGTTACCGTCACTCAGATTGTTGTTTTCAGTCGCCAGTTTTTCTTCTGTTTCGTCAGGTGTTTGAATATTTCCCTTTTCACTAGAAGCTGTCTGTCCGTATTTTTCTTTGTTTGTTGTCGAATTTTGCTTATCAGTGGTCTTCTTCTAATTATCACCATTAATCACCTTTGATTCCTTTTCGTTAGATGTGCTACCTTCTTGTTCACTAGTCGTATTTACATCTTCACTATTTTTATTAGTGTGTTGTAGGTTGGGGATGTAAAAATCAAGCTGCGTTAGTAGCGCATTTAAGTCATTAATAATTGTTTTTATTCCATTCCAATTCAACTTTCCTGACAGTCTTGAGAACATCTTGTGTGAGTAGACTAGATTTTTATTGCTGTCTAATATATAAGCATACTGGTG